>QRDG01001215.1:0-395976 GCA_012064385.1 Puccinellia tenuiflora | reverse complement strand
GGAGTGTGGTGAGTGGACAGTGGAACGTGAGGTAATAATAATAAGAGCTAGAGGAAGACGATCGATCGAGAGGCATGCAGGAGGATGGGGATATCCAAATGCGGCCGCCCATTGGCTGCACTATCCGCTACCCAGCCACCCATTGGGCCACGTCGGATCGACGCATCTCTACCTAGCTAGGGAGGCCGCACAGAACCCCCACCCGTTCCGTTCCGGTCCCGTCCTACGTGTCGTCTTCCCACGTACTACTCTGTACCATCCATCCATGCATGCCTCAGCTGATGGGCCACATGCCCTATCCACGCGCACGCCTTTGGGGATTCTCTCCACAAAATAATGTCCACGATACCAAATAAATATATTTCCTGATACATATATATATATATATATTATGGTTATTTGTATAGTGTCCAAACTATTTTACTAAAAATTATTTAGAAAATCTTAATAGGATTCTTGTTTATTCCTTACCTCTATTCTATTCCTCCTCTTACCTTATATGATTTAAATCTTCGCTCTTATCTATCTTCCCGTTATATCATCTTCGTGGGTGGACGATCTCTTGCCCTTTTATCCTAATAGGTTCGATCTTTGGAACGATCTCGACGGACGAACATCGCCATCGACTTGAGCAAGAACCACTTGTTAGTGGTGTCGAGAAGAACAACCTGGTGCAAAAAGATTCAATAGTGTGCCTTGCTCTTCTTCTCCCCGGCGGTAGCGTGGATCTCGGAGCGAGATCCCTTGTTAGTGGTGTCGGTTGTAATGTCCCGGGGTTTTCCCCAAATTAGATTTTTGTTTGTTGTTGTTTTTCCATCATCGACATTAGCATCATGCGCATCGCATATTTTTGGCAACAAAAAAATAATTTTATTAAACCCTATTTTATTTTGTTAAAATTGTCAGAAAAGTTTTACGGAGAGAGTTGTCTCCATTTTCAAAAATTAATTTTCCGAAATTAATTTACAAAAGAAAATAAAGTTTGAGCGAGCGAGAGAGTAGCCCGAACCTGACCCAAGCCCACCTAACCTCCAAACCCTAGGGTTTCCCCTGGTTCCCCCCCTGACTTTTTTCTGTTCCTACCCCCTGCCTCCTTGCAGCCACCCTCCTCCTTTTTCTGGGTTTTGCAAACAGGTCCTCCCACCTCCTCTTTCCTTTTCCTTTCCTTCCTTTCTTTTTCTTTATCTCTCTTTCTCTTACCTACCCGCACCTTCTCTCCCGTGCTCCTTTCTTCCCCATCGAGCACGCACGCCCCCGACCTCCCTACGCCACCTCCACCTCTCCGGCCGCCGGCCTCCGACCCTGCACGTCGACCTCTCCACCGTGGCCGCCTCCTCCCAGCGACTAGCGTCGCCCCGCGCACGCCTCCTCAGACCGCAGCGCGCCACCTCCCCGGGCTCCCTGGCCGTCCCCACCCACACCAACGCAGCTCACCACCGCGCCTTCCTCAACGGCCGACCCGGCTGCTCCCCATCCACGCCGGCTCCTCCTCGACCCCGCCTCCCTCTCCTAGCACACCCCAGCCCGGCCCAGCTCCTCTCCCCTCCTGCCCAGCTTCTCCCTCTCCTCCTCCCGGCCACCTCCCGTGCTCCAGCTCGCCATGGCCGCCGTCGGCCCTCCTCTGGTGGAGCCCCCTGTCCCGCTTCGTCCTCGCCTCGCTGCATGGCCGCCATCTCGAACCGCAACTCCGACGCCCGCCGCGTGTTCAATGAATTTCTTGCAAGACGTCGGTGTCCTGTGTCCGTCTCCGGTGCGTCGTTGTCGTGTTCCCCAACGTTCTCGATGTTCAAGCTAACCGGAGCCTCCCCGATGCGAGTTGTCCGATCTTGTTCCCGACGACCGGTGCATGTTCCCGCTGTGAAGCCCGAATACCGACTACCCCGACACCGGAACCGCCAAGTTCTCCGTTTCGTGTTTTGTGCCGGCCGCCTTTGTGCGTGTCCGTGAAGACGGTGACCCGTCACCGTGTTGCGCCGTGCCGTGCAACCACACGATCTTCACCGGCTCCGTGAACCCTGAAGACCGTAACGACAAGATTTTCCCCGACGACCGTGAACGACTACCAAGGTCCGCAACCACGACGACCCGAGTACGACTACTTCCACGGCGTCGACTACGAAAAGACTACTTCGACTACTTCGGCTACTTCGACGATGTCGACTACTTCCGCTTCGAACCGGAAGATCCCTCGACCCGATGTGTGACCCAGCCCTATCCCAATACCCTATATGCGTATCTTATAAAATCATTCATAATTAATTAACATCACACCTTTATCCATTTAGTCGAATTAAATCAACTACTTTAATTATGGGGTTTGTCCGGTGCATTTATATTATGCACCAATCCCATTTAAAATGATTTGCTATGTGTTAGGGAATAAAATTGGATCGCATTTAATTTGTCATGCATACATGTCATCAACATGCCGCTTCTTTTGCCGTAGTAGTAAAATGCATCTTTTATGTTTCCGGTGTTCGTTGCTTCTTCGGGAATAGGACGTTGAGTTGATGTGAGCAACGACTTTTCTACTACCTCTACTAGATTGTAGGCAAGGACTACTCACTTGCTATCTTTGCTTGTTTTCTGTCTCTTACTCCTCCTATCTTTTGTTCCTTGCTGGCCTTACGTTACGATGCTTGTGTCTCGATCCTATTTGCATGTTTACCTGGCAGCCATGATATAGCCACACCTCCACATCCTATTAACCTGTTGTTTGTTTACCTTGTTAGCCTTGTGAGTCCTATTGCATGCTTAGGTGCTTTGCTTGAGTCCTGTTATATCTTTATCTAGTCTTGTTTTTAATATGATAGCTAGGCCCAATTCACATGTTAATCTTTAATTTCTGTTGCGATGGGATAATTTAATAAAGATAGAGCAAATTATCCTTCTACCATCAGTTGTGTCGATGTGCTTAGTTTTGCCCTCAGTTGCGAAACGTCCTCAGTTTTACCCCTAGTCTGTGCGCAAGGACTTATTCCGTGAATCTTGCCGTCTCCATCTGGTCAAGGTAGTTGACTCGGGCTTGTAGCCACTGCTTGTTGGACCCCCCTGTCGACCGTTCCTGAGGGCAAAACTGAGCAAATGGACACACACTGATGGCAGCCCGTCGACCGTTGCCGGCACCGCGTTTGTGATAAAAGCAGCGTACGGCGCCCCCAGAGCTCGCAGCGGGGAGCAAGAATCAGCGAAGCGGGGTTGGAGGCGGCCACGCGCAGAGGTGGGCGGCGAGCTAGGAACCGGGCGCAGAGGTTGGCAGCTAGGAGCCGGGCACTGGCGACCGAGAGGGCGGCGTCGACGGGGAGCACCGCCGATGGTGGTAGGGCGCGGCCGTGTGCTACAGCTACAGGTGACGTGCGCGGACACGGTGAGTTCCCCTTCGGCTCCGGGCGTTCACGAATCGAGCTCCATGTCTTCTTCTAGCTCCCGCGCCACCTCGCGGATGGAGATCCCGGCGCGCACGGAGATGCCGATCTTCGTCTGTCCGCGGTGCCGGATGCACGTTGGTCGGAGGATATCGCAGACACCGAGGAACAAGAATCGTCCGTTCTACGTGTGCACCAGCGTGATTGCGGTAAGAATCGGGGCAATTTCACAATGGATCGGCATCCTTGAGCAATCCATTTGATCCTTGACCCGGCCGCAATGCGAGCTCCGGAAGAAGAGACGGAGGGCGGAGCACGCATTGATACAGAGGTTGCTGACGAGCTAAGGAGATTGAACCAGAAGATTAGGAAGCTCGAATATCAAGCACAAATTCCCATTTGCATTTGGGCATTTGTAGGGGGTATGTTAGTCGCGGTGGGTGTAATGTTGAAATTGTATGGAATGGCATGAATTTGGGAGGAATTTTTAGGAGGAATTTGGGAGAAATTGTATGGTAATCGCACTGGATGGGTGTAGTAGGAGTTTGTAAGCTTGAAATTGTATGAATAAAGGTTGAAAAAAGGGAAAAGAAATGGGAAATTCAGAAGATTCAGTGTGGCAAATAACTCTTGTGCGAAACTTTTCATCGGAATGGTGAAAAATGCGACATCATTCGAATAAATAGCTACTGCGCGACGTTTCTGGCAACCAAAATAGCCAGCATACGACATGGTTGATTAATCGGTCGTAACGTTGGATTGATTCTGACAGGTGGGTCATAGACTCGTGTGCACACTTAGTTGTGCTCATAGATTTAGATTAACCAAGGACATGATTATCTATTTTTTATAAGTTGAAAAGGACGATTAATCAGAGCTTGAAAAAGAAGGCCGTGAGATATTAGTGTAGGATATAGGTCACCATGGTCATGCATGCAACGGGCGTCTGCATGGAGGCGAGCACACAGGAAGGACACAAAGTCAAACGCGCGTACGCTTGTTCCATGCACCGCGTCATTCTAGGTCGCCGGATCTCATTGAACGGCTTAGATCGAACCAGCGGGCTGATCCAAACCCCATCTATCCAGCCAATCAGCGCATCACATGCCCACGAGCCAATCAAATTGCAGAACGAGCGCATACGCGGATCGGCACATGCAGATCAGCGTGTCTGATCCCAACCGTTCACTCACCAGCGATCAACGGTTCGGAAGCGGGAGGGGTTTCGGATGGGGTTTATGGTTAGGGATTTCGGGGTTTTCGGGGTTTTTCGCGGTTTAGGGTTAGTGTTTCACTGAGCTAGGGTTGAGCATAACTAATTAAAAAATATATAAAACTTTCGCACATTGTCGTATTATGCAACTAAGTTGCTATAAAAAATATAAAACTTGGATTTTGAGTCAGTCAACGTTTTTTTGTGAGGTTTGAGCAAACATTAAAATGAGCACAAATAATTCAAAAAAAATCGTAAAAATGTGAAACCAACACACATTGTCGTATTATGTGACATAGTTACGATATAAAATAATAAACTTGGTCTATGTGTATTTTCATGAGAAAACCTTCATACAAATGACTTATCACGATCGATGTTGCAGAGAGTTCAACTCAAAGTGAGGAGAAGTGGTTTTAGATTTGGAACATGAAATTTTCTAAAACCTCACCAAAACTTTATTTTGAGTGACTAAGAAGGATTCAGGCTTAGTTTTTCATTTTCATGTTTCAAACTTGTTTAAATGTTGGTCAAACCTAAACTGAAAAAATGAAAAACCAATGCACATAGTCTTATAATGTCATATACTAACGATTCAAGTTGATAAACAAGGTCTATATACATTCAGATGAAAATTAATGGATCTTGGCTCATATCGCCCAATCTCAAACTCCGTCGCATTGAAATGAGCAAAAAAAATAAAAATAAAAAAAAATGAAAAACCAACGCACATAGTATTATAATGTCATATACTGACGATTCAAGTTGATAAACAAGGTCTACATACATTCAGACGAAAATTAATGCATCTTGCCATCTCAAACTCCGCCGCATTCAAATGAGCATAGAAAATTAAAAAAAATTCAAAAAATGGAAAACCACCTCACATAATCTATATATATGGAATAGATGTGTAGGTAAGTTATTGGCTGATTTAGACAAGGTTGAAAAAAACCTTGCTTAGAAATGAGGCCATTTACCCTACATATAGACCTCTTTTTTAGAACATTTTTATGAATGTGAGTTTACTTCGCAAAAGGGCTCGGATTGATGACCAAGTTAGAACAAGAAAGTTCACCACAGTTTGGAAAGCATTGCAACATCCAAATAGCATGTCAATTTTTAAGTTTGGATCAAATTTGAAGTTTGGTTCACATATTTCAATCACTCACCCATTTGGCCCTCATTTTGACACGACTTGCTCAAAACATGTACCATCATCATCCAAACACCATTAAACATAGTTGTAGAATAGGTCCAACATCATTCAACATAATACAACATCATTCATATGTTTCATAAATTCTACTTGGTTCCAACTCAATCTACAAAGCTCGTCGGGGCTTCTTTTTGATCCATGTGCTACTTGCCATCACTGTGCTCCTTGTGCTTCTTGCCACCATTGTGCTCCTTGTGCTTCTTGCCACCATTGTGCTCCTTGTGACCCTTGCCACCATTGGTGGCCTTCAACAGGGACCCTTCCGCTGCTGCCCACGCTTGTCGAGCCAGAACGTCCTCGTACACTACCTGAACTTTTCTGGCTGGAGCTGCGATCACGACGACATGGTGTTGCCTGGAATGGTCCAACTGCCGGCACAACCACATCATTTTGCAGCCTCACATGAAATTTTTCTCTCTCCTTATGCTTAGCAAACATGGTAGCGAGCTCTTCATCATTTGTAACTTTCACCCATTTATTTCCCCCATCGTAGTATTTGAATTCCACTTCATCATGCAAACCCCAAGGATATGGGCTGCAAATTACCTCCCCAAATTGTCTAAAATTCCAATTGCAATCGATTGGCAAAGGATAATCGAAACCTCCCGTGAATTTCTTCTTATTCTTTGCATCCACGAGGTACCGATCCCTTCTAATATTCACCAAGAAAGCAAACCGCAATTCCATCCTAACCCATGAAAAGCAGAGACGAATTCAGCACACCAATAGCAAAATCAACTAAAACCAATGGCGTCTCATGTCTAATCAAATGTTCAAATGCACAAGCGAGCTCAAACTTCTTCTTACTTCCTCTGCCTCGCCAGCCCCAGCGCTCCCGCCGGGCGCACGGAAGGAGCCCCCGCCGCGGGTCGAGCAGGTGGCAGGCGCAGTGGCAGAACGAGTGAGACAAGCTAGTGGTGGTGGAGCACGTAATGGTGGAGCACGTTGCAGTGGAGCAGTTGGCTATATACGTGGGACAGACGCGGTGACACAGGTGGTGGCGGCGGAGGTGGTGGCGGCGCAGGTGGTGGCCGTTCGAGAGCAGGGGTGGTGCACGGACAGATCGGGGGTTAGGGTTCAGGTCGTTATTTTTGGCGCCGATGCGCGGTCCCACCAGTAAGATGCGGACCCACTTCACTAACGCCTACATATGGAATTCGCTTCAGACTGGCCATTTGGCCTCGCCATAGCAGCTGCGACTGAAGTAGTGGCAAAACTGAGCACCATTTCGAACTAGTGGAAAAACTGAGTCGTACCAAGCCTCTAAGGGTAATCTATTAAATGACCCATAAAGATAAGGCACCAGCAGAAGGCCAAACGTGGTGTTTTTTTTCTGCTAGTGTCGACTAGGACCCGAGTTTCTTTTCCGCTGATCCAAGACTGAGCGCACTTACCATATGTGGGAGTTTTATGGGCCTCCCCACAACTTATTACCGGATCCTCAAACCTGTCCGGGTGCCACAAGTAGTTCGGATGTTTCCATTTGCACACGTACGACGATGTTGATGAGCAGATAAGATGATGATGGTTACGTGGTTACTTTACGGTAGGGCTTGCGGTATGATGCGAAGTGACCATTCTCATGGTAGTCTGTGTCACCTAGCATGTAGACGCAAATGGCTAGGTCCGCCTCGGAGCTTCGGCTGGACTTTCAAGGTGGTTCCAACCTAGCTAGGTGGCTCCCTAGACTTGTTTGTAGAGAAGGGAAGTGTTGCGTCGAACGCTCCACCGGAACACCTCTAAATGAGTGTTTTGATGCGTGTGGGTTCATTGGTGCATCCCTGCAGGGTGAAATCTTTTCGAAAAGCCGTGTCCCGGTTATGGACGACTTGGTGAAATGCGCTGGCTAAAAAGATCATAGACAACTTGCACCTTATGATGATAATAAATTGACTAGTAAGATAGATTAAATGAATATAACCAATAAAATTGTCAACTGTGTGAGTGCCTTTGGGCTTGCTGCTCGTGGAACGGGCTGGTAAGGAATTGACTAGGTTATGTTTGGTGTTAGAATAGTTGGTTCCTTATGCGCTCTCTTACCTTGTCTCTTTTAGACGAAAGTTGCAGCGTGTCTCTATAAGTTGTTAGTGATGCTTGCCGCAGCTTCAATCGCTAACCCTCTTTCCCCGGAATTCCAGCTTTGATATCTTGTGAGTATTACTTGCCAGTACTGTTTATACTACTGACCCCTTTGGGGCTGCTATTTCAATGCAGCCTACAGGTTTGAAGTCCTGACGATATTAGCTTGGGAATCCCTCCGGCTTGACCTGGGCAGGGATATGGTGACTTCGTTTATCTTCAGGACTCTTAGTCCAGTTTGTATCTTGTCTGTAGTCGCACTATTAGGAAACAGCCTAGTAGTGGCGCACCTTTTAGACCTTTCTGTGGCGCATCCGCGAAATAGAAGGATGCGCCACAGAAGTCTCGCCACTAAAATATATTTCTGTGGCGCACCTTCCTGGGTGCGCCACAGAAATATTTCTGTGGCGCATGTGTTGCCCGTGCGCCACAGAAATGCATGCGCCACAGAAACCACGAACGGTGCGCCATAGAATATATCATACGTATTTTGATTTTTCTGCTGCCGTACAAATACTGGTATATTATAGAAAATACAGATATATCATTACAGGAAAAAAAAACTAGTATATTATAGAAAATACAGATATATCACATTACAGGAAATTCATATTCCAATATTATATAGAGAGAAATATTTGATAAACCAGTACAAATACACAATTTCCAATCATAGTTCATCGATCATATTATTACACAAAGTTGATCACAATCATAGTTCATCGATCATATTATTACATATCCAGTAGCTAATAGATGAAGCTTAGCTAATTTCAACATGAACCTTCTGATTCATCGACCTGTACTGAGTCGACGGCGGCGCTACGCATCCAAAGAGAAGGAACCCTCACAGGGTCATAGCTCACGTGAGCAGGAACCTTCTGAAGAAATGACCACGTACCGTCATACTGCCTAACCAGCAGATACATGTATCGACGGACGTGCTCGTCCTCCTCCCTAATACGGCGACGTACCTCCTCCTCGGGGCCCGGCTCCCTCTGCACCGAGCGTGGCCCACGCGACTGCCACCATAGAAGATCAGGGTTGACGACGTCACCCGGATTCCTCACCAAGCTGCGCGTCCCGGAAGGTAGCACCTCCCAGTGCCAGCCCGGTGGAGCCCAGTCCCGCACATCGCCCCTCTGGTCCAACATGGACATCGTCACCGAGAACACCTAAGTAAAAAATGCTTAAGTCAAAATTTTGTTACAAAAGTAATATTAAAATTTACGAAATGCGAGAAGTTAACAATGGAAAGCCTCATATATCATTGCCGTGCAAAACAAGGCAAAAAGAGTGTCTACAAGACCATGTATTAATACAAACACTCCAATTGTATATACTACAAGCCATTGTAGACACTCTCCTTGCCTTTACCGTGGCATAGTTTAAATCATCGGCTTTGTCAATTCATAGAGAAGAAACAAAATGATTCGAGTTTATTCCTCATACATAGATTGGACACACATTGATCAGGAACGGGGCAAGCGGACCAAGTAAGAGTATACATATATCACAAGCTTCACTAGCTCCTCCCTGAATCATACAGTGTCACAACATTTTAATCATCGGCTTAGAAGAAAAAGACAAAACAAAATAAAAATGACTTAAATTTGCGCCTCATACTTAGGTCGGACACACAAGTAGACCTACAGGATCCTCGGCAATTCATCATTGTGTCACCCAAATCCAGTGGCTGGATTCAACCTACCTGAGGGCTTGTGTTTCCAACAGCGTCGTTGTGTTGTCTTTATTCACCGACCTACAGGAGGTGGATCCAATGGCTGGCCGGTGAACAAGGACAAACACAATAATGCCAGGGAACATGCCAGAAGGTAGGCTAAATCCAGCCATTGGGTTCGGTGACAAAGGTAGACGCTCGTTGTGTGCCGTTCGCTACAGGGAGGCTAAAATGCCTAGTGTCACAACATTTTAATCATCGGCTTTCGAAGAGAAATAATTTTGGATTTGTGCCTCATATTTAGATTGGACACACATTGATCAGGTACGGGGCAAGCGGACCAAGTAAAAGTATGCACAAGATGTTTATTTGTGCATATCACAAGGTCCGCTAGCACCTACCTAATTAACATAGTGTGCCACAACATTTTAATCATTGGCTTATAAGAAAAAAACAAAACAAAATAAAAATGACTTAGATTTGCCTCATATTTAGATTGGACACACATTGATCAGGTACGGGGCAAGCGGACCAAGTAAAAGTATGGACAAGATGTTTATTTGTGCATATCACAAGGTCCGCTAGAACCTACCTGATTAACATAGTGTGCCACAACATTTTAATCATCGGCTTATAAGAAAAAAACAAAACAAAATAAAAATGACTTAGATTTGCCTCATACATAGATTGGACACACATTAATCAGGTACGGGGGAAGCGGACCAAGTAAAAGTATGCACAAGATGTTTATTTGTGCATATCACAAGGTCTGCTACCATCTACCTGATTAAAATAGTGTGCCACACAACATTTTAATCATCGGATTTAGAAAAAAAGACAAAACAAAAATAAAGCATGCATAACACAATAAAGATAACACCACTGTGAAATATGAACACAATAAAGATACCCCATATGTCCCTTTTTTAACAAAGTCATGCCAAAATTTACGAAAAATTTCAGCATGACCTTTGCTAAAAAAAAAGGATATATGGAGAGTACCCGAATTTGCCGGAACGGAAGTTAATCGACATTCCGGCAATCTCAAGGGCCTCTCGGGGTACCTGCAATCATTTCACAAAAAATCTACATCGGCCGACATCTCCACGACACGATGGTCGGAGCACAAACAACCACAACTAATTAATTTAACCACAAAACTAACCTAATTTTAACTAACCTACACTAACTATTAATTTGACCACAAAACAGTAGCTAAAACTAACTAACTAATCTAAAACAGTTGATAAATCTAAATAATCAAAAAACTAACTAACTAATCTAAAACAGTAGCTAAAAAAGTAGGTAAAACTAACCTAAAACTAACTAAATAATCTAAAACATTAGCTAAAACTAACTAACTAATCTAAAACAGTAGCTAAAACTAACTAACTATTAATTTGACCACAAAAACAGTAGCTAAAATTAACCTAAAACATTAGCTAAACCTAAATTTTCCCTTTGTGGAATTTTCACAAACACCTTGCTTGCAAGGGAGAGGATGGAGGAGAAGGAAGAAATGGCAAGGAGCCAAAGGAGGGAGAGAAGGGGAGGGTCGGTGCTCACCGCAGGGAGAGGAGGGGGAGGAGGAGGGGAGGGGCCTTACCAGGCACGGGGACGGCGGAAGCGGGCGCAAGGACGGCCGACCGTGGAAGGGATGGAAGATGAGCAGCACCTCGGGGAGGGGATGGAGAGGAGCAGCACCTCGGGGATGGGATGGAGAAGGCGGCGTGTGGAGGGCGGCGGTGGCGGCGGCGTCGAGGTGGCAGGCCGGTGGGCGCGGTGGAGGTGCTCCTTGTGGGGGTCGAGGTGCCGCGGCGGAAGGACTGGGCTGGGGCGGCCGGTGGCAGCGAGTTGGGGCGGTGGTGGTGCGGCGGCCGGCGGTTGGGCGTCGAGGGGGGCGTGCGCGGGTGTGTTGGGGGCGAAAGGAAGGAGAAGGGAAGATAAAGGGGAGAGCCCAGCAAAATGCCTAAGTGCTGGAATTCTGTGGCGCATGGATCAACATGCGCCACAGAAATGTAACTTTCTGTGGCACAAGGAGTTGGATGCGCCATAGAAAGTTGCATTTCTGTGGCGCATGTGGGTCCATGCGCCACAGAAAAGGAGGGGTCGGATGCAATCCATCCGTTGGTGGTGGGGCCCACAAATTTTCTGTGGCACATGGGCACTGGTGCGCCACAGAAAGTCGCAATTCAGTGGCGCATGCGCTAACAATGCGCCACAGAAAGGGGTGGTATTCTGTGGCGCACCACCAACAGTACGCCACAGAATATTTTCTGTGGCGCACGGCCACTTTGGTGCGCCACAGAATAACCTTCCACCTATAGCTAGTTTCCTAGTAGTGCGCCTCTATGCCAAGTTCTCCAAGTGTGAGTTTTGGCTAAAGGAGCTCATTTTCCTAGGTCATGTGGTGTCAGCTGCTGGAGTAGCGGTGATACCAGACAAGATTCAGGAAATCCTGGATTGGCCTACTCCCAAGTCCGTCAAAGACATCCGTAGCTTCCTTGGGTTGGCGGGTTATTACCGCCGATTCATCGAGGGATTTTCCAAGATAGCCAAGGCACTGACTGACCTCCTCAAGAAAAACAAACAGTTTGTGTGGTCCGACAAAGCTGAAGAGAGCTTCCAAACTCTCAAGGTCAAGCTCACGACCACCCCTGTGCTTGTCCTTCCTGACACAGACAAGGACTTTGTTGTCTACTGTGATGCATCACTCCAAGGTTTGGGCTGTGTGTTAATGCAAGAAGGCCATGTGGTCGCCAATGCTTCTCGTCAACTCAAGCCGCATGAACAAAACTATCCAACTCATGATCTAGAGCTTGCTGCCGCAGTTCATGCTCTGAAGCAATGGAGGCCCTAACTGTTGGGCAACTGTTGCAAGATCTACTCTGATCATCAAAGTCTGAAGTATCTCTTCACCCAGCCGGATCTAAATCTGAGACAGAGAAGATGGTTGGAGTTAATCAAAGACTATGATGTGACCCTCAACTATCAGCCCGGCAAGGCCAATGTCGTGGCAGATGCTTTGAGTCGCAAAGCCTATTGCAACACCTTGATGTTTGAAAAGGCCCAACCTGCTCTTCATGAGGAGTTTGCTCGGTTGAATCTGGAGATTGTTCCCTCCGGATATCTAGCTAACCTGGAGATAAAATCCACCCTTGAGGATGAAATCAAGGCAGCCCAGCAGCTTGATGCTGAAATCCTCGAAATCAAAGAGAAAATAGCGAATGGGAAGGCCAATTGTTTTTCTGTTGATGACAACGGCGTTGTTTACTTTGGTGATCGTTTAGTGGTGTCCAAGAGTGGGAATACAAAAGAGTTGATCCTCTCAGAAGCTCATGAGTCATCCATCTCTATTCATCCAGGTAGTACCAAAATGTACCAAGATCTTCGCCATCAATTCTGGTGGTCTTGCATGAAGCGCGAGATCGCCGAGTATGTTGCTGAATGCGACATCTGTCGCCGAGTGAAGGCTGAACATCAAAGGCCAGCGGGTACTCTTCGCCCCATAGCCATTCCCGAGTGGAAGTGGGATGAAGTGGGTATGGATTTCATCACCGGTTTTCCAAGATCACCAAAGGGTAACAATGCCATCTGGGTAGTCATTGATCGTCTATCCAAAGTCGCCCATTTCCTTCCTGTTTGCGAGGATATCAATTCTACTAAACTGGCTGTGTTGTATATGGCCCGGATTGTTGCTTTGCATGGGGTTCCGTTGAGGATCATCTCAGACCATGGGAGTCTATTTGTGTCCAAATTCTGGCAGAGCTTCCAAAAGGCTCTTGGAACCCGACTCAACTTCAGCACAGCTTATCATCCTCAGACTGATGGTCAGACTGAAAGGGTGAACCAAGTTCTTGAGGACATGCTTCGGGCATGTGTTATCTCTTTCGATAAGGGTTGGGAAAAGTATCTCCCCCTCGCCGAGTTCTCCTACAACAATAGTTTTCAAGCTAGTCTGCAAACGGCTCCATTTGAGGTTCTCTATGGACGAAAATGTCGAACCCCTCTAAATTGGTCTGAAACCGGAGAAAGGTCACTATTCGGTCCTGATGTGATCAATGAGGCTGAAGAAAAGGTTCGAATCATTCGGGAGAATCTGAAGATTGCCTAGTCCAGGCAAAAGACCTACTATGATAAGCATCATCAGGAGGTTCACTACGCCATTGGTGATAAAGCCGATCTTCGAGTCTCTCCCCTCCAAGGCGTTTGCCGTTTCGGGATAAAGGGAAAGTTGGCACCTCGCTATGTTGGTCCTTTCACTGTCCTAGCAAAGTGAGGAGATCTCTCCTATCAAGTCGAGCTACCCTCCAACTTCCTGGATGTACATGATGTGTTCCATGTCTCTCAACTCCGTCGTTGCTTCAAAGATCCTATCCGTGGGGTCGATCATGAGGTGTTGGACATCCAGGAGGATTTGACTTACCGTGAGCATCCCATCCGTATCTTGGATGAAGCGGAAAGGAAAACCCGCAACAAGACCATCAAGTTCCTCAAAATCCAATGGTCTAACCATTCCGAAGAAGAAGCTACTTGGGAGTGAGAAACTAGTCTTCGTCAGGAATATCCCGCCTTCTTCACTCAAGCCTAGAATCTCGGGACGAGATTTCTGTAAGGGGGTAGAATTGTGCAACAGCCCCAACTTTGTAATGAAAAATACGAAGAATTTTTCCACTTTTTGCATTCTTTGTTTGCATCATGGCATCCATATGAATTTGCTTTTCCTAACAAACCAACATATGCAAGCAATTGAAATGGGGAAGCCCAACCTTCCCAAAAACTCCAACCCAAATGCAATGCCCAACTTGGCAACAAACTAAATGAGCTTCCAAATTGTTTAGGAAGTTCCAAGTTTGCATCTCATAATCAATTCTCAAAAATCTAAATATTGTCAAATAAGAAATGAGTTGAGAACTCAAAATTGGCTCAATTCTATTCCTATGACTGAGACCAAGATAAGCTTTCCAAAAATTCAAACTAAAAACATGGGGAGCTTCAATGTTATTGTTAGAGCCTCCATGAATATTTTCATTATTTTTGGAAATGTTTAAGTGCTTCAAATAAATATAAATTGGAAATTGTCAAAAATGTCTATAACTAAAACCTGGGAACAAAGGTTGGCCAAAACATTTTATTTTGGACCACCAATTTTTGTGGAGGTTCTAGATGGTGGTGAGAGCCCACATGAATTTTTTCTGAATTTTATAAAATGCTTTAGGGCCTGAATTAAATTAAACAAAATGCTGCTGGACCCTTTTGCAATTACAGAAAATTTAGGCAGGGGTTTTTTTGCGAAAGTCTTTTCTTCCCCATAGTGCCGGCCGGCACTGGTGCCATGCCGGGTGCCCATGCCGCCCTGCCGCCGTGGCCTCGCATGCCCGTGCGACGCCGTGGCCCCCTGGTGGTCAAAGACGCACACCACGACGCCGACGACCTCACCTGCCCCCTTTTTTTTCCCTGCTCTCCCGTTCCCCTCGCTGTTTCTCTCCCGCGACCGACGCCGCCCGCTGTCGCTCGCCGCCACATCGCCGTCATCCAAGGCCGTCCCGAGCTAATCGCCACCGGTAGAAGGCATCACCGCCTCCTCCTCTTCCGCCCCGCGCCGGGAATCGGGCCGGGGACGCACGAATCAACGTTGGCGTCCCCTTCTTCCTCCGTGTCGGCCCGGGTGCCGCCGAGCATGCGGCAGTCGTTTCCCGCCCCTCCGCGCCGTCGCTGTCCACCCCTTAAGGCTTGGGGTGAGTTTCCCTTCCTTTTTGGCAACCTCCTGTTTCCCTTCTTCCCCTCGCCGCCACGCTCCATGCCGTCGGCCGTCGGCATCGCCGTCGCCCGTGTGCTCGGGCTGGGCACCAGCCGGGCCGGCCAAAGGCCGGACGCCTCGGGCGGGTGCCCGGCCTGGACAGCCGGCCTGGGCTCGGTGTGGGCCGGCCAAAGGCCGGATCCCTTGGCCACCCTCCCGGCCTGCACGCCCGGAATGGGCCGGCAAAAGGCCGGTGGCTTCGGGTCACACCCCGGCCTGGCCGGCTTGAGGCCGGCCTTTCTGGGAAATGTTTTCCCTTTTTAGAATTTGAAACAAACTTAAATAATCGATAACTATTTGAATAATGCTTCAAATTCGACAAATAAAATTTCAAAATGTTCAGGAAAACAAACTCTACAAGATGGAATCTTTGTAACATTCTTTTGAAATTATATTCTTGCTGTTCATATATGAATTCCTAAAAGGGTTTAAATAATACCTAATTTGGGAAAATTATAACTTTTTAGATATTTAGCCAAAAATTATGAATAAAATATCAATGTGATCAACACTTCAAATGCAATCCAACCATGCTAATACCACATCATGATCACAAATATTTATTTGATGTTATTCATAATTTGGTTAAAAGAATTAAATTCAAACAATTATTTAACTCGCTATTTGTTCTTCGGTACTCATAAAATTACAAATAAGGTACCAAAATGATCGGAAGAACAAACCCTACTTAATCATGTCATGCTCATGCATATTTGAGCACATTCTTAGTAATTTAATAATTTATAAGTAATGTGGTCATTAAGTTAAATATGGGGTTGCCTCCAAATAATTGCACTAATTATTTGGCTCTCCATTTAATTTTTCTATTTAAATTATATGGTGATATCTATGCATAAACTTGTCATGTCATCATGTGATTGTGCATTGCACCTTGACTTTGTGTGATTTATTTGTTCCTTTCTTATTATTTTGGGTATCGATAGATTCCGGAGTCGAGGGTCTCCCTACCTACCCCGACGAGCCGTACTACACACCCCGACAGCAAAGCAAGAGATAACCTAACCTTCTTGGCATCTAGTCTCCCATTGTTTTATAAACCTATTTTATCCACCATAATATTGCATGCGATTCCAATGACAATTTTTAACCAATTCTAGAGTATCCTATGAATGCATGTTATTCCCCCGAGCCAATCACATGTATCCCTACCTATGAACCATAGAGTTGATGTGTTGGCCGGAGACAAAGATATAATTGATGTATTTATGTGCTTATCAATGCTTAGCCATGCTTAGTTAAATGCTTAGATGTCCGTTGTTTATTTCCATGATTTATGCAATTGATGGAATGTTTGGACAATGTGGAGGATGTGTGTGGTACTTAATTAATTTGCTTAAAGGCTTGGATGAGTTGCCATCGGGGATGGTGTTTTGCCTCATCCTTGTCGCCTAGGCTGAGAGTGCTTTTAGCTAGAACCAAGAACCGAGCGTGCTTCCAACGGTGGGGACATATGGAATCCCCTTTAACTAAATAACTTGTGCGGGCATATCCAAGGGTCCTCTAGTTTGCTATTTTCCATTTGCGTGTGAGTGTGTGGGTGGAAAAAGGAATGATGAGGACGGTGGTGTTTAGGATGTGGCGATGGGGCAGGGTGCTGAAATAGGCACTGAACCTGTCCTGTGGCCACAGATGACTCTTGGATAGTCTCATGCGAGGTAAAGGTTTAACCGCGCCCACTCGCCGGCCTTCCCCGGAAGAGGGCCAATCAGGTGAGCCGGACGGTACCGGTGGGTAAATTAGTACACACCTGCAGGGTAAATCTTTTCGAAAAGCCGTGTCCACGGTTATGGACAAATCTTGGGAAAGGCGGATTAGCTCATAGAGAACCTTAACCTTAATTAATTAATTTGGCAGCTAAAGGTTGCAACTCAACGTGTGTTTACAAGGTTCATTTCCTCGAGGGTGATTCGAGGGAGTGCCTTGGTGGAGACGAGAGGTGTTGGCTACGAGTTGGTTCGATGAGAACCGAAGATGAAAAGTGTACTCTCTTACCCCTTTTATGAAAATATTCTGATTAGACGATGCCATGTGTCAATTATGTTTTATTATTGAAATCCAGCTTTATGCAAAACAACTATTTATACAACTTTAGAGCCTCCGTCATCATTGGGCATATATCGCCCTACTAAAATTGCGAGTACGTCGTACTCAGTCTCTCTTTGCTGCATTTATAACTTTGTTTCAGAGGAGGACGACACCGAGCAGCTAGGTGGGTTCTTTGTGGACGTCGACTAGTAGTCCGGGGTTCCCAGGTGGCAGCTTGGGACCGTGGAGCAAGCTGGGTGGGTTTATTTATGTGAAGGCCTCTTAGGCCCTATATTTGGATCTTGTTGTATTAGACAACACTACTTCGCTTCCGCTTGATGAATTGTTGGGTCTGTGACTGTGAGATCCTGGCTCAGGGCTCAATAGGATTAATAGGATACTCATATCAACAAGTTGCAACTTCTTTTCCGGAAGCTCATTCACAAAGAACTCCGAGGTTAAGCGTGCTTGGCCCGGAGAAATTTGAGGATGGGTGACCGACCGGGAAGTTCTTCCCGGGTGTGCACAAGTGAGGACAAAGTGCGCAGAAAAGACTAGTTTTGGTCTGTGGAGCCAGTCTAGAGATCCTAGAGAGCTGCCAGGCGTAACAGGCGCCGGTCCGGGAGTGGCCGGGGTGTTACAATTGGTATAAGAGCCGACCCTTGCGGTAACTCGGGCGTGTGCGGGTCAGAGGCGCGGACATGTGGAGCATGTGCCGGCACTGGACGCACAGACGGGTGCCAAAGGAGGAAGTTCCTGGACTGGGGTTGACCGACGAGGGCGTCGGTCTTCTAAGGGGGGAAGGATGTGAGATCCTGGCTCAGGGCTCAATAGGATTAATAGGATACTCATATCAACAAGTTGCAACTTCTTTTCCGGAAGCTCATTCACAAAGAACTCCGAGGTTAAGCGTGCTTGGCCCGGAGCAATTTGAGGATGGATGACCGACCGGGAAGTTCTTCCCGGGTGTGCACGAGTGAGAACAAAGTGCGCAGAAAAGACTAGTGTTGGTCTGTGGGGCCAGTCTAGAGATCCTAGAGAGCTGCCAGGCGTAACAGGCGCCGGTCCGGGAGTGGCCAGGGTGTTACAGTGACCTTTTGTGTGTAATATTTGTATCTTTCTCATATATGAGTTGCTATATGAGTTTTTGTGTCGTAGAGTCTGCGATGTGCCAGTTGTTCCACAAGTCTTGATCTCTCTACTATACGTGATAGCCATGTCTGAGCTTATGGCATGATCGAGGTGTTGTGTGCCGATGATCCATTCCGAGCACACCTGCCAAAGGTTTTGGCCTGGGATTGGTAAACCCAGTAACCTTCGATTGTGTAGCATGACCGGTTGCACGACGTTTCACTGTATAGTTCTGGGGTCGGGGCGCTACAAGTTGGTATCAGAGCAGGATTGTCCGTAGAAAACCTTTTCTATTGGTCGATGTCGAGTCTAGTTGAAAATTATTTATAACCTAAAAATGAGTTGTGAAAACCTTCTTAGGATTATTTTCACTCCTCATCCAACTCGCACTACTCTGATTCTTACCTCTATTTGTTTTAAGCTTGGTGTCAAGTTTAGGTTCTCGGGGTTTGGGTTCTTACCGTCCAGTTATGTCTTGAGTCCGTTGTATCCGATTGCTATCGCCGCGATGACGTGATGTCACCGTGGTTGCCTAAATCTGTCTTTGTGTTAATGCATCTTAAATCTCTACATCTACAAGGACTCTAACAATCCATCTTATCTATCGGAATTTGGTTACTAACTATGTCCTTGTTCCAAATCTTCAGAATGGCTCCTACCCGTCGTGGGGAACAAGGCAATCCTGATGCACCGCCGCCACCCTCAATGGCGGAGGTTCTGATGGCCATTGAGCAAAACCGCCTGCGCAACGAGCATCTGCTCGAGCAGTTGGTGCAGCAAGGAGCAAGGAGGAACACGGACTACAACACTCTCACCGAGTTCTTGCGGTCCCAACCTCCTACCTTCACCGAAGCTAAGGAGCCACTTGATGCGGATGATTGGCTCCAGGCTCTTGAGCGCAAGTTTTCCGCTCTGCACTTTCCGGTGGCGGAACAAGTCTACTTCGCCACCTACCTGCTGAATGGAGCCGCCGGCTCCTGGTCAGAGAGCCACGTGTCAATGTTTGACGCAGGCCATGTCTTCACTTGGGCGGATTTCTGCGCCGCTTTCCGTGTGGCGTACATCCCCAAGCCCGTCATGGACCTCAAGTGGAGGGAGTTTCTGGACTTGACCCAGGGACGCATGGACGTCCAAGCCTATGGGCGGGAGTTCAACCACCTCTCGCGATACGCCCCTCGGGACGTGACAAACGATGAGGACAAGCAATACCTCTTCCGCAAGGGGCTCGCCCCTCGCCTCCGATACAAGCTCCTACCCTTCAAGTTCCAGTCCTACCAGGAGCTCTACAACCAGGCTCTCACTATGGAGCAGTGTAGGAAGGAGCTGGAGGCTTCCAAGAGGCCAGCTCCCACCGACAACCAGAGTTACTCTTCCTCTGAGGGCAAGAAGCGCAGGGTCTTTGTAACAGCCCCAACTTGGTAATGAAAAATACGTAGAATTTTTCCACTTTTTGCATCATTGTTTGCATCATGGCATGCATATGAAATTGCTTTCCTAACCAAACCAACATGTGCAAGCAACCAAGTGGGGAAGTAAACTTCCCAAGCACCCAAACCCAATGTAGTTGCTTAACTTGTCAACCTACTTGTTGTTGGACTTCCAAATTGTTGAGGAAGTTCCAAAGGACATGTTTTCACCAATTCTCAAAATCCAAATATTTCCAAATAAGAATTGCAATTGAAAATCCACATTTGATTTAACTCAATTCCATTTTTTGGAACCAAGTTAAGTTTTCCAAAAATTCAAATTAAAATCATGGGGAGCTTCAATATGATTGTGAGAATCTCCATGAATATTTTCACTATTTTTGGAATGGTTTAAATGCTCCAGTTAAATACAATTTGGAAATTGCTCAAATTTACCTTAATTAAGAGCTGTGAACAAATGGGGGTCAAAACATTTTATTTGCAGCCCAAACTTTTTGTGGAGGTCCTAAAGGTCAAATGGAGCTTATTTGAATTTTTACACATTTTACAAAAATGTTTGGGTGCCTCTTTTAAATGGTTGAAACCTGCTGTTGGACTTGTTTGCAAATCATTTAAAATCTCCATGGAGTTCTTCGCGAAATCTTCTTTTCCCTCTATCTCTCTACACAGTGCCGGCGCACTGGCGCCATGCCTCCAAGCTGGCCGGCGCCAAGCCGCTTGCTGCCGTGGCATGGAAGACTAAGGAGCCCCCCCCACCATCGTGCACCTGCTCCCTCTCCCTCCTCTCTCCCCGTTCCTCCCACGAATTCCGGATCGGACAATTTCTTTCTCCCCTTCCCGAGCTCCTCCTTGCCGCCGTGTGGCCGAGCTCGCTGCCGTCGTACCAGAGCGCGCGAGGTGGATTGAAGGCCAGCCCTCGATCTGCCGTCTCCCCCTCTCCCCCTCCACCTGAAGAATCGAGCCGGGAGGCCCTGCAACGACGCGTGCGTCGTCGACTGCTTCCACCGCTGCCGCCGCACGCCGGAGCTGATTTGGTCGCTGCCGGCCCACCCCTCGCCGCACCGACCACACACGTGAGCGCACGGGTGAGCTAGCTACCTTTCCCCCTTCTCCCTCGCCCCCCCAATTCCCTCTCTCGCCGCCGTTTCTTGGTCGCCGTCGCCGCCGGCGTCCCCGCACGCGTCCCCGGCCTGGGCACCGGCCTGACCGGCCTGGAGGCCGGTTGGCTCGGGAGCGTGACCGGCCTGGCGCCCGGCCTGGGCCGGCCACAAGGCCGGCAGCCTCTGGCGCTGCCCCGGCCTAGCCCCGGTCTGGGCCGGCTCTGAGGCCGGCCTCCTCTTCCACCGACCCGGCCTACAAACCGGCCTGGGCCGACCAGTGGGCCGGCCCGAACAGTGAAATCTGGAAATTAATTAAACTCAAATAATTAATAACTTTTCAAATATTGCTCCAAATTTATCAAATCAAATACCATTGTGATCAGGAAAACAAACCCTACAATATGAAATCATTGTGACATTATTTTGAAACCATATTTTTGCTGTTTATTTAAGAATTCCTAAAATGGGCTAAATAATACCGATTTTGAGAAATTCATAACTTATTAAATATTGATCCAAAAATTATGAATAAAATATCAAAGTGATCAACATGTTAAATGCTAACAAACCATGCACTTATCACATCATGATCACAAATTCTTATTTGATGTTATTCATAACTTGATTAAATGAATTAAATTCAATTATTTAATTAATTTGCTATTTATTCATCGGTACTCCGAAAATTACAAATAAAGTACCGAAATGATCGGGATGACAAACCCTATCCATTCATGTCATGTTCATGCATATTGAACCACTTCTCTAATAATGTGATGATTTGTAAGTAATGTGGTCACTAAGATAAATATGGAGTTGTGTCCAAATAATTGCACTAAGTATTCGGAACTCCATTTAATTTGTTAAATAAATTAAATGATAATATCTTTGCATCAATTTGACATGTCATCATGTGATTGAGCATTGCACCTTGTCCTCTTGTGATTTATTTGTTTTTTGTATTTCTTTTGGGTATCGATAGATTCCGGAGTCGAGGTTAACGCTACTTACCCCGACGAGCAGTACTTCACGCCCGGGCAGCAAGGCAAGAGATAACTTAACCTTCTTGGCATTCTAGCATCCTATGATTTTATCAACTTATTTTTATCCACCATAATATTGCATGCGATTCAAATGTTCCTTTGATCAAAATATAGAGACTCCTATGATTGCATGTTCTTCCCCGAGCCAATCACATGTATCCCTACCTATGAACATTAGTGTTGATGTGTTGGCCGGATACGATTTATAATTTGGTTATATGCTTAGCCATGCTTAGTAATGCTTAGTTGAAATACTAGTTATGTCCGTGGTTGAACTCCATATTTATTGATGTGGATGGAATGATTCGGGCATGGTGGATATATGTGAGGCTTAATTAAATTGCTAAAGGCTTGGATGGGTTGCCCTCGGGGAGGGTGTTTTGCCTCATTCTTGCCGCCTAGGCTAAGAGTGCTTTTAGCTAGAACCAGGAACCGAGCGTGCTTCCATTGGTGGGTGTATGGGCGCCTTATTGACCGAATAATTTGTGAGGGGCTTGTCAAGGGTCCTCTAGTTTGCTATTTCCATTTGCGCGTGTGTGGTGTGGGTGGAAAAAGGAACGAGGATGGTGGTGTTTAGGATGTGGCCGCGGGGCAGCGCTGGGAGCGCTGAACCTGTCCTTCCGCACACTGATGATCCTTGAGTAAGCCTCATGCATTGTAAAGGTCTAACCGCGCCCGCTCGCCGGCCTTCCCCGGAAGAGGGCCAATTAGGTGAGCCGGACGGTACCAATGGGTAAAATAGTACACCCCTGCAGGGTTTAATCTTTTCGAAAAGCCGTGTCCACGGTTATGGACAAACTCTTGGGAAAGGCGGATTAGCTCATAGATAATATTAACCTAATTGATATGGCAGCTAAAGTTTGCATACTCAACTTGTGATAAAGGTTCATTTCCTCGAGGGTGATTCGAGGGAGTGCCTTGGTGGAGTGTGGTTGGTTACAAAAAGGGTTCGATGAGAACCCATGATGATAATGTTACTCTCTTACCCCTTTTTGAAAAAATACTCTGAGTAGACGACGCCTCGTGTCATTTATGTCGTTATTATTGAAAACTGGCTTTATGCAAAACAAGTACAGCTATAGCTTTAGAGCCTCCGTCAGTCATTGGGCCTATATCGCCCTACTAAACTTGCGAGTACATCGTACTCAGTCTCTCTTATTGCATTTATATTTATATTTCAGAGGAGGACGACACCGAGCAGCTAGGTGGGTTCTACGTGGACATCGACTAGTGGTCTGGGGTTCCCAGGTGGCAGCTTGGGACCGTGGAGCAAGCTGGCTGGGTTTATTTATGTGTAGGCCTCTTAGGCCCTATATTTGCATCTTGTTGTATTAGACAACGCTACCTCGCTTCCACTTGTTGAATTGATGGTCTGTGACCTTTTGATGTGTAATATTTGTATCTTTCTCATATATGAGTTGCTATATGGGTTTTGTGTCGTAGAGTCTGTGATGTGCTAGTTTGTTCCACAAGTCTCGGTCTCTTTACTATACATGGAAGCGATGTCTGAGCTTATGGCATGATCGAGGTGTTGTGTGCCGATGATGTATTCCGAGCACGCCTGCCAATGAGTTTTTGCCTGGGATTGGTAAACCCAGTAACCCTCGGTTGTGTTGCATGACCGGTTACACAACGTTCCACTGTATAGTTCTAGGGTCGGGGCGTTACAACTTGGTATCAGAGCAGGACTGCCTGTAGGAAACCCTTTCTATTGGTCGATGTCGAGTCTAGTTGAAAATTATTTTAACCTAAAAATGAGTTGTGAAAACCTTCTTAGGATTCTTTTTACTCCTCATCCAACTCGCTCTACTCTGATTCTTACCTCTATTTGTTTTATGCTTGGTGTCGATGTTTAGGTTCTCGGGGTTGGGTTTCTACCGTCCAGTATGTCCCGAGTCCGTTATATCCGTTTGATATCGCCGCGATGACGTTATGTCACCGTGGTTGTCTAAATCTGTCTTAGTGCTTGCCATCTTCAATATCTATATCTGGAAGCACCTTAATGATCTATCCTATCTGTCGAAGGTGTTTACTAACTATGTCATTGTTCCAATTCTTCGGGATGGCTCCTACCCGTCGTGGTGAACAGAGCAATCCTGATCCACCGCCGACACCCACTATGGTGGAGGTTCTGATGATTATTGAAGAGGGCCGCGTGCGCAACGAGAATCTACTCGCGCAGTTGGTGCAGCAGGGTGCACAGAGGAACACGGACTGCACCACTCTCAACCGGTTCTTCCGGTCCCAACCTCCCACTTTCTCTAAAGCTAAGGAGCCGCTTGATGCGGATGATTGGCTTCGGGCTTTAGAGCGCAAGTTTGCCGCTCTTCACGTTCCGGCGGCGGAACATGTCAACTTCGCCACCTACCTGCTGGATGGAGCCGCCGGCTCCTGGTGGGAGAGCCACGTGGCAATGGTTGCCGCGGGCCATGTCGTCACCTGGGAGGAGTTCCGCGCCGCTTTTCGTGCGGCGTACATCCCCAAGCCCATCCTGGAGCTCAAGAGGAGGGAGTTCCTGGACTTGACCCAGGGACGCATGGACGTCCAGTCCTACGGACGGGAGTTCAACCACCTCTCCCGTTACACCCCTCGGGACGTGACGAATGACGAAGACAAGCAATACCTCTTCCGCAAGGAGCTCGCACCTCGTCTCCGCTACGAGCTCCTACCCTTCAAGTTCACCTATTACCAGGAGCTCTACAACCAGGCTCTCACCATGGAGCAAGGTAGCAAGGAGCTGGAGGCTTCCAAGCGTCCAGCTTCTACCAGCCACCAGAGCTCCTCTTCCTCTGAGGGCAAGAAGCGCCGGGTGTTTGCGCCTTTCAGCGCTGTGCCCAAGGCACCCTCCACGCCGAAGACCACCGGGTACTTGCCACCTCCTCCTCGCCCAGCTACTTCGACCTTGGGTGTGGCTGGAGGCGGTTTTCGAACTCGGCTGCCTGCACCACCGGGGGTCACTTGCTTCGCTTGTGGCCAGCCGGGGCACTACTCCAGGGAGTGTCCCCAGAAGGCACCGGCTACCACAGCACCTGCACCAGCACCCTCTACCCCAGCCGCCAAGGCTTCTACCGTCATCCGTGGCCGCCTGAACCACGTCTCGGCTGAAGGCGTTGAGGAGGACCCCGGAGTTCTCATGGGTATGCTTCGAATCAATGATTACCCTGCTTCAGTCTTATTTGATTCTGGAGCATCACATTCATTCATATCAATAGCTTTTGTACACAACCATCAAGTTCCATTTGTGAATATGGACTCCCCTTTAGTGGTTAAAACACCCGGTTCCCGTTGGCAAACCAAGTGGGTTACTCCAGAGGTGCAGATTTCCATAGGTTCAATACCTTTCCCGTTTCAGTTGATAGCCCTGAAGTCAGAGGGTCTAGATGTTATCCTGGGTATGGACTGGCTAGTCAAGTATCAGGCCAACCTGGACTGTGCGGCCAAGACTATCACAGTGATCCACCCAAGCTATGGGGAAGTGCGTTACTGGTCACCTTCGTCCGTAGTTCCATCCGCTGCCACTCCTCTCTCTCCGGAGATCAGTTTGTACTTCATGGAAGGAACCACTCCACCCGAAATGCATGAAGTAGCTGTGGTGTGTGATTTCCCCGATGTTTTCCCGGAGGAATTGCCCGGCATGCCGCCTGATCGCAGCGTGGAATTTGTGATTGAGTTGGTTCCGGGAACCGCCCCAGTTTCCAAAATGCCCTACCGTATGCCAACGGAAGAGCTTTCTGAATTAAAGAAGCAACTTGATGAGCTGCTAGAAAAGGATTTCATCCGGCCGAGTAGCTCACCTTGGGGCTGCCCGGTCATCTTTGTCAAGAAGAGGGATACAAATATTCCTCGTCTGGTTGTTGATTACCGCCCTCTGAATGTGGTGACCATCAAGAACAAGTACCCCATTCCTCGAATAACTGACTTGTTCGATCAATTAGCTGGTGCAACGGTATTCTCCAAGATGGATCTGAGGTCAGGCTACCATCAAATTAAAATCCGAAAGGAGGATATTCCGAAGACGGCTTTCACTACCCGCTATGGGTTATATGAGTACACCGTCATGTCCTTCGGCCTCCCAAATGCTCTGGCTACATTCATGAGGCTGATGAACTCCATCTTCCACGAGTTCCTCGATAAGTTTGTCATTATTTATATCGATGACATTCTTGTCTACTCCAAAACCGAAGACGAACATGCTGAGCATCTTCGACTAGTCTTGACCAAGCTCCGTGATCACCGCCTCTATGCCAAGTTCTCCAAGTGTGAGTTTTGGCTAAAGGAGCTCATCTTTCTCGGTCATGTGGTGTCAGCTTCTGGAGTAGCGGTGATACCAGACAAGATTCAGGCAATCCTGGACTGGCCAACTCCCAAGTACGCCAAAGATATCCGAAGCTTCCTTGGATTGGCTGGTTATTATCGCCGATTCATCGAGGGCTTTTCCAAAATAGCCAAAGCATTGACTGACCTCCTCAAGAAGAATAAACAATTTGTGTGGTCAGACAAGGCTGAAGAAAGTTTCCAAACCCTCAAGGTCAAGCTCACCACCACCCCGGTGCTTGTCCTTCCCGACACCGACAAGGACTTTGTCATCTATTGTGATGCCTCTCTCCAAGGCTTGGGCTGTGTCTTGATGAAAGAAGGCCATGTGGTCGCCTATGCCTCCCGTCAACTCAAACCACATGAGCAAAATTATCCAACTCATGATTTGGAGCTTGCCGCCGTGGTACATGCTCTGAAGCAATGGAGGCCCTACCTGTTAGGCAACCATTGCGAGATCTACTCTGACCATCAAAGCTTAAAATATCTCTTCACCCAGCCGGATCTGAACTTGAGGCAGAGGAGATGGCTGGAATTGATTAAAGATTATGATGTGACTCTCAACTATCAACCCGGCAAGGAAAATGTCGTGGCGGATGCTCTGAGCCGCAAAGCCTATTGCAATACCTTGATGGTTGAAAAGGCCCAACTTGCTCTTCATGAGGAGTTTGCTAGGTTAAATCTGGAAATTGTTCCTTTCGGATTTCTAGCTAACCTCGAGATCAAATCCACTCTTGAGGATGAAATCAAGGCCGCCCAGCAAAATGATGCTGAAATCCTCGAGATCAAAGAGAAGATAGCTAATGGAAAGGCAAATTGTTTCTCGGTTGATGACAATGGAGTTGTCTACTTCGGTGCCCGCCTAGTGGTGCCCAAGAGTGGGAACATCAAAGAGTTGATCCTATCCGAAGCTCATGAGTCACCCCTCTCTATTCATCCGGGTAGCACCAAAATGTATCAAGATCTGCGCCCTCAATTCTGGTGGTCTTGCATGAAGCGCGAGATCGCCGAGTACGTTGCAGGATGCGACGTCTGTCGCCGAGTGAAGGCTGAACATCAAAGGCCAGCTAGTACCCTTCGTCCCATAGCCATTCCCGAGTGGAAGTGGGATGAAGTTGGTATGGATTTCATCACCGGCTTTCCAAGATCACCAAAGGGTAACAATGCCATTCGGGTCGTCATTGACCATCTATCCAAAGTCGCCCATTTCCTTCCGGTTCGAGAGGATATCAATTCCGCTAATTTGGCGGAGCTATATATGGCCCGGATTGTTCCCTTGCACGGGGTTCCCTTGAGGATCATCTCTGACCGTGGAAGCTTATTTCTGTCCAAGTTTTGGCAAAGTTTCCAAACGGCTCTTGGAACCCGTCTCAACTTCAGCACCGCCTACCATCCTCAAACCGATGGTCAAACTGAAAGGGTGAACCAAGTTCTTGAGGATATACTTCGGGCTTGTGTCATCTCCTTCGGCAAGGGTTGGGAAAAGTACCTCCCTCTCGCCGAGTTCTCCTACAACAATAGCTATCAAGCCAGTTTGCAAATGGCTCCCTTTGAGGTCCTTTATGGGAGAAAATGCCGAACTCCTCTCAATTGGTCTGAAACCGGGGAGAGGTCACTCTTTGGCCCTGATGTGATAAATGAGGCTGAGGAGAAAGTCTGTGTCATTCGGGAAAACCTCAAGGCTGCTCAATCCCGTCAGAAAAGCTATTATGACAAGCATCATCAAGAGGTCCATTATAAAATTGGTGACAAGGCCTATCTTCGGGTCTCTCCTCTCCGTGGCGTTCGTCGTTTCGGAATCAAGGGCAAATTGGAACCTCGCCATGTTGGCCCTTTCACCGTCCTAGCCAAGCGAGCAGATCTTTCCCATCAACTTGAGTTGCCTTCCAATTTCCCGGATGTCCATGATGTGTTCCATGTTTCCCAACTCCGGCGCTGCTTCAAGGATCCAATCCGTGGGGTTGATCATGAGGCATTGGACATCCAGGAGGATTTGACCTATCGCGAGCATCCTATCCGCATCTTGGATGAAGCGGAGAGGAAAACCCGCAACAATTCTATCAAGTTCCTCAAAGTTCAATGGTCCAACCATTCCGAGGAAGAAGCCACTTGGGAGCGAGAAACTAGTCTTCGTCGAGAATACCCCGCCTTCTTCACTCAAGCCTAGAATCTCGGGACGAGATTCCTGTAAGGGGGGTAGATTTGTAACAGCCCCAACTTGGTAATGAAAAATATGTAGAATTTTTCCACTTTTTGCATCATTGTTTGCATCATGGCATGCATATGAAATTGCTTTCCTAACCAAACCAACATGTGCAAGCAACCAAGTGGGGAAGTAAACTTCCCAAGCACCCAAACCCAATGCAGTTGCTTAACTTGTCAACCTACTTGTTGTTGGACTTCCAAATTGTTGAGGAAGTTCCAAAGGACATGTTTTCACCAATTCTCAAAATCCAAATATTTCCAAATAAGAATTGCAATTGAAAATCCACATTTGATTTAACTCAATTCCATTTTTTGGAACCAAGTTAAGTTTTCCAAAAATTCAAATTAAAATCATGGGGAGCTTCAATATGATTGTGAGAATCTCCATGAATATTTTCACTATTTTTGGAATGGTTTAAATGCTCCAGTTAAATACAATTTGGAAATTGCTCAAATTTACCTTAATTAAGAGCTGTGAACAAATGGGGGTCAAAACATTTTATTTGCAGCCCAAACTTTTTGTGGAGGTCCTAAAGGTCAAATGGAGCTTATTTGAATTTTTACACATTTTACAAAAATGTCTGGGTGCCTCTTTTAAATGGTTAAAACCTGCTGTTGGACTTGTTTGCAAATCATTTAAAATCTCCAGGGAGTTCTTCGCGAAATCTTCTTTTCCCTCTATCTCTCTACACAGTGCCGGCGCACTGGCGCCATGCCTCCAAGCTGGCCGGCGCCAAGCCGCTTGCTGCCGTGGCATGGAAGACTAAGGAGGCCCCCCCCACCGTCGTGCACCTGCTCCCTCTCCCTCCTCTCTCCCCGTTCCTCCCACGAATTCCGGATCGGACAATTTCTTTCTCCCCTTCCCGAGCTCCTCCTTGCCGCCGTGTGGCCGAGCTCGCTGCCGTCGTACCAGAGCGCGCGAGGTGGATTGAAGGCCAGCCCTCGCTCCGCCGTCTCCCCCTCTTCCCCTCCACCTGAAGAATCGAGCCGGGAGGCCCTGCAACGACGCGTGCGTCGTCGACTGCTTCCACCGCTGCCGCCGCACGCCGGAGCTGATTTGGTCGCCGCCGGCCCACCCCTCGCCGCACCGACCACACACACGAGCGCACGGGTGAGCTAGCTACCTTTTCCCCTTCTCCCTCGCCCCCCCCCCCCCCAATTCCCTCTCTCGCCGCCGTTTCTTGGTCGCCGTCGCCGCCGGCGTCCCTGCACGCGTCCCCGGCCTGACCGGCCTGGAGGCCGGTTGGCTCGGTGACCGGCCTAGCGCCCGGCCTGGGCCGGCCACGAGGCCGGCAGCCTCTGGCGCTGCCCCGGCCTGGCCCCGGTCTGGGCCGGCTCTGAGGCCGGCCTCCTCTTGCACCGACCCGGCCTACAAACCGGCCTGGGCCGACCTGTGGGTCGGCCCGAACAGTGAAATCTGGAAATTAATTAAACTCAAATAATTAATAACTTTTCAAATATTGCTCCAAATTTATCAAATCAAATACCATTTTGATCAGGAAAACAAACCCTACAATATGAAATCATTGTGACATTATTTTGAAACCATATTTTTGCTGTTTATTTAAGAATTCCTAAAATGGGCTAAATAATACCGATTTTGAGAAATTCATAACTTATTAAATATTGATCCAAAAATTATGAATAAAATATCAAAGTGATCAACATGTTAAATGCTAACAAACCATGCACTTATCACATCATGATCACAAATTCTTATTTGATGTTATTCATAACTTGCTTAAATGAATTAAATTCAATTATTTAATTAATTTGCTATTTATTCATCGGTACTCCGAAAATTACAAATAAAGTACCGAAATGATCGGAATGACAAACCCTATCCATTCATGTCATGTTCATGCATATTGAGCCACTTCTCTAATAATGTGATGATTTGTAAGTAATGTGGTCACTAAGATAAATATGGAGTTGTGTCCAAATAATTGCACTAAGTATTCGGAACTCCATTTAATTTGTTAAATAAATTAAATGATAATATCTTTGCATCAATTTGACATGTCATCATGTGATTAAGCATTGCACCTTGTGCTCTTGTGATTTATTTGTTCTTTGTATTTCTTTTGGGTATCGATAGATTCCGGAGTCGAGGTTAACGCTACTTACCCCGACGAGCAGTACTTCACGCCCGAGCAGCAAGGCAAGAGATAACCTAACCTTCTTGGCATTCTAGCATCCTATGATTTTATCAACTTATTTTTATCTACCATAATATTGCATGCGATACAAATGTTTCTTTGATCAAAATATAGAGACTCCTATGATTGCATGTTCTTCCCCGAGCCAATCACATGTATCCCTACCTATGAACCTTAGTGTTGATGTGTTGGCCGGATACGATTTATAATTTGGTTATATGCTTAGCCATGCTTAGTAATGCTTAGTTGAAATACTAGTTATGTCCGTTGTTGAACTCCATATTTATTGATGTGGATGGAATGATTCGGGCATGGTGGATATATGTGATGCTTAATTAAATTGCTAAAGGCTTGGATGGGTTGCCCTCGGGGAGGGTGTTTTGCCTCATTCTTGCCGCCTAGGATGAGAGTGCTTTTACCTAGAACCAAGAACTGAGCGTGCTTCCATTGGTGGGTGTATGGGCACCTTATTGACCGAATAATTTGTGAGGGGCTTGTCAAGGGTCCTCTAGTTTGATATTTCCATTTGCGCGTGTGTGCTGTGGGTGGAAAAAGGAACGAGGATGGTGGTGTTTAGGATGTGGCCGCGGGGCAGGGTGCTAGGAGCGCTGAACCTGTCCTTCCGCACACTGATGATCCTTTAGTAAGCCTCATGCATTGTAAAGGTCTAACCGCGCCCGCTCGCTGGCCTTCCCCGGAAGAGGGCCAATTAGGTGAGCCGGACGGTACCAATGGGTAAAATAGTACACCCCTGCAGGGTTTAATCTTTTCAAAAAGCCGTGTCCACGGTTATGGACAAACTCTTGGGAAAGGCGGATTAGCTCATAGATAATATTAACCTAATTGATATGGCAGCTAAAGTTTGCATACTCAACTTGTGATAAAGGTTCATTTCCTCGAGGGTGATTCGAGGGAGTGCCTTGGTGGAGTGGAGTATGGTTGGTTACAAAAAGGGTTCGATGAGAACCCATGATGACAATATTACTCTCTTACCCCTTTTTGAAAAAAATACTCTGAGTAGAGGACGCCTCGTGTCATTTATGTCGTTATTATTGAAAACTGGCTTTATGCAAAACAAGTACAGCTATAGCTTTAGAGCCTCCGTCAGTCATTGGGCCTATATCGCCCTACTAAACTAGCGAGTACATCATACTCAGTCTCTCTTGTTGCATTTATATTTGTATTTCAGAGCAGGACGACACCGAGCAGCTAGGTAGGTTCTACGTGGACATCGACTAGTGGTCTGGGGTTCCCAGGTGGCAGCTTGGGACCGTGGAGCAAGCTGGCTGGGTTTATTTATGTGTAGGCCTCTTAGGCCCTATATTTGCATCTTGTTGTATTAGACAACGCTACCTCGCTTCCGCTTGTTGAATTGATGGTCTGTGACCTTTTGATGTGTAATATTTGTATCTTTCTCATATATGAGTTGCTATATGGGTTTTGTGTCGTAGAGTCTGTGATGTGCCAGTTTGTTCCACAAGTCTCGGTCTCTTTACTATACATGGAAGCGATGTCTGAGCTTATGGCATGATCGAGGTGTTTTGTGCCGATGATGTATTCCGAGCACGCCTGCCAATGAGTTTTGGCCTGGGATTGGTAAACCCAGTAACCCTCGGTTGTGTAGCATGACCGGTTACACAACGTTCCACTATATAGTTCTGGGGTCGGGGCATTACAGTCTTTGTGCCCTTCAGCGCCGTGCCTCGTGCACCCTTCGCGCCAAGGCCTTCAGGGTTCAGGCCACCTCCGCCTCGTCCAGCTACTTCGACCTTGGGTGCGGCTGGAAGTGGCTTCCACCCTCAGCTGCCCCCTGCACCGCCGGGGCTCACTTGCTACCACTGTGGCGAGCCGGGTCACTACTCCAGACCATCCGCCGGGGCTCTACACTAGCCGCCAAGGCCATGACCATCAGCCGTGGCCGCCTGAACCACGTCTCGGCTGAAGGAGTCGAAGAGGACCCCGGAGTTCTCATGGGTACGCTTCGAATCAATGCATATCCAGCTTCAGTCTTATTTGATTCTGGAGCATCGCATTCATTCATATCCATATCATATGCACACAACCATCAAATACCATTTGCAAATATGGACTCCCCGCTAGTGGTCAAGACCCTAGGCTCTAGTTGGCACACAAATTGGGATAGCTCCTAAGGTTCAGATTTCCGTAGGGTCCATACCCTTCCCGTTCTCATTGATAGCCCTGAAGTCCGATGGGATCGATGTTATTCTGGGCATGGACTGGTTAGTCAAGTATCAGGCCAACCTGGACTGTGCTGCCAAGACTGTCACAGTGATCCACCCAATCTATGGGGAAGTGCGTTACTCGTCCCCAACTTCTGCAATTCCGTCCGCAGCAACTCCTCTATCTCCGGAGATAAGTCTATGGTTCCTGGAAGGAACCACCCTGCCAGAAATGCATGAAGTTGCTGTGGTGTGTGATTTCCCCGATGTTTTCCCGGAGGAATTGCCCAGCATGCCACCTGATCGCAGCGTGGAGTTTGTGATCGAGTTGGTTCCGGGAACCGCTCCAATTTCAAAAAGGCCCTACCGTATGCCAACGGAAGAGCTAACTGAACTAAAGAAGCAACTTGATGAGCTGCTAGAAAAAGAATTCATCCGGCCGACTAGCTCACCTTGGGGCTGCCCGGTCATCTTTGTCAAGATGAGGGATACCAATGTTCCTCGGCTGGTCGTTGATTACCGCCCTCTGAATGCGGTGACCATCAAGAACAAGTATCCCATTCCTCGAATAACTGACCTATTCGATCAACTAGTTGGTGCAACGGTATTCTCCAAGATGGATCTGAGGTCAGGCTACCATCAGATTAAAATCCGAAAGGAGGATATTCCGAAGACGGCCTTCACTACCCGTTATGGGTTGTATGAGTACACCGTCATGTCATTCGGCCTCACAAATGCTCCGGCTACATTCATGAGGCTGATGAACTCCATCTTCCACGAGTACCTCGACAAGTTTGTCATCATTTACATCGATGACATCCTTGTCTACTCCAAAACCGAAGAAGAGCATGCTGAGCATCTTCGACTTGTCTTGACCAAGCTTCGAGATCATCGACTCTATGCCAAGTTCTCCAAGTGTGAGTTTTGGCTAAAGGAGCTCATTTTTCTCGGTCATGTGGTGTCAGCTGCTGGAGTAGCGGTGATACCAGACAAGATCCAGGCAATCCTGGATTGGCCAACTCCCAAGTCCGTCAAAGATATTCGAAGCTTCCTTGGATTGGCGGGTTATTACCGCCGATTCATCGAGGGCTTTTCCAAGATAGCCAAGGCACTGACTGACCTCCTCAAGAAAAACAAGCAATTTGTGTGGTCAGACAAGGCGGAAGAAAGTTTCCAAACTCTCAAGGTCAAGCTCACCACCACTCCGGTGCTTGTCCTTCCCGACACAAACAAGGACTTTGTCGTCTATTGTGATGCATCACTCCAAGGCTTGGGCTGTGTTTTGATGCAAGAAGGCCATGTTGTCGCCTATGCTTCCCGTCAACTCAAGCCACATGAGAAAAACTATCCAACTCATGATCTAGAGCTCGCTGCCGTGGTTCACGCTCTAAAGCAATGGAGGCCCTACCTGTTGGGCAACCGTTGTGAAATCTACTCCGATCATCAAAGTCTGAAGTATCTCTTCACCCAGCCGGATCTGAACTTGAGGCAGAGAAGATGGTTGGAATTAATAAAAGACTATGATGTGACCCTCCATTATCAGCCCGGCAAGGCCAATGTCATGGCCGATGCTTTGAGTCGCAAGGCCTACTGCAACACCGTGATGGTTGCAAAGGCACAACCGGCTCTCCACGAGGAATTTGCTCGGTTAAATCTGGAGATTGTTCCCTCCGGATACCTAGCTAACATCGAGGTCAAATCTACTCTTGAGGATTAAATCAAGGCCTCCCAGCAACATGATGCTGGCATCCGCAAGATCAAAAAGAATATTGCAAGTGGGAAGGCCAAATGTTTCTCCATTGATGACTCCGGTGTGGTCTATTTTGGGAACCGTCTTGTGGTGCCCAAGACGGGAAATACCAAGGGATTGATACTCCAAGAAGCACATGAATCTCCCATATCCATCCATACTGGTAGCACCAAAATGTACCAAGACCTCCGCCCCAAATTCTGGTGGACTCGCATGAAGCGGGAAGTTGCCAAATATGTTGCTGAATGCGACGTCTGTCGCCGAGTGAAGGCTGAACATCAAAGGCCAGCTGGTACCCTTCGCCCCATAGCCATTCCAGAGTGTAAATAGGATGAAGTGGGTATGGATTTCATCACCGGTTTTCCAAGATCACAAAAGGGTAACAATGCCATTTGGGTAGTCATTGACCGTCTATCCAAAGTCGCCCATTTCCTTCCGGTTCGAGAGGCTATCAACTCCGTTGAATTGGCGGAGCTATATATGGCCCGGATTGTTCCCTTGCACGGGGTTCCTTTGAGGATCATTTTAGACCGTGGAAGCCTGTTTGTGTCCAAATTTTGGCAAAGCTTCCAAAAGGCTCTCGGAACCCGTCTCAACTTCAGCACAGCCTATCATCCTCAAACCGACGGTCAAACTGAAAGGGTGAACCAACTTCTTGAGGACATTCTTCGGGCATGTGTCATATCCTTCGGTAAGGGTTGAGAAAAATACCTCCCTCTCGCCGAGTTCTCCTACAACAACAGCTATCAGGCTAGCCTCCAAATGGCTCCCTTTAAGGTTCTTTATGGGAGAAAATGCCGAACTCCTCTAAATTGGTCTGAAACCGGAGAGAGGCCACTCTTCGGTCCGGATGTGATCAGTGAGGCCGAGGAGAAAGTCCGTATCATTCGGGATAATCTCTCAAGGCTGCTCAATCTCGGTAGAAAAGCTACTATGACAAGCATCACCAAGAGGTGCACTATGAAATTGGTGACAAGGCCTATCTTCGAGTCTCTCCCCTCCGAGGCGTTCGTCGCTTCTGGATCAAGGGCAAATTGGCACCTCGCTATGTTGGCCCTTTCACCGTTCTAGCCAAGTGAGGAGATCTCTCCTATCAACTTGAGTTGCCCTCCAACTTCCCGGATGTGCATGATGTGTTCCATGTCTCCCAACTCCGGCGTTGCTTCAAAGATCCAATCCGTGGGGTTGATCATGAGACGTTGGATATCCAAGAGGACTTGACTTACTGTGAGCATCCTATCCGCATCTTGGATGAAGTGGAGAGGAAAACCCGTAACAAGACTATCAAGTTCCTAAATGTCCAATGGTCGAACCATTCCGAAGAAGAAGCGACTTGGGAGCGAGAAACTAGTCTTCGTCAGGAATACCCCGCCTTCTTCACTCAAGCCTAGAATCTCGGGATGAGTTTCCGTAAGGGGGGTAGAATTGTAACGGCCCCAGCTTTGTAATGAAAAATACGAAGAATTTTTCCACTTTTTGCATTCTTTGTTTGCATCATGGCATCCATATGAATTTGCTTTTCCTAACAAACCAACATATGCAAGCAATTGAAATGGGGAAGCCCAACCTTCCCAAAACTTCCAACCCAAATGCAATGCCCAACTTGGCAACAAACTAAATGAGCTTCCAAATTGTTTAGGAAGTTCCAAGTTTGCATCTCATAATCAAATCTCAAAAATCTAAATATTGTCAAATAAGAAATGAGTTGAGAACTCAAAATTGGCTCAATTCTATTCCTATTTTTTAGACCAAGATAAGATTTCCAAAAATTCAAACTAAAATCATTGGGAGCTTCAATATTATTGTTAGAGCCTCCATGAATATTTTCATTATTTTTGGAAATGTTTAAGTGCTTCAAATAAATATAAATTGGAAATTGTCAAAAATGTCTATAACTAAAACCTGGGAACAAAGGTTGGCCAAAACATTTTATTTTGGACCACCAATTTTTGTGGGGGTTCTAGATGGTGGTGAGAGCCCACATGAATTTTTTGTGAATTTTATAAAATGCTTTAGGGCCTGAATTAAAATTCAACAAAATGCTGCTGGACCCTTTTGCAATTACAGAAAATTTAGGCAGGGGTGTTTTGCGAAAGTCTTTTCTTCCCCATAGTGCCGGCCGGCACTGGCGCCATGCCGGGCGCCCATGCCGCCCTGCCGCCGTGGCCTCGCATGCCCGCGCGACGCCGTGGCCCCCATGGTGGTCAAAGACGCACACCACGACGCCGACGACCTCACCTGCCCCCTTTTTTCCCCAGCTCTCCCGTTCCCCTCGCTGTTTCTCTCCCGCGACTGACGCCGCCCGCTGCCGCTCGCCGCCGCATCGCCGTCATCCAATGCTGTCCCGAGCTAATCTCCACCGGCAGAAGGCATCACCGCCTCCTCCTCTTCCGCCCCGCGCCGGGAATCGGGCCGGGGACGCACGAATCAACGTCGGCGTCCCCTTCTTCCTCCGCGTCCGCTCGGGTGCCACCGAGCATGCGGCCATCATTTCCCGCCCCTCCGCGCCGTCGCTGTCCACCCCTTAAGGCTCGGGGTGAGTTTCCCTTCCTTTTTGGCAACCTCCCATTTCCCTTCTTCCCCTCGCCGCCGCGCTCTGTGCCGTCGGCCGTCGGCGTTGCCGTCGCCCGTGTGCTCGGCCTGGGCACCAGCCGGGCCGGCCGAAGGCCGGACGCCTCGGGCGGGTGCCCGGCCTGGACACCCGGCCTGGGCTCGGTGTGGGCTGGCCAAAGGCCGGATCCCTCGGCTACCCTCCCGGCCTGCACGCCCGGACTGGGCCGGCCAAAGGCCGGTGGCTTCGGGTCACACCCCGGCCTGCAGCCCGGCCTGGCCGGCTTGAGGCCGACCTGTCTAGGAAATGTTTTCCCTTTTTAGAATTTGAAACAAACTTAAATAATCGATAACTATTTGAATAATGCTTCAAATTTGACAAATCAAATTTCAAAATGTTCAGGAGAACAAACTCTACAATATGGAATCTTTGTAACATTCTTTTGAAGTTATATTCTTGATGTTCATATATGAATTCCTAAAAGGGTTTAAATAATACCTAATTTGGGAAAATCATAACTTATTAGATATTTAGCCAAAAATTATGAATAAAATATCAATGTGATCAACACTTCAAATGCAATCCAACCATGCTAACACCACATCATGATCACAAATATTTATTTGATGTTATTCATAATTTGGTTAAAAGAACTAAATTCAAACAATTATTTAACTCGCTATTTGTTCTTCGGTACTCATAAAATTACAAATAAGGTACCAAAATGATCGGAAGAAGAAACCCTACTTAATCATGTCATGCTCATGCATATTTGAGCACATTCTTAGTAATTTAATAATTTATAAGTAATGTGGTCATTAAGTTAAATATGGGGTTGCCTCCAAATAATTGCACTAATTATTTGGCTCTCCATTTAATTTTGCTATTTAAATTATATGGTGATATCTATGCATAAACTTGTCATGTCATCATGTGATTGTGCATTGCACCTTGACTTCGTGTGATTTATTTGTTCCTTTCTTATTATTTTGGGTATCGATAGATTCCAGAGTCGAGGGTCTCCCTCCCTACCCCGACGAGCCGTACTACACGCCCCGGCAGCAAGGCAAGAGATAACCTAACCTTCTTGGCATCTAGTCTCCCATTGTTTTATAAACCTATTTTATCTACCATAATATTGCATGCGATTCCAATGACAATTTTTAACCAATTCTAGAGTATCCTATGAATGCATGTTATTCACCCGAGCCAATCACATGTATCCCTACCTATGAACCATAGAGTTGATGTGTTGGCCGGAGACAAAGATATAATTGATGTATTTATGTGCTTAGCAATGCTTAGCTGTCCGTTGTTTATTTCCATGATTTATGCAATTGATGGAATGTTCGGACAATGTGGAGGATGTGTGTGGTACTTAAATAATTTGCTTAAAGGCTTGGATGAGTTGCCATCGGGGATGGTGTTTTGCCTCATCCTTGTCGCCTAGGCTGAGAGTGCTTTTAGCTAGAACCAAGAACCGAGCGTGCTTCCAACGGTGGGGACATATGGAATACCCTTGAACTAAATAACTTGTGCGGGCATATCCAAGGGTCCTCTAGTTTGCTATTTTCCATTTGCGTGTGAGTGTGTGGGTGGAAAAAGGAATGATGAGGATGGTGGTGTTTATGACGTGGCGATGGGGCAGGGTGCTGAAATAGGCACTGAACCTGTACTGTGGCCACAGATGACTCTTGGATAGTCTCATGCGAGGTAAAGGTTTAACCGCGCCCACTCTCCGGCCTTCCCCGGAAGAGGGCCAATCAGGTGAGCTGGACGGTACCGGTGGGTAAATTAGTACACCCCTGTAGGGTAAATCTTTTCGAAAAGCCGTGTCCACGGTTATGGAAAAATCTTGGGAAAGGCGGATTAGCTCATAGAGAACCTTAACCTTAATTAATTAATTTGGCAGCTAAAGGTTGCAACTCAACATGTGTTTAAAAGGTTCGTTTCCTCGAGGGTGATTCGAGGGAGTGCCTTGGTGGAGATGAGAGGTGTTGGCTACGAGTTGGTTCGATGAGAACCGAAGATGAAAAGTGTACTCTCTTACCCCTTTCATGAAAATATTCTGATTAGACGATGCCATGTGTCAATTATGTTTTATTATTGAAATCTAGCTTTATGCAAAACAACTACTTATACAACTTTAGAGCCTCCGTCATCATTGGGCCTATATCGCCCTACTAAACTTGCGAGTACGTCGTACTCAGTCTCTCTTTGCTGCATTTATAACTTTGTTTCAGAGGAGGACGACACCGAGCAGCTAGGTGGGTTCTTCGTGGACGTCGACTAGTAGTCCGGGGTTCCCAGGTGGCAGCTTGGGACCGTGGAGCAAGCTGGCTGGGTTTATTTATGTGAAGGCCTCTTAGGCCCTATATTTGGATCTTGTTGTATTAGACAACACTACTTCGCTTCCGCTTGATGAATTGTTGGGTCTGTGACCTTTTGTGTGTAATATTTGTATCTTTCTCATATATGAGTTGCTATATGAGTTTTTGTGTCGTAGAGTCTGCCATGTGCCAGTTGTTCCACAAGTCTTGATCTCTCTACTATACGTGATAGCGATGTCTGAGCTTATGGCATGATCGAGGTGTTGTGTGCCGATGATCCATTCCGAGCACACCTGCCAAAGGTTTTGGCATAGGATTGGTAAACCTAGTAACCTTCGATTGTGTAGCATGATCGGTTGCACAACGCTTCACTGTATAGTTTTGGGGTCGGGGCGCTACAAATTGTAACAGCCCCAGTTTGGTACTCTAAAATCTGAGCCATATTTTATTTTATTTACTTTGCATTGCATCATAGCATCCTTTATTAAATTGCTAAATTTAATCAAAGCAACAAATGGAAAACATTAAAGGGAAGCAAAACCCTTCTCCAATTTCCAAACCAAGTGCAATTGCTCAAATTGGCAAAACAAAATATCCTTGAGCTTACATATTTGTCCAGGAAGTTCCAAGAATGCATTTCATAATTATTTGGTAAAGTCAAATTCTTGCCAAACAAATTAAATAAATTGGGACTTCAATGTTGGAGTTAAACCAATTCTTAATTCGAAACCAAGTTAAACTTTTCAGAGTTTCCAAATAAAAATATGGGGAGCTTCATTATATTATTGGGAGCCTCCATGAATAATTTATCTTATTTTGAAAATGTTTAAATGCCCTAATTAAATGGATTTTTCATTTTATCAAAAATGTCATTTGTAAACCCTATTAACAAATGTTGTGCAAAACTTTTTATTTTGCAAGCCCCAATTTTTGTGGAGCCTCTACATGATATGGGGAGACAACACAATTTTTTACAGAATTTTTTAAATAGCTTTCGTGCCCCAAATAAATCCTTAAAGGGCTACTGTTTTTAGGAAAAAAATAAAAAAGGGCAGAGAGGGACCTATCGGTGATGGAAAAGAATTTGCTAGGGGGTTTGTCGTAATCTTGCGCGTCGTCTCTCTCCTCCCGCACGGCACGCCGCCGTGTTCCCCGCGTCGCTGCGCCGCGCCACCCAGGCCCCCCGCGACGACACTCCGCCGTGCTCCTCGCTCACATGTCTCCTCCCGGACCCCCCTGCTCCCCTGCGAGGAGATAAATACCCCGAAGCCTCCTCTGCTCCCTCGCTCTCCTCTCTTCTCCCCACGGACCCGAAACATGGCCGAGCTCGCCGCCGCATCGTCGGCGTTTGAAGCCTTCCCAAGCCAAGCAGAGCACACCGCCGTCACCATCGTGTCCCCTTCTCCTCCTCCGCCCGAAGAATCAAGGAGGGAAGCCGCAAATCGCCACGCCGTCCGTTTCTTCTCCGTCAGTGGCCGCAGCTCCGCCGCGACATCACCGCCGCTATGGTCCTCCTCCTCCGCTGCTGCCGTTGCTTCCCACGCGTCTAGGGTGAGCACGCCGTCCTTCTGGACTTCTCCGTCTTCCTCCTCTCCCCCTAGAACGCTAGATGCACCGTAGTCCGTCGTCGGTCGTCCGCCGTCCGTCGTCGTCGTGGTCACTCTGGTGACCTAGAGCTAGCGGCGCCGGCCGTTGCTGGCTCGCCGTGGAGCGGCATTTCTTTTGCGCCCAGTAGCCCGAACCCTGAGCCCCTCCGCTGTCCCCTCCGTGCTTGACCGCGCAGTCGGTCACCGCCACCGCGCGCCGGTCGTAACACCCCCCTCCAGGTCAAACCTGCCATGGGCCTTTTGGCCGATGTGGATGCCCACGTGGCTTGGGCCCCGCCCATCAGTCACCGTGGCTAGCCTCACCCCGGTACAAAACGCCCGAACCGTTTTTCTGAAATTAAAACAAATAGGCACAATTCAATTAAAAATTTGTAAATTGAATAACTTTTGAACCACAGCTCAGAAAAATGCAAACAATATACCAAAATGCTTAGAAAAAGAATATCTACCTATTAGTATCCTTGCCATGATCAATTAAATTTATTTAATTGCCTTTATTTAATAAATACTAAAATGGCAGAATATAATTGGATTTTAGAAAATCCATAACTTGAGTTTTGTTTACTCAAAATTTATGTTTAATAGCTCAGAATGTTCAGTAAGCAATGAACTACAACCTTATGTCATTTGAGAGAATTGTAGAATTAATTTTGGTACTGTTTATTAAAATTAAATAAAATGGCAGATTTAAATCAATAATTGGAAATATCATAACTTGATAAATATTGATCCAAAAATTGCAAATGATATACCAAAATGACCAGCAAAACAAATGCTATCTATCTATGTTAAGATCACAGCATGAAACCAATTTTTCCCTTGATGTTATTCTAGAATTGGTTAAAATGATTTAAATTGCATAACCGTTTAAATCGCCATTTCGTCATCGTTAATCGGCAAATTGCAAACGAAGTACCAAAATGATCAGGAGAACAATACCTATCTAATAATTTCATTCTCATGCATGTATAACTCATATTTTAGTACTGGAAATTTTGGATAAATGCTTAGTTCACTAAGTTAAATATGGATGTATAACCCGTTAATTGCAATAATTATTTTAGGGGTTCCATTTAACTTGAGGGACATGCCCAAGACCATTTCAGTGCATAATTTGACCATTGCTGATCGTGTTATTTATTTCGTTTCCTGTTATTGTTGTGTTTCGGTAGATTCAGGAGTCGAGGTTCCACCATAATACTTCGACGATCCGCGCGACCAACACTATCAGCAAGGCAAGAGATAACCTAACCTTCTTGGCATCTAGCATCCTATTGCTTTATAAACTTACTTTATCCACCATAATATTGCATGCGATTCCAATGACAATTTTGGTCAATACTAGAGTATCCTATGAATGCATGTTTTCCCTGAACCATCACATGCTTCCCCTCCTATGAACCCTAGGTTTGAGGTGTTGGCCTGAGACAAGGATATAAATGTTGTTATATATGCTTAGCCATGCTTAGTCGATTGCTATATTGTCCGTTGATTAAATTCCATAATTATGATGTTGATGGAATGTTTCGGACATGGTGGTTACTTGTGATACTTAATTAAATTGCTAAAAGGCTTGGATGAGTTGCCATCGGGGATGGTGTTTTGCCTCATTCTTGCCGCCTGGGCTGAGAGTGCTTTTAGCTAGAACCAAGAACTGAGCGTGCTTCCAACGGTGGGGGTATGGGCCCCTGACTGACCGAATAATTTGTGAGGGGCTTGTCAAGGGTCCTCTAGTTTGAGCTTTCCATTTGTGTGTGAGTGTGTGGGTGGAAGAAGGCTCGATGAGGACGGTGGTGTTTAGGATGTGGCCGCGGGGCAGGGTGTTGAAATAGGCACTGAACCTGTCCTTCCGCACACTGATAATCCTTGAGTAAGCCTCATGCAAGGTAAAGGTCTAACCGCGCCCACTCGTCGGCTTTCCCCGGAAGAGAGCTAATCAGGCGAGCCGGACGGTACCAATGGCAAAAACAGTACACCCCTGCAGGGTTAAATCTTTTCGAAAAGCCGTGTCCACGGTTATGGACAAATCTTGGGAAAGGCGGATTAGCTCATAGAAAACATAAACCTTACTTAAAATTTGGCAACTAGAGGTTGCAACTCAACATGTGATAAAATGTTTATTTCCTCGAGGGTGATTCGAGGGAGTGCCTTGGTGGAGATGAGTGATGAGAAATGGTTACTATGGGTTCGTTGAGAACCAAAGATGAAAGTTTACTCTCTTATCCCTTTTCAAAAACATTCTGAGTAGACGATGACATGAGTCTTTATGTCTTTTAAAAAGGAAAACTAGATTTATGCAAATTAGCTACTATACAGCTTTAGAGCCTCCGTCATCATTGGGCCTATATCGCCCTACTAAACTTGCGAGTATGTCGTACTCAGTCTCTCTTTGCTGCTTATTAATTTGTTTCAGAGGAGGAGGACACCGAGCAGATAGGTGGGTTCTTCGTGGACATCGACGAGTAGTCTGGGATTCCCAGGTGGCAGCTTCGGACGTCGGAACAAGCTGGTTGGGGTATGTTTATCTGTAGGACTCTTAGGCCCTATTTTGGATCTTGTTGTTAGACAACACTACTTCGCTTCCGCTTGATGTGATGATGGGTCTGTGACCCCTGGTTTGCTATTTGTATCTTTCTCATATATGGGTTGCTATATTAACTTTTGTGTCGTAGAGTCTGTGATGTGCCAGTTGTTCCACAAGTCTGGATCTCTTTATTATACATTGATAGCTATGCCAGTGTTTATGGCAAGATCGAAGTGTTGCGTGGGAGCGGTAATCCCATGCCCTTCGGTTGTGTAGCATAGCCTGTGGGTTACATAGCCTCTCTGTATAATTCCGGGGTCGGGGCGTTACAGCTTTGTCCACAATTCATGAGCGTTCCGAAGAGGCATGATTGACTAAAAAACTACAACACTCAAAAATTTGCAAAACTCATTAGAAGCTAGAGCATCTAGATATAAGTTTTTCTCATCCTCTAAAGTCATACTTTCATAATCCTTTGGAGGAGAAAAACCTATATCTAAGATATGCTCAATATTGGGATCCAAGACCCGTAAGTGACTAAGCATATGAGTTTTCGAAACATTAAAAGTTGTGCCAACGAATATAAAAGTGTGATCATGCACTAATTCTCTAAAAGACATCTTTACTCTCTAGGCGGTAAAGCCTAATAATGAGAGCCCAGGCTCTGATACCAATTGAAAGGACAAACGATGTCGCCTAGAGGGGGGGTGAATAGGCGATTAAAACTTTTCCGGTTTAAGGCTTGACAATTGCGGAATAAAACTAGGTGTTTAAATTAACAAGCCAACAACCTAAATAAACTAGGCTCACCTATGTGCACCAACAACTTATGCTAAGCAAGACAAACAACAAAGTGATAGCAAGATAAAAAAACTTCAAGCACGAAGGCTATCACAATGTAAATTGCATAAGTAAACAACTCGAGTATAGAAATAACCGAGGCGTGCGGAGACGAGGATGTCTTCCCGAGTTCCTCCTTGTTAAGGGAGTACGTCTCGTTGGAGGGGTGTGAGCTCGCCAGAAAAGGCCTACTCAAGACGCCACAAAAGGCCTCACCCTATTCTCCGATGAACCTCACGCCAAGGGTTAGGTTCACCTTCAACTATCGGAATCCTTCAAGGCGGAATCCGGAGCCTTTACAACAATCTTGGGGCACACACCCACAACTCAATCGGGGGCTCCCAAACCTTGCCCGAACCTTCACAACTTGAAGTCTTCGCGACACCACCAACCGTCTAGGGTACACAATGCACCCAAGAGTCACAAGCTCTTGGGAACATAATGCACCAAAGAGTAACAAGCTTCTCGGACTTCAACTTCCACGAATCTTCGTGGAGAGCACAAACCGATGCAACTAATGTAATGGCAAGAACACAAGAAGTGCTCAAATCCTTCACTCCCAAATCCCACCAAAAGAAACAAATCACTAGTAGAAAACAGGCCTTTCGTCCGGGCCATTAGTCCCGGCCGTGGCCTGGGCCGGGACTAAAGGTCCGGCCATATCGCCCCCAAACCGGCGGTGGCATACGACCTCTTTTGTCCCGATTCATTTGGGACCTTTTGTCCCGGTTTGTATATCAAACCGGGATAAAAGGGGTCTGCGGGCCAGGTGCCCCCCTTTAGTCCAGGTTTGTATATCAAACCGGGAGAAATGGGCTGGCCCTATATATATGGCAGCCCCTCTCCCCTCTCTTTTTTTCTGGTGGGAGGTGGTGTAGGTTTGTGCTAGTTTTTTTTCTTCATAAGCACTAGAGGTGTTCGGTGAAATGCCTGTTAGAGCGATGCCACTTGAGTTCACACAAGACAAACATGATATGAGGTGCCCGAGCCACACTTAAGCTTCCTCCTCTTTGTTTCCACTTGTCCTAAAAGGTTAGCAACTATTTTCTCGTTTAGACCGTGTGGTATTAATTTTAGCATCGTGATTGCGTTTGATATACAGTTGTATGATGTAGATGAGCCATCCATGGATGTACGGTGACCGATGTAACAGCCCAGATTTGGTACCCTAAAATATGGGCCAAATTTTCACTTTTTCTTTTCATTGCATCATGGCATACATACTTAAATTGCTAAGTAAAAATAAAGCAATATTGAAAACACTTAAAGGGAAGCAAAGCACTTCCAAAAATCCCAAACCAAATGCAATTGCTCAAATTGACAAAACAAAATATTCTTGAGTTTCCATATTTGTCCAGGAAGTTCCAAGAATGCATTTTCAAATTTAATTGGCAAAGTCAAATTCTTGCCAAATAATTAAATAAATTGGGACTTCAAAATTGAGTTAAACCAATTCTTAATTTGAAACCAAGTTAAACATTTCAAAATTTCCAAATAAAAATATGGGGGGCTTCATTATATTATTGGGAGCCTCCATGAATATTTTCAATTATTTTGAGAATGTTTAAATACCCCAAGTAAATGGATTTTGGAAATTATTAATTTTTGCCTTATTTAAAACACTATGAACAAATGTTATGCAAAACTTTTTATTTTGCAGCACAAATTTTTGTGGAGCTTATAAATATTATCAGGAGCCTCCCTAAATAATTTCATAATTTTTGAAAATGTTTAAATGCCTCAATTAAATGCCAAAAGGATGCTATTTTCAAATTAAAATAAAAACAGAAAAGAAGAAATGGGGCAGGGGGTTTCTGCAAAATGCCATTCACTGTGGGCGACAGTGGCAACACTGCCGTGCCATGGCCGCCGTGGCCTCCCCTGTTGCCTCCCCCGCATCCTGGCCCCCCCTCTGGTGGATGAGAAGCTGCCCACGACGCCGTGCTCCTTCTCCTCTCTCCTTCCCTGCTCTTTTCCCCTCTCCCTGGAAACCCTAACCCTAAGCTGCCGAGCTCCTGTCGCCGCCGCCTTTCCGTGCCAATCGCCGTCGTCCTGCGCCGCGTCGAGCTCGCCGGAGGTGTCCCTCCGGACCGCCTTGTCCTCCTCTTTCTCCCGGTGCAACCAGCCCGTGCTGGGAGGCCCGCAATCGCCGTCGCCGTTCACTTCTTCTCCGCCTCTGCCGCCGCCGTCCGAGCACCATCTCGCCGCCGTCCAGCCTCCTCGTCCCTCGCCGACCTGCCCTGCTTGCTCCTGGTGAGCTCCTCGACCGGATGCACCTCTCCTCCCTCTTTCTTTCCCTCTGTGTCGTGCTTCCACCGAACGCCACCGCCGGCCGCCGCTGGACATGGACACCGGCGAGTCTCCGGTGACCATTTGGTCCAACCCGCCACTCCCCCGGCTCCTCTCCATCTCCTCTAGCTAGTAGAGCACTTTCCCGCGTCCAATTTCAACCGAAGGCGACGAATTTGTGATCGACAAGCCGCTGCCCTCCTGTGACATCATGATGACGTCATTGTTCTTCAGTTTTTGGAATTTCCAGATTTTAACAGAGAGTTGAATTTTGAAATATCTTTTAATCCAAAAATCCAAACTAAAAGTGTTATATATGAAAGTTGTTCATAAAAATAGGCTCTACCTGTTAATGTCAATGTCATGATCAAATAATTATTTTTTTGTTGCTAATTAATTAAATTTACAAAAATGGCAGATTATATTTGGAAATTGGAAATTGCATAAACTTGAGAATTAATTATCCAAAAAATATGAGTGAGCTATAAAAATGTTTAGGATTTCATAACCTAACCAATTATGTCACTCATCCATGCTATTGAATTTTAAAAACATGAATTTAATTTGTGAAATGCAAATCATGTGTGAGTTATTCAAATTTTGGGAAATTCATAACAATTTGAATATTGATCCAAAAATTGCAAATAAGATCTTAAAATGTTCAGGAAAACAACATATAATTGTTAGTGCTATTTCCATGACATAATGGACCTTTTAAATTGCTGTTTATTTAAAATTATTAAAATGGCAGATTTAATTCCAATTTTGGGAAAATCATAACTTGAGAAATAATCACTCAAAAATGGTGAACAAAATGTCAAAATGATCAGCAAGGCAATTGCTATCTATCTATGTTAAGTTCACAGCAAGTACCCAACTTTTCCTTTGATGTCATTATCGAATTGGTTAAAATGATGTAAATTGCATAACCGTTTAAATCACCATTTATTCATCGTTAATCGAAAAATTGCAAACGAAGTACCAATTTGGTCAGTGGAATAATACCTATCTAATAATGTCATTTTCATGCATGTAGACCCCATATTTCAGTACTGGACATTTTGAATAAATGCTAAATTCACTAAGTTAAATATGGAGTTTTGACCCGTTAATTGCGATCTTTATTTTAGGGGTTCCATCTAACTTGTGGGACATGCCCAATATGATTTCAGTGCATAAATTGACCATCTCATCATGATTGTGCATTGCACCTTGTATTCATGTTATTTATTTCGTTTCCTGTTATTGTTGTGTTTCGTTAGATTCAGGAGTCAAGGTTCCACCACAATACCTGGACGATCAACGCGCCCAGTATCATCAGCAAGGCAAGAGATAACCTAACCTTCTTGGCATCTAGCATCCTACTATTTTATAAACTTATTTTATCCACCATAATATTGCATGCGATTCAAATGCCACTTTTGATCAAGTACTATAGTATCCTATGAATGCATGTTTATCCCCTGAACCATCACATGCTTTCCCCTCCTATGAACTCTAGGGTTGATGTGTTGGCCGAATACAAATTATAATTGTTGTTTATATGCTTAGCCATGCTTAGTCAAATACTAGTTATGTCCGTTGTTTAAAGTCCATAATTGTTGATGTTGATGGAATGACGCGGACATGGTGGATACGTGTGGTGCTTAATTAAATTGCTAAGAAGGTTGGGATGAGTTGCCATCGGGGATGGTGTTTTGTCTCGTTCCTGCCCCTAGGTGTGAGTTCTTTACCTCTTGAACCAAGACTAGCGTGCTACCAACGGTGGGGGTATGGGCCCCTTACTAACTGAATAACTTGTGCGGGCGTATCCAAGGGTCCTCTAGTTTGCTATTTTCATTTGCCGTGTGTGTGAGCGGAAAAAGAACTGATGAGGATGGTGGTGTTTAGGAAGTGGCGATGGGGGCAGGGGCTGAAATAGGCTGGGTAAACTTGTCCTGTCGCCACAGATGACTCTTGGATAGTCTCATGTGAGGTAAAGGTTTAACCGCGCCCACTCGCCGGCCTTCCCCGGAAGAGGGCCAATCAGGTGAGCCGGACGGTACCAATGGGTAAATTAGTACACCACTGCAGGGTTTAATCTTTTCGAAAAGCCGTGTCCGCGGTTATGGACGACTTGGGAATGGACGATAAGATCATAGAGAACATTTAACCTAATTGATATGGCAGCTAGAGGTTGCATAATCAACATGTGATAAAGGTTCATTTCCTCAAGGGTGATTCGAGGGAGTGCCTTGGTGGAGATGAGTGAGTTTGGCTACAAGTAGGTTCGATGAGAACTGAAGATGAGAAGATTTACTCTCTTACCCCCTTTGTAAAAACTATTCTGAGTAGACGAATGCCATGTGTCAATTATATTTCGGTTTATGAAAATTAGCTTTATGCAAAAGAAATACATATATAGCTTTAGAGCCTCTGTCAATCATTGGGCCTATATCGCCCTACTAAACTTGCGAGTACATCGTGCTTAGTCTCTCTTTGCTGCCTCTACGATTTTGTATTTCAGAGGAGGACGACACCGAGCAGCTAGGTGGGTTCTACATGGACATCGACTAGTAGTCCGGGGTTCCCAGTTGGCAGCTTGGGACAGTGGAGCAAGATGGCTGGGTTTATTTATGTGTAGGCCTCTTAGGCCCTATATTTGGATCTTGTTGTACTAGACAACACTACTTCGCTTCCGCTTGTTGAACTGATGGTCTGTGACCTTTTGATGTGTGATATTTGTATCTTTCTCATATATGAGTTGCTATATGAGTTTTGTGTCGTAGAGTCTGCAATGTGCCAGTTTGTTCCACAAGTCTCGGTCTCTCTACTATACGTGAAAGCGATGTCTGAGCTTATGGCATGATCGGGGTGTTGTGTGCCGATGATCCATTCCGAGCACACCTGCCAATGAGTTTTGGCCTGGGATTGGTAAACCCAGTAACCCTTGATTGTGTAGCATGACCGGTTACACAACGTTTCACTGTATAGTTCTGGGGTCAGGGCGTTACAACCGACGCACAACCACTTACAGAGAAGGCGTGCATTCTTTTCGCAATGCAGCCGAGGCGAACAAGCATGGGGGTGGCTTTATGTTTTGTCCATGTGTTGAATGTCGGAATGAGAAGGATCACACTTCCTCAAGAGTCATTCAGAGCCACCTGCTTCGGTCCAGTTTCATGTCCGGCTATAATGTTTGGACCAAGCACGGAGAAAGAGGGGTTATGATAGAAGACGGTGATGAAGAAGAGAATGATGATGACAACTACCGATCTATGTTCCCTGAATACGCTGATAACGCAATGGAAGACAATGAAGAAGAAGGTCAGGGTGACGAACGGGCACCAGATGAGCCCGCTGATGATCTTGGTCGGGTCATTTCTGATGCAAGGCGAGGCTGCGACATAGAAAAGGAGAGGTTGCAGTTCGAGCAGATGTTACAGGACCACAACAAATTGTTGTACCCAACTTATGAAGATGGCCAGAAAAAGCTAGGTAGCACACTGGAATTGCTGAAGTGGAAGGCAGAGACCGGTGTGACTGACTCGTCATTTGAAAGTTGCTGGTACTAATGAAGAAGATGCTTCCAAGAAAGAACGAATTGCCCGCCAGCACGTACGAAGCAAAGAAGCTTGTCTGCCCTCTAGGATTAGACATGCAGAAGATACATGCATGCCCTAATGACTGCTTCCTCTACCGCGGTGAGAAGTACGAGAATATGGATAAATGCCCGGTATGCACTGCATTGCGGTATAAGATCAGAAAAGATGACCCTGGTGATATTGAGGGTGAGCCACCCAGGAAGTGCCAAGGTGATGTGGTATGCTCCTATAATACCACGGTTGAAACATTTGTTCAGAAACAAAGAGCATGCCAAGTTGTTGCGATAGCACATGGAAGACCGTAAGAAAGACGACAAGTTGAGGCACCCCGCTGATGGTCGGCAGTGGAGAAAAATTGAGAGAGAGTTCAGGGACTTTGCAGGTGACGCAAGGAACTTATGGTTTGGTCTAAGTATAGATGGCATGAATCCTTTTGGGGAGCAGAGCTGCAGTCACAGCACCTGGCCCGTGACTCTATGTATCTACAACCATCCTCCTTGGTTGTGCATGAAGCGGAAGTTCATTATGATGCCAGTGCTCATCCAAGGCCCGAAGCAACCCGGCAACGACATTGATGTGTACCTAAGGCCATTAGTTGATGAAATTTTACAGTTGTGGGCCAAACCAGGTGTAAGTGTGTGGGATGAGCACAAACAGGAGACATTTGACCTACGAGCATTGCTTTTCGTAACCATCAATGATTGGCCTGCTCTTACTAACATTTCAGGACAGATGAACAAGGGATACAATGCATGCACGCACTGTTTGGATCAGACAGAAAGTATATATCTGGACAAATGTAGGAAAAATGTGTACCCGTACAATCGTCGTTTTCTTCCGCCCAAGCATCCCTTAAGGAAAAAAGGCAAGCATTTCAATGGCAAGGCAGAAACCCGGACGAAGCCTGTCCCCCGTACTAGTGCTGAAGTATTTGGTATGGTCAATGATTTAAAAGTAATCTTTGGAAAGGGTCCTGGCAGCCAACCTGTTCCGAACGGCGCTGATATGCGCGCACCCATGTGGAAGAAGAAATCTATATTTTGGGAGCTACCCTATTGGGAAGTCCATGAGGTCCGCTCCGCAATCGAAGTGATGCACCTGACGAAGAATCTTTGCGTGAATATTCTAGCTACCTGGGCTTGTATGGGAAGTCAAAAGATACACCGGAAGCACGGGAGGACCAGGAACGTCATAAAGGACGAGACGGCATGCATCCAGGACAGTTTCAAGGGCCTTCCAGCTATGCTCTTACCATGGAAGAGAAGGAAATCTTTTTTGAAGTCCTTTTCAGTATCAAGGTCCCGACTGGCTTCTCGTCGAATATAAAGGGAATAGTAAATATGAAAGAGAAAAAATTCCAAAACCTAAAGTCTCATGACTTCCACGTGCTTATGACGTAATTCTTTCCGGTTGCATTGAGGGGAGTTCTAGCGGAAAATGTTCGACTGGCCATTGTGAAGGTATGTGCATTCCTCAATGCAATTTCTCAGAAGGTAATCGATCGAGAAAGTCTATCAGGGTTACAGATTGATGTCAATGTCTGGTCAGCTTCGAGTTGTTGTTCCTGCCATCCTTCTTCAATATTATGACGCACCTCCTAGTTCACCTAGTGGAAGATATTAGAATTCTCGGTCCTGTGTTTCTACACAATATGTTCCCCTTCAAGAGGTTCATGGGAGTCTTAAAGAAATATGTTCGTAACCATGCTAGGACAGAAGGAAGCATCTCCAAGGGCTATGGAACAGAGGAGCTCATTGAGTTTTGTGTTGACTTTCTTCCTGACCTTAAGCCGATTGGTGTTCCTGAATCTCAGTATGAGGGGAGGCTGACTGGAAAAGGCACAATAGGAAGGAAAGCAATGGTATGTAGGGACGCGCATTCTTTCACTCAAGCACACTACACAGTTCTACACAATTCCACCATGGTTGCTCCGTATATCGAGAGACACAAGAATATTATACACTTCGAAAACCCGAGGAAGGCTGACTCCTGGATTAAAGGGGAACACAAGAAGACATTTGGCAGTTGGTTGTAGACACATCTCATGAATAACACCACTGTTGGAGATCAGCTGTACTTGTTGGCCAGGTCACCATCTTCTACTATATGTACTTTCCAAGGGTACGAGATAAATGGGAATACATTTCAAGATAAAAAGAGCACCAACCAAAACAGTGGTGTCCGCTTTGATGCAACAGACGACAATGGGCAGAAGGACACACATTATGGGTACATAGAGGAGATATGGGAAGTTGACTATGGACCTACTTTTTAAGGTCCCTTTGTTTCGGTGCAAATGGGTCAAGCTAACAGGAGGCCGGGTAGATGTAGACCAAAAGTACGGCATGACAACAGTGGATCTAAAACATCCTGCGTACATGGACGATCCATTCGTCCTAGCCAACAATGTGGCTCGGGTTTTCTATGTGAAGGACATGTCTACCAAACCGACAAAAAGAAATCAGCAAAAGAATATATCGTCCGATGAGCCAAAGCGCCACATAGTTCTTTCGGGGAAAAGAAACATCGTGGGAGTGGATGACAAGACAGACATGTCAGAAGATTATAATAAATTTAATGAAATTCCGCCCTTCACAGTGAAAACTAACCCATGCATCCTGTTAAATGATGAAGATTCTCCATGGCTACGGCGTAGAAGAAAACAGAAACAATAGATAGGGATGTTGGTGATGTGTAATAATGGCTATATACAAATACAAACCGTATGTTTTGAATATATGCGAATGATTTGTATTGGGTCGATGAACTGAAAGATTTTGTAGATAGAACAGCTCACAAGCCCGCAAAAGAAACACACCCCTGATCCAACGGCTCAGAAGCCCGCAAAAGAAGCACACGATCCATGTGCACATTATCCAACAGCTCACAAGCGCTCAAAAGAAACACACCTCTGATCCAACGCTCACAAGCGCTCGAGGGAAACACACAATCCGTGTGCTTCTTCCCACGCTTTCCACCGCTTCCCGCCTTCGTCTTCCCGCCATTTCTCACTATATATATGTAGGCTTGGCCTCCATTGCCATATCACATCTAAACTCATATCTGCAACCTCTGAACTCTCCCATGGCTTCCACCGTACCCACTCTAACCTACCCTGAGGTGGAGGCGCTTTGCGCCTCGAACTACCCCTGCCTGCCCGGCTACCGCACGCCCGCCGGCTGGTGGCTGAGCGCCGGAGGCGTGCCGGTCCCTCCTGTCCCTTAAGGTGTGGCGCGCCGGGCGGCCATCACGAACCACTACTACCTCGATCTCACGCCGGAGCAGCGGATGGATCCCCGCTGGCATCCCGACTACCGCCCGACTTGGGACGCCTTCTTCATCAATCGGCATGAGAGGGCGCTCGCCATGTACAAGGAGGACGGCCCGCCTGCTTCGAACTTCAACGAGTTCGGCCGTCGGCTGTGGTGGGGTGGCCGGACTCTCCAGAGCGTCATGGACTACATCACAGCCGGCGATAAACCCCGCCTGCGCTACCCTCACATCCAGTGCGGGCGTGCTCACCCGTCGAGGTTGGAGCCACGAGCGCCGTCCGATGACAGCGACGACGACGACTACGAGGACGAGTATTATAGGCCTAGGAAGGAGTATGACTAGGACAAATGATCCATTGTTGTCATTCCATACTTTGTCATTGGTTAATACTTTTCATGTTGAAAGTTTAGTGAGATTCAAAAATATGCAAAAAATATTAGTTAATCCATTTTTTAATTGAAAATGGCAAAATTGTTAATAGTTTGTAGAGTTACAATAATTATTTTATAAAACAGAAAATGGATTTGGATTACTTATTCAAATTCAAGCACTTTTCATGTTGAAAGTTTTCTCAAATTCATTCAAATATTTAAATGTTTGAAATCGTGCCAGATTTGAAAAAAACAGAGAAAACAGTACGCGCGCGCAATTTTGGCCCAGCGCGCGCAATTTTTGGGCCTTTTGTCCCGGCCCATATCATCGGCCACAACTAAAGCCCTGTCAGCGCGCGTCGGAGCCGAAAAGACCCCCCCCCCCCCTTGTCCCGGTTTGTATCTCAAACCGGGACAAAAGACCCCCCTATAGTCCCGGCTTGAGCCACGCACCGCGACTAAAGGGTGGTGTATAAAAGGAAATCTTCACCCCGGTGCGTGGCTCAGACCGCGACCGGAGGCCATTTGCAGGAACTGCGCTGTTAGGCTGCCCGATTTTTTCGTCGCCATCGCCACTGTCGCGTCCGGCTGTCCACCTGCGCTGCCGCCTCAAGCCGTCGCCTCCTCCTCCCCGTGCCCGATCCTCCTCCTCCTCCCCGGCCAAGCCCGTGGCCGCCGCCGGACGCTGCCCTCCCCGTGCCCGAGCCTCCTCCTCCCCGGCCAAGCCCGTGGCCGGCCGCCGCCGCGCGCTGCCCTCCCCGCTGCCCGAGCCTCCTCCTCCCTGTGCCGTCACCTCCTCCTCCCCGCTGCCCGAGCCTCCTCCTCCCCATGCCGTCGATCGTCTCCTCCTCCCCGTGTGCCCGAGCTCCTCCTCCGCCTCGGTTAGTTTTGAAATTTAGTCAAATAAAATGAAATGGAAAATATGAAAATTCCTTCACAATGTTATTGTTAATGTTATTGAATTTTTTTTCTATTTTGCAAATTCTAGCAAAATGAAAAATGTGCTATTGTTATTGTTAATGTTATTGAAAAAATGCCAAAGTTAGGGTTAGGGTTTAGGAAAATGCAAATTGTTATTTGTTAATGTTATTGAAAAATGCGAAAGTTAGGGTTAGGGTTTAGGAAAATGCCAAAGTTAGGGTTAGGGTTAGGGAAATGAAAAATGTGCTATTGTTATTGTTAATGTTATTGAAAAATGCCAAAGTTAGGGTTAGGGTTTAGGAAAATGCCAAAGTGAGGGTTAGGGTTAGGGTTTAGGAAAATGCAAATTGTTATTGTTAATGTTATTGAAAAAATGCCAAAGTTAGGGTTATAGGGTTTAGCAAAATGCAAAATGTAGCAAATTGTGTTATTATTAGTGTTAGTTTGTTAAAATTGTTTTAGCAATTGATATTATTTTAGAAATTGTTAGTGTTATTATTTTAGCAATTGTTAGTGTGTTAAAATTAATTTAGCAATTGTTAGCTTGTACAATTTTATGTTGTGTGCACAAATATTGTGTGGATCTTGAAATAATATTGTGTGCATCTCGCATTTTGCAGAAACTATGGATCATGATACACTCCGCAAAGACCTAGTACAAGAAGAAGCTCTCGAGAATATTATCGCCGACGCTGATCCACCAGAATGCGGGAAAAGTTCCTACCAGAGCAACGCATAATAGGAATTGCAGAGGAACTGGCGGGATTTTTGATGAAAGAGATGGTAGACGACGCCGGAGAATTTAGTGTGAATAGGTGCTACTGATGATCTCCAGCCGTGTAATCGAATAGACGGGCTTAGTCTTGGTAATTGTGATCTCCATGTAATTGTATATATTTGTATGCTCGATCGCAAGACAAGTTATCTTATATATATGCACGAATGTGTACGCGTAGAAATATACGAAAACTATTTTGAAACGAAGAACGAAATAAATAAAAGAAAACAAAATGAATTCTCTGCCGTGACACAGAAAGTGCTCAAATTCCCGTCGCGGCAGAGAATCATTAGTCGCGGTCCATTATTCGAACCAGGACTAAAGGGGGCGCCCTCGGTGCGCTCCGCGGTGGCCATCCCGGCTGGCAACATGGCCGGGACTAAAGCTTAGGCCTTTAGTCCCGCTTGGCTAGTCCCGGTTCGCCAACCGGGACTAAAGCCCCTCACGGGCCGGGACAGAAAGGCATGTCTCTAGTAGTGAATGCTTCGGGCCGGGACAGAACAAAGAGGAGAATCACCAAGAACTCCAAGATCAAGATCTACTAGGTTCCCCTCACTTAGAGGAGGAATGGAATGGTGGAATGTTGATCTAGATCTCCTCTCTCTTTTCCCTCAAAAGGTAGCAAAAATTATTGGAGGGATTGAGAGATCTCAAGCTCAAGAAAATGTCAACAATGGAGGAGAGAGAGAGCTTCAAGAGTAGCAAAAACATTGGGGAAGAAGCCCCTTTTTATAGTGGCCCACGAAAAGTGACCGTTGGGGAGATTTTTCACTCGCACTGGGAGGCTGGCCTTGCCGGGTCCGAGGTCGGTTCCGAGGCCGCCCTAGTTGAAGCAGTGTGCAGGGAGGCCAGCCTTGGGCTTGGCCTAGGCCGGATTGCCAGCTTCCGAGGCCAGCCAGGTGCCTGAGATGGCCAGCCTAGAGCCCGGCCAGGCCGGCTCCAGAGGCCGGCCAAACAGGCAGCACCAACAAGCCCTACTTTTTCCGTCTAAAAAAACATCCGAAGATAGAAACACAATATCTTTCCCAAACGAACTCCATTTTCAATAATCTTGGACTCGTTGGAATCACCACAATGAGCACTACAAGATTATGCAGAGAAACATAATTGTTCAACAAGGGAGGATGAAACCAAATGATGAAAGGTAAAACCTTTTTTATTGAGGACCAGAAATACCATATCTTTTGCAAATGAAGTCTGAATTGGGTGAAACCAATTTTGTTGGAAAGAGGACGACAAATGCTACCCAATAAAAGGTGAAAATATTGAAACCGAGCAAGAGAGATTTTGCTAATAAATGGAAGAGTGAAAACTTCTGCATGGATAGACCGGCAAAATCTCCAACACTGAAAACTCAAAAGAAGACGCATACGAAAACCGTTTTCGGTGAACTTGGCCTTGTCATGACAAGCATGACAAGCACCAAGACCACACCACGATAAGAGGCAAATAAGAACCAATAAAGATGATTCCAATGATGCAAAGGTTTGAGCACTCCACGAACGATACGATCAAGATACTCTGTCGAGAGCCCCTCTTGATAGTACGGCTATGTATCCTATAACCCGGTCTCTCAAGTAACATCACGAGACTGGTAAAATAGAAAACCTATCAAGATCATACCTTTGTCGTGCGCATAATCCACCGGAGCTAGATGATGATGATCATTGTCTTCTCAAGTTGGACCACCTTTCTTGCTTGTGCTCCGCTTGGTGAAGACTCGCTAATAGCTCCCCCATACACAAATATGGGAGAGGTACTGTTCGGCATATCTTCACTTGGACTTGTGTGTTGATCAACCCGCACTTAGCCTTGATCAACATATAATATTCTTCCCTTAGCCTTGACTCCAATAGATCAAGCAATGCTATGGACCAAAGCAACAACTATGACTCAATACAAACATTAGTCCATACAGATTGTCATTAATTACCAAAACCACACATGGGGGCAACCATGCACTTTTAGGCAGTACTTGACGCTTGAATATGACGGAGACGCGACGCTTTTCGTGAAGATCTTCCGCGCCGACGGAGGGCGCGTGGAGTGCTGGGTGGAGAGCGACAGCAGCAGCTGCGGCCGTAGCTCCGACGAGGATGAGGAAAGCTTGCCCAATGTCAAGGCTGACGAGAGCTCGTCTCCCTGAAGGCGAGGAGTCCTGAGTCGATGGCCCCGAAGATCTCCTTGACCTCCTTCTTGGCGGCCTTGTCGCCGTACTTCTGGAAGTAGCGCCTTCAGTTGTGCGGCGGTGCTCCTTGTTCGGCGAGAGCCACCCTTTTTGTTGTAAAGAGTTGGACCCGCTGTAGTTTCTTGAGGCGGTGTAGGACGGGTTTCCTCGTGTAAGATTGGCCTCCAGGCGTAATTGATGCGAACGGGAACGGTTTTTTTTGCAAAATGCGTCCCCATTACTGCAGCAGCCGTACCGTCGAGGGGTAAGGGGGGAGGGTGAGAGGCCTATAAAAGGCTCCCTAGTCCCCAGCCTTCTCAACGCTTTTGCCCTTCTGCTCCTTCCTTGCTTCTTTCTCCGCCCCTCCATAGATCACAAGGCGATGTCCGGAGAAGCTAGGGTATCCTTGTCCGGGACGTCGATCGCGGCGTATGTCTTCCGGGGCGCGGCGGGGGCTCCCACGGGAGCTGGAGCCCGAGCCACTGAAGAGGAAGAAGAGGTGGTGTCCTACTCCGCCGTGGTTCAGGATTTTCACGCCTAGCAGCCATTACTGGCCCCACGGCGCAGGCGGAAGCCCATGAGCGAGACGCCCGGAGGTCGCACCTACTGGCGACCTTGAGGGAGAGAACCGCCGATGTCCCGGGCCTGTCCCCACTCTGGGAGGAGCTCGAGGCCATAGACCAGGTAAGCATCCGGGCATTCTTGACTCCTCACCCTTTCTTGGATTTGAGCTTGGCCTTGAGTCGACTTGCCCTTGCATCGCAGGCCGAGAGCGTGGCCTTGGCCGAGGTGGCAAACGGGATCATCCGCCTTTTCAACTGCGGAGTGCTGGGGGTTGCAAGGAGGCCACCTGCTACCGGAGGCGCCTGAAAGTCCTATGCGGGTTCCCTCCCTCTTCCCAGACGTCCCCGTGAATCGAGAGTTCATTCGGCAGGCACGAGAGAGGCATGAGATCCCCTATACTTGTGGGTCATCAGTTACTAACCATCCCCATTGATACCCCGACCTGTCACCTCGAGGTCGCTGGTTACCAAATCTAAGATCATGCCACTCATGCACTAGTGACAAGCATTAAGCATAACAAGGGTGCAACAACAACAATTCATAAACATAAGTGACTCATCATAATGTTGAAGGGGTCGTTGCATAGAAAACAAAAAATTTCCTATGAAACAAGCGGAAGAAACCCCATGATCTTGATCTATTAGACGAAGGTAGCGAAGTGGAGATCCAATCTCTTACCCTTGAAGATCGAACAAACACGTTTTTTCGGTGCAGGGGTTAGCTAGTCGATCCCCGCAACTAGACTTGTCTAGTCGCGAGGAGATGTATTATCCACGCGATCCACCCTTGAAGCGCCGCACGAGCAGCACCTCCGCGGTATCCACACGTACGGCTCGATGTAGACTCCGCCTTCTTGATCCCGCAAGCAAGGAGGGAGTGGTTAGATAGATCTCAGTAGCACGACGGTTGTGGTGGTGTTGATGGTGGAGATCTCCACGAGCAGGGCTTCGCCAAGCCAAGCAAGAGAAGGAGGAGGAGGTGGCGCACTAGCCCTAGGGCTAGGGGGTGGCGCGGCAAGAGGTGGAGGGGTGCGGCCAGGGCAGGGTGCGGCTAGGGCTTGGTCCTTAGGTGTGCCGCACCCCCTCCCTTCCCTTCTTTAAATAGGTGGCGGCTAGGGTTTGGTTGCCTTGCCCCCCAAGTTGAATCCCTTAGGGATTCGGCTTGGGCCTTCCTAGGCCTGGCCGGCTGCCCTAGTGGGCAGCCTAGTGGCCTGGTGCAGCCAGGCCTAATGGGCTGCTGCACCACCACTTTGGCCCATGTGGGTCCACACCCAGGTGGGCCCCACTTCTATACCCTTCTAGAACCTTCCGGAAAATTCTGGTACCCTACCAAAATATTCCGGAACCTTTCCGACACCTCCGGAAACCACTTTCCTTATATGAATCTTGTTCCCCGGACTCTTCCGGATCTCCTCGTGACGTCTAGGATCCCATCCGAGATTCCGAATCAATATTCATTCATACCTTCAATTATCTCATTGCTAACCCTACCTACATCGGAGCGTTAAGTGTGTGACCCTACGGGTTCGAGAACATGTAGACATGATCAGATCAATAATCAATAGCGGGACCAAGATGCCCATATTGACTCCTACATATTCAACGAAGTTCCTTATCGATTGAACCATGATGCCGGAGATTCTTAATCTCCTATACGATTCCCTTTGTCTCACCGATATTTAACTTCCCGAGATTCAATCGTCGATATCTCCATATCTAGTTTCATCTCGTTACCTGGCAAATTCTCTTTACTCGTCCATAATATAGAATCTCCGTGATTAACCCTTAATCACATGGTTGCAACCTTTCTGATGCTATATTACCGAGAGGGCCCAGAGATATCTTTTCTGTCATAAGGAAGGACAAATCCCACTCTTGATTCATGTCACCCAACAAATACCATCGGAGATACCTGAAAGCCACCTTTATAATCACCCAGTTACGAAGTGACATTTTATGTACACAAAGCATTCCTCCGGTAAATGGGAGTGACATAATCTCATGGTCTAAGGAAACTATACTTGGCATATATTAAAAGCGTTGACAATGAAACTGTATGACACGATCAACTGTAACTCTTTTATTAATGGGTCTTGTCCGTCACATCATTACTCCTAATGATATGACTCCATTATCTAGTGACTATAACAAGTCCATGGTTAGGAAACTCTAACCATCTCTTGACTAACGAACTAGTCCGTTGGAGGCTTACTAGGGACAACTGGTTGTTTATATTCCTCACATGTATTATGTTTCCGGTTAATACAATTATAGCATGGAGAATAAACTATTATCATAAACATGAATATGCTAATAAACCATTTTATTATTGCCTCTAGGGCATATTCCCAACAAATGTAACAATCCATCGGATCCCATAAAACACAACGCATATTACATCGGATTGATCTTAATCATGTAGGGCAGCTCACGAGAACATGGTATTGAACAACAAGGGGGAGAGAGTACCAACTAGCTAATGCTACAAACCCGTAGTCCATGGGCGGACTACTCACAACTCATCCCGGAGGCAGCGATGGCGATGAAGATGGCTCCGGGGGCCAATCCCCGTCCCGGCAGGGTGCCGAAACAGGATCAATTTCGCCCCCAAAATTTGTCGGCGATGGCGGCGGAGCTCTGTATCGTATTTGGTACAATCCTTCGAGAGTTAGGTTTTTTTCGTCGAGGATGATTTTATAAGCATCGAAGGCGGCCGAGGGGTGGCCCACACGACAGGGGGGTCGCAGCCGCGGGTCCAAGGGGGTTTGCGGCCAAGGGTCGCCCCTGGCCTGTGTGGGTCCCCCGAGGCTGTCCTTCGGGCACCGTTCTTCATTTGTTTGATAAAAAATGCCCGTAAATTTCCGTCAAATTGCGAGAATAATTCCAGAAGTAACTTTCTGCAACAAAAACATCACAAAAAACAGGGAACTCGCACTGTGCATCTTAGCAATAGGTTAGTCCAATAAAATGTCTAAAAATTATATAATATGATAGTAAAAACATATGGCATTGATATAAAACAAGCATGGAACAATCAAAAATTATTGATACGTTTGACACGTATCACCCATGAACACCGTCGCGCGATCGCAGCACAAACCACATCACCAGACACCCAAACCGCTAGACAAAAATGCTACCAACTGCCCACCGCCCGCCGCCCGCCGCCGAGCATGCCCACCGCCCTTGCTTTCCCAAGACGCCTCCTCCAAGGAGTGAGCGCCCCCGCCGCCCGATCTGAATGATTTGGGGCTTTCACATGGGACAGAGAGGGAGGGTGAAAGAACAAGATGTCGCCTAGAGGGGGTGAATATGTGTTTAAAATCTATTAGGATTAAGGCTTGAATACATACGGAATAAAACTAGCATTTAATTTTACAAACACAAAACCTTATATAATGGGCTCACCTGTGTGCACCAATGCTAAGCTTGCTTGTCCACGTAGGAGAGAAAGAAACCCTAGCCACCGGCCTCCACCTCCGTCTCCTCCATACGTCAGTTCCCCCTCCTTCGGCCAGCCTGGCCGACATTAGGAGGGGTGGGGATCCCGATCTACGAGTGATTTTTTTAATAAAAATAGTGTTTCCAACAGATTAGATTAGGGTTTTGGTAGCCGTCTTATTTTTGCCTCTGCATCAATGGTTGTGTCATTGGCTACAATAAGTGATATTCGGCCATTTGTTCAGCTACGCGATCTCCTTCCCCGCATCAACGGTGGTTGTCGGGGTGATAGTCCCCCGATATACCAAAGTCCACGACTCGACAAGATCTAGCAGCTGGCTGGCCAAATCCGGCTGGCCCTCCCGCTGGCCGGCTAAATCCGGCTGGCCAACCTGCCCGGCTACCCGAAGGCGTGAAGACCTGGCCAGCTGGCCATCCACCTGGCCGGCTGGCTGCCGTAAAGACCTGTCCGGCTGGACAATCTGTACGGCTGGCCACCTGTCCGGCGGGACAATCTGTTCGGCTGGCGGCCTGCCAGCCAGCCACGGAAGACCCGACAACGACGACGCCCGGGACAGTTGATGCACGACACCGACTACACCGACAATACATAAAGGAGAAGGCCATACCGAAGACCCCGCTGACCCGGAACCAGCGGAGGCGGAGCCGGCAGGACAGGAAGCGCGCCACCCGGCTCCTCACGTCCCCGACAGCGGTGCCTCCAAACCGTGCGGCGTCCACTATACATGATGGAAGAGCACTTTGGGAAGGAAGAAGACTGTAGCCGGACCCGCCGGGTCTGGGTCGGGCTGCCGGCCCCCGCCAGTCAGTATGTATTGAGCCAGACCTACACATGTACATCACCTCCTCAGCCCTATATAAGGGGGGTGCGGCCAGATAGAAGAAAGAGATTTTTGGGAAACCCTAGACTGCTCTAGACGTGATCAACCAGTTCGCTTTAGAGGAAACCCTAGACTACTCTACCCGGCAGCCCGAGCCGGACGCTCCTATACAGCTCAAGGAGCAAGTTTGTAACCGATATACACCGTGAATAAGCAAGAACACAGGAGGAGTAGGAGTGTTACCTCACCATGAGGGCTCCGAACCTGGGTACTGATACGTCTCAAATGTATCTATAATTTTTGAGTGATCCATGCTAGTTTTGTGATATTTTCACATGTTTTTACTGTCATTTATAAAAAATTATGCATTTTGTCAGACTAACCTATTGACAAGATGCCAAGTGCTAGTTCCCTGTTTTTGCTTTCTTTTGTTTTAGAAATTTATTTCTAGAAATATTCTCGGAATTGCACCAAAATTTATGGGGATTATTTTTACGCCAAGACGAAGACGGAGTCCGAAGGGCAGCCTCGGAGGCGACCCACAGGGCGCAGGCGGCCTCCTGCCGCGGCCTAGGGGGACCCGTGGGTGGGACCCGCCCCTGCCCGTGGGGCACCTCCTCGGCTCCCTCCGACGCCTGTAAAATCACAATTGACCTAAAAACGTGAGGGCGGCCATTATTTTCCAGAAATTCGACCCCGACGCGCCGTCACCGAAAACCCTAGTTCGGGGTCCAATCTGAAGCTGACCCCGCCACTCTGCCGGAGGGGAGATCGATCCCGGAGGGCTCTTCATCGTCATGCCTTCCTCCGGGATGATTTGTGAGTAGTCTCACCTTGGACTACGGGTCCATGGAAGTAGCTAGTTGGTAGTCTCTCTCTTTTGTGCTTCATGTCTTATGATCTTGTGAGCTGCCTAACATGATCAAGATCGATTATTGTAATGCTATGTGATGTGTTTGCTGGGATCCGATGGATTATGAAGTTATGTTCAGATTGTGCATGATTCTTATATGAGTAATTTATGTTCTTGCATACTCTCCGATGTGCATAGTTACTTTGGTCAAGTGATTGTGTGTATCTCCAAGAGAGGGTATTTATGCTAGATAGTGGGTTCATGCCCCCTTTTGTTCCTGGGCACGAGTGACAGAAACGTCTAAGGGCGAGGGTGTGCTGTTGCTACTAAGGGTAGAACAGCAGTGTTAATGTCTCTTTTGATATTAGTATTGGTTACAGTATGCACTTTACTTAATGCAATTGTCTGTTGCTTGCAACTTAATACCGTTGGGTGACAGGCTGGATAGCGATCCCACGGTGGACTTTTTAGACAAAGACGCAGTTGGACTCAACGGTCTTTGTTCCTTGTCGTGATGCCTCCATAAATATTATCATGTCCTTTTTGTCATAGCTAAATTGGGTTTGTGTCATGATCTTGTCAATTGCCTAGCTGTAATTCGTTCACCCATCACATGCATATTTTATTTACTTGAGAGACTCCACTAGTGAACCCATTGGCCCCCGGTCCATCTTTTTACATTGTTTACAACCTCATTTACTTGCTTTTAATTATCATTATTCCTCTGGTCACTTTTCATATTTCATCTATTTCATCATACAATTAACCGCTTTGTTTTCTGCGAGACCGGAAGGATTGACAACCTTTCCGCCGTTGGGGGCAAAGTATTTTTTGTTGAGTGTGTGCAGGTCCACATCTGTTGAAGGTCAAGCGCCAGAGATCTTCAACATTCACCTTGTTGTTGATTTCAAAGTCCTACTGGTTCGATAAACCTCGGTTCGTTAAACGAGGGAAAACTGCTACTAGCTGCAATTCCGCCTTCGCTTGGGGCACCACCCAATTTATTTTAATACAGCAGCAAGCTCTTTTCTGGCGCCGTTGCCGGGGACTTTGGAGCTACAACAAGGGGAGTCTCATACTCTCAATCTCTTTATTTTGTTTTTGTCTTGCTTGCTTTATATCTCGTTTAGTTTGTTTTCCTGTTTCAAAAATTTTAAACCCAAAAAAAATTAGTGTAGTCTTTATTCATGTCTTGTTATTTTATCTTATCGTTATGTCTTCTACTGAAAACACCAAGTTGTGTGACTTTACTAGCACTAATAATAATGATTTCATATGCTCTCCAATTGCTCCACCCGCTACTAAATAGGAATCTTATGAAATTAAACCTGCCTTGCTAAATCTTGTTATGAAAGAGCAATTTTCTGGTGCTAGTACTGATGATGCCGCCTCTCATTTAAATAACTTTGTTGACTTATGTGATATGCAAAAGTATAAAGAGGTAGAAAGTGACATCATAAAACTGAAACTTATCCCTTTCTCTTTGAGAGGGAGAGCAAAAGAATGGTTATTGTCTTTGCCTAAAAATAGCATTGATTCTTGGATTAAATGCAAAGATGCTTTTATTGGAAAATATTATCCACCTGCTGAAATCATACAACTAAGGAGTAACATTATGAACTTTAGACAATTTGATAATGAACATGTTGCTCAAGCTTGGGAGAGAATGAAATCTATGGTTAAGAATTGTCCCACGCATGGATTAACTATGTGGATGGTTATCCCAACTTTTTATGCAGGTTTGAATTTTTCTTCAAGGAACCTTTTGGACTCGGCCGCGGGAGGCACCTTCATGTCCACAACATTAGGTGCAGCAACTAAACTCTTGGATGATATGATGACAAATTATTCACAATGGTACACCGAACGAGCTCCAAGTGGTAAGAAGGTAAATTCTGTCGAGGAAAACTCCTCTTTGAGTGATAAGGTTGATATGATTATGTCTATGCTTGCTACCAGTCAGTCTAATATTGATCCTAATAATGTTCCACTTGCTTCATTAATTGCCCAATAAAAGGATCAAGTTGATGTTAATTTTCTTAATAGAAACAACTTCAACAATAATGCTTATCGAAATAATTTTGGTAGTAACAACTATAAGCCTTATCGTCCCAATAATGGAAACTTTTAAGGTAATTCTTATAATCCTAATAAGAATGTGTCCTCTGATCTTGAAAATGTTTTAAAGGAATTTATCACTTCGCAAAAAGCTTTTAACAAAACTATTGAAGAGAAGTTGGGAAAACTGGATAGTCTAGTCTCTAAAGTAGACGTTCTTGCTCATGATGTTGAAATTTTGAAAATTAGAACCACTCCAAATCAAGACAAATATACTGAATCTTTAAATGATATCTCTCTTCAAATTAATAAAAATGAAAGGATGATGGCTCTCTTGAAAGCTAGGTGGGCTAGAGAGGCTGAAGAAGCTAGAGTTGCTGAAATGAATAGGAAAACTGTTAAAGTTTATACTATCCAAACCACTAAAGAGGATCCTCCTAGTTTATTTAAAGATGATGAAATTTATTTTGATAATTGCAATCTTACTGAAGTGATTAAGTTCCTACAAAAACTTGCTAAGACACCGGATGCTAGTAAAATAAATCTTGCCTTTACCAAACGCATTACCGATGCTCTTATCAAGGCTAGGGAAGAAAAACTAAAGCTTGAAACCTCTATCCCTAGGAAGTTAGAAGATTGTTGGGAACCCACTATTAAGATGAAAATAAATGACTTTGATTGCAATGCTTTATGTGATCTTGGTGCAAGTGTTTCTGTTATGCCTAAAAGTTTCTATAATATGATTGATTTAAATCCTTTGGAAGAGTGCTATTTAAATGTTCATCTTGCTGATTCTTCTAAAAAGAAATCTTTGGGTAGAGTTGATGATGTCCTTATTGTTGTTAATGATAATTATGTTCCCGTTGATTTTATTGTTATGGATATTGAGTGCAATGCTTCTTGTCCTATTATTTTGGGAAGACCGTTTTTGAGAACTGTTGGTGCTATTATTGATATGAAAGAGGGAAATATAAGGTTTCAGTTCCCCCTTAAAAAAGGGATGAAACACTTCCCTAGGAATAGAAAGAAGTTTCCTTTTGAATCAATCATAAGGTCAAGCTATGCTCTTGATGTTGCAAAGGCCTCCGAAAAAATTGATATTTGCCATTGCGCCTAGCTAAAAGGCGTTAAAGAAAAGCGCTTGTTGGGGGGCAACCCATCTTTTATTTTCAGTTTGCTTTTTTATTTTCTTGAGTCATGAAGTTATTACCTCTGTAGCAACTTCATTGTATCTTTTTCTTTTTCTTTTTGTGCCAAGTTTAGCCTCTAATGCATTGAAAGTGCGAGGTATTGTGTTGCTGTCCAAAAATAGATTATGTGCGCCTGTTGCACGAAAATCCTAAAATCGCCAGAATTTTATCTTTTTCTGATAATTTTTGACAGCAAGCCTGATGATTTTATATATCCTTCGTTAGTTTTAAGTTTTTTTTGATTTGAGCTGCAGAAGTGCCTCGAAAAATTCGATCTTTACAGACTGTTCAGATTTTGATAGATTCTGCTTTTATTTTGCATTTGTCTCTTTACCATCGTCATATGTGATACTCTAGGGGTAGAGTGCCACATTGAGGCTTAGTAAATAGTAGCTAATGTTTAATGAAGTTGGTTTACAATTTTTCATGAGTTGAACACATGTGCATTTTAATTTATGAGCACTAACCCTCTAATCAAATTATGAGAAGTTTTGTGTGAAGGGAGTTTTTAAGTTCCAAAGGAGAGGAATATGAAGAAATCGAGGAGGGATCAGAGCTCAATCTTGGGGATGCCCCCATGTCACCCCCTCTGAATATCAAGAACTATCAAGAGTCAAAGCTTGGGGATGCCCAAGGCATCCCCTCATCTTCATCGACTATCATAAGGTCGTCTTCGTTGAACTTCGTTTTTATCACTTTACATATTATGTGCTATGCTTGGAGCATCTTTTTTACTTTCAGTTTTGTTTGTTTGTTTGTTAGTCATATCTTTGTTGGGTCCTAGCTTTATTTGTGTGGGAGAGAGACACGCTCCGCTTTTTTGTTTGAATACTCCTTTGCTTCGCTTATATCTTTTTGAGTATTCTTAGCTACTGTCTGTTTTCTAGTAAGCTCTCGCTTTTAGCTTTTATCTTGTTTAGATCTGCTAGTTGTTAAGTTAAACTCTCTTGTTCTTCACTTATACTTATTGGAGAGTTGTTGAAAAATTGTTTGAATTGTCAATGCGACAAAATGCTGTTTGTGTGATGATAGAATAAAATGAAAAGCCTGCATAGTTTTGTAGATCATGGTGTGGATACTTGATGCTTCTCAATTGTTTTGAGATGTTAAGTTGAATTCTTAAACTTGCTGGTTATTTGAGTGGAATTTATTAGTAAAGAAATATGGTTGAAAGCTTGAAATTGTGTGGTTTTTCACAGTTGTTAATTCAGAGTGCTAATCTTTCCATCAAAAGAATTGTTTGGTCAACAAGGGGGACGGTGTAGAGTTTTTATGGTTATGACCAGTAAATGTCTTATGTTGTTCTGTTACCGGTTATTGTTAGATGTTTGCTTCCAACACCCTTTTTGCTAAGCCTAAAAAATCGTACTGAGTGTATGGTTCACTCGTGCATCCAATCCCCAAAGCCAAACATTCTTGCCAGCTGAGTCCACCATATCTACCTATGCATGGTATTTCCTACCATTCAAAGTAAATTTGTCATGTGCTACCTTTAAAAATTCAAAATACTTCTTCTCTGTACCTCTGTTTTTAAGCTCATGAGGGAGCAGTAGAGAGCTAGATATAACTTGTGACAAGCGAGGTCATTTCCCCCCTTTCACCCGGTGTTGATGGATTACGTCTTCACTTGAATCGACCCGAGAGCAGCTTAAGCAAAAATATAAATATAACTCACAATTCTCCTCCGCGCAATGCAAATCTGAGAAATCATCCCAAACATTGGACAGTGGTGAAACCACGGAGAAAGAAGAGCGTACTCGCTCTTCTAAGAACCAGCTGCTCTCACAAGTCTAAAAACCTTGCTTGTCATGAGGGACTAGATAGTTTCTCTGTTGTGAAGTCGTTGACGAAAGCATGCATACCTCAAAATCATTTTACTTCTATTTTAAAAACCAAAAAGCTCTAGCACATGACTAATCCCTGCTTCCCTCTGCGAAGGGCCTTTCTTTTACTTTTAATGTTGAGTCAGTTTTCCCTTTTTTCCTTCTATCTCCACAAAAGCAAACATCTAGCATTGACCCTGGGTATCGTTAAGCATATTACATTATCAAGATTAAACATGAATCTTTATATTGACTTTATCTATAAGATAAGCCGTTGGAAGTTGCAGCTCTTTGCTAATGCTTACATCTTCCTTTGTGTTGATTCTCAAACACTTTTGTCATGGAATTATTATCCTTGTGAATTAGTCAAATATGTTGATCACATTGTTTTCATGTCTTTAACATACACATCCTTTGATTTGCATCACTATCTTGATCAAGAATGTGTTGGTTGCATGTCTCATCAAAAATTATTTGTTATCACTTACCTACTCGAGGACGAGTAGGAGTTAAGCTTGGGGATGCTGATACGTCTCAAACGTATCTATAATTTTTGAGTGATCCATGCTAGTTTTGTGATATTGTCACATGTTTTTACTGTCATTTATATCATTTGTATGCATTTTGTCGGACTAACCTATTGACAAGATGTCAAGTGCCAGTTCCCTGTTTTTGCTTTCTTTTTGTTTCAGAAATGTACTTCTGGAAATATTCTCGGAATTGCACCAAAATTTATGGGGATTATTTTTACGCAAGACGAAGACGGAGTCCGAAGGGTAGCCTTGGAGGCGACCCACAGGGCGCAGGCGTCCTCCTGCCACGGCCTAGGGGGGACCCGCGGGTAGGACCCGCCCCTGCCCGTGGGGCACCTCCTTGGCCCCCTCCGACGCCTATAAAATCACAATTGACCTAAAAACGTGAGTGTGGCCATTATTTTCCAGAAACTCGACCCCGACGCACCGTCATCGAAAACCCTTGTTCGGGGTCCAATCTGAAGCTGATCCCGGCACTCCGCCGGAGGGGAGATCGATCCCGGAGGGCTCTTCATCGTCATGCCTTCCTCCGGGATGATTTGCGAGTAGTCTCACCTTGGACTACGGGTCCATGGCAGTAGCTAGTTGGTAGTCTCTCTCTCTCTCTTGTGCTTCATGTCTTATGATCTTGTGAGCTGCCTAACATGATCAAGATCGATTATTGTAATGCTATGTGATGTGTTTGCTGGGACCCGATGGATTATGAAGTTATGTTCAGATTGTGCATGATTCTTATATGAGTAATTTATGTTCTTGCATGCTCTCCGATGTGCGTAGTTACTTTGGCCAAGTGATTGTGTGTATCTCCAAGAGAGGGTATTTATACTAGATAGTGGGTTCATGCCCCCTTTTGTTCCCGGGCACGAGTGACAGAAACGTCTAAGGGCGAGGGTGTGCTATTGCTACTAAAGGTAAAACAGCGGTGTTAATGTCTATTTTGATATTAGTATTGCTTACTTCATGCACTTTACTTAATGCAATTGTCTGTTGCTTGCAACTTAATACCGTCGGGTGACAGGCTGGATAGCGATCCCACGGTGGATTTTTTAGACAAAGACGCGGTTGGACTCAACGGTCTTTGTTCCTTGTCGTGATGCCTCCATAAATATTATCATGTCCTTTTTGTCATAGCTAAATTGGGTTTGTGTCATGATCTTGTCAATTGCCTAGCTGTAATTCGTTCACCCATCACATGCATATTTTATTTACTTGAGAGACTGCACTAGTGAACCCATGGCCCCCGGTCCATCTTTTTACATTGTTTACAACCTCATTTACTTTCTTTTAATTATCATTATTCCTCTGGTCACTTTTCATATTTCATCTATTTCATCATACAATTAACTACTTTGTTTTCTGCGAGACCGGAAGGATTGACAACCTTTCCGCCGTTGGGGGCAAAGTATTTTGGTTGAGTGTGTGCAGGTCCACGTCTGTTGAAGGTCAAGCGCCAGAGATCTTCAACATTCACCACGTTGTTGATTTCAAAGTCCTACAGGTTCGATAAACCTCGGTTCGTTAAACGAGGGAAAATTGCTACTAGCTGCAATTCGGCCTTCGCTTGGGGCACCACCCAACTTATTTTAATACAGCAGCAGGTACATCGTGTGTTAGCGAGCATGCTTGTGCCCAATCCTGCCTGCAGGTGCCGCCGGCTGTGTTAGCTGTGCCCACACCACTCAAGCCTTCCCTTAGGCATATGTCCACACCACGACATTTGGCGCCCACCATGGGGCAGGAAACAGCGGCTGGAGTCACATTCTGCACGGGACCCCTTTCACCATCATCTACGTTGCCGTCTCAAGGCGCCAACTGTCTTCCTCTCCGGGAGAAACTCGGGGACTCGAGGACTCCGGGGCTCGACATCACCACCGCCCCGGGCTCGCGCCCGCGTCGTCCTCGTCTACCCGCCAGCATCCTCCATGTCGCTCTCGTCTGCCCGCACCCGCCTCGGTCGGCCACTCCCTGCGCGCCGTGGCCGGCTCCCGCATCCGCATCCGGTTTTCCTCCTGGAGAAACTCGGGGACTCCGGGGCCCGACATCACCACCGCCCCGGGCTCATGCCCGCGTCGTCCTCGTCTACCCGTCGGCATCCTCCACGTCGCCCTCGTCTGTCCGCGCCTCCGCCTCCGTGATGGCCCCCGCGTGCCTCCGCGGCCGCATCCGCCCGCACGGCATGTCCGGCTGGCCATGCCGGCTGTGCCGCCTCGACCGGCCGGCGTCCTTGCCGCCCCGCCTTGCTGCTCCGCCGTACGGTTGTCCGGGTGAAGAGGAATCAGAGGAGTGAGCCGGTGGAAAGAACAAAAGAAGAAAAGAAGAAAAGGAAGAAACGAAGAAAGAAAAAGGAAAAAGGAAAAGCCAGCTCGGCTGAAGAAAGAAGAGAATAGGAGAAAAGAAAGGAAAAACCGGGTGGACAACGCCCGATCGATAGGCCGGATGCCTCTGCTTCGCTGCTAGGTCGGCAGGCTCCGGGACAGCCGCGTCTTGAGACCCAGTCGGCTGGGGGCCGTTCCGGCTCCGTTTGGCTGCCTAGCCGGCCGGATCCCGACCAGCTGCAGCACCCCGTCTCTGTCCGCACCAACAAATAAAAACATAAGTATCGTCACGTAAGTTTTCATACCAGGCACATGAAAGTGGATAAGTTTCGAAAGACACTCGGGGACTAACCCCTCGTTTCTTCGCAAGTGCTTTGCTGGCAAGTCCGGAGACTACCTTCATATCACTTCAAGTTTTGTGTTTCGTTGTCCGACTGCGGCTGGCCGGCTGTTCATTCTCTCTTGCGATGGCTTACTAGTGTGCTGGACGCTCAAGGCCCACTCTGCGGTTCCGCGCTGCAAACTTGCCGGCCAGAGCAAAAGCTGCAAAGCTCACATGTGAAAAACATCAAAGGGAAGAATAACATCCACCCGGCCAAAAAAAACCTTGCCTCGCTTGCCTAAGTCAAACTCCTAAAGTCTGACTGTGCACTCGACCAGCCGGCCCACTCTTTGGATCCGCCGGTTGGTACACCGGCAAGAGCAGTGGTCATGACCGGCCGGGTGCACAGGAAATGGCTAAGGGGGTAAAACGAGGGCGAGCCGACACCTAATAAAGTAAAAGATGGAAAGTAAAAGTGCCCACCTTTCGGTTTCTTACGCCGCTGAGTTAAATGTTTAATATATCTTCATGACTAACTTTGTTTCTTGCACTACTTTTTGGGGGAAACCTGCCGAGGCCCTCCTGCTAAAACTGCAGGACCACGACAGCTTCGGGGATTAGTGTCCGTGGGATAGTCCCCCGATATACCAAAGTCCACGACTCGACAAGATCTAGCAGCTGGCTGGCCAAATCAGGCTGGCCCTCCCGCTGGCCGGCCAAATCCGGCTGGCCAACCTACCCGGCTACCCGAAGGCGTGAAGACCTGGCCGGCTGGCTGCCATGAAGACCTGGCCGGCTGGCCATCCGCCTGGCCGGCTGGCTGCCGTGAAGACCTGTCCGGCTAGACAATCTGTTCGGCTGGCCACCTGTCCAGCTGGCCGCCTGCCAGCCAGCCACGGAAAACCCGACAACGACGACGCCCAGTACAGTTGCTGCACGACGCCGACCACACCGACAAGACATAAAGGAGAAGGCCATACCGAAGACCTCGCCGACCTGGAACCGGCGGAGCCGGTAGGACTGGAAGCGCGCCACCCGGCTCCTCACGTCCCCGACAGTGGTGCCTCCATACCGTGCGGCGCCCACTATACATGATGGAAGAGCACTGTGGGGAGGAAGAAGACTGTAGCCGGACCCGTCGGGTCCGGGTCGGGCAGCCGCCCCTGCCAGTCAGTGTGTAATGAGCCGGACCCACACATGTACAGCACCTCCTCAGCCCTATATAAGGGGGGGTGCGGCCAGATAGAAGAAAGAGGTTTTTGGGAAACCCTAGACTGATCAAGACGTGATCAACCAGTTCGCTTTAGAGGAAACCCTAGTCTACTCTACCTGGCAGCCCGAGTCGGACGCTCCTATACAGCTCAAGGAGCAAGTTTGTAACCGATATACACCGTGAATAAGCAAGAACACAGCAGGAGTAGGAGTGTTACCTCACCATGAGGGCTCCGAACCTAGGTACATCGTGTGTTAGCGAGCATGCTTGTGCCCAATCCCGCCTGCAGGTGTCGCTGTCGGCACAGTGGAAACTAGGGTACCACGGGCCGGCCTGCCAGGGCCCACGACACCCTTCAGAAGATTTCGCTAAGGACCAGGCTCTCCAAGCCTGGCGAGCCTCGCGAGGGTTTTCTCCTCGTGAGGGACCTCTCCTCGAGAGGGCATCTCGGATGCTACCTACGGTTCTACCAAGGATCAAGCCAAAAGGCTCGGCGAGGCCTCCAGCCTCGCGGGGTTCCTTCCCCACGAAGCAAGCTCTGTCTCCGCAACAAAGCGCACATGGGCTCTGCGCCCTCCGCAGAGTCACGGGCGCGCCTACGCGCGGTGACGACAGCGCCGCAGTTGCCACTCTTGTGTATAAAGCAGTCAAACAAGGCTGCACCAAGCAAAGGAGCTACAAGAATTGCCATTTCGGTGATAAGGAGACCATCTGCCGCTACGCTCCAAAGGGGACGTCACCGTGGGGTACATCCCGAGCCCCAGCAGCGCCAGCCCACCGTCCTGGCTGGACGGTTGTAACAGCCCCAATTTGGTACCCTAAAATATGGGCCAAATTTTCACTTTTGTGTTGCATTGCATCATGGCCTACATATTTAAAATAGCTAATATGGAAATAAAGCAACACCTAGAAATGAAAACAAAGGAAGCAAACCCTTCCTCACAATTTCCAAACTAAATGCATTGCCCAAAATGGCCAAACCAAATGCAAAGCTCAAGTTTGGCAAAATACATTATTCTTGAGCTTCCAAATTGTTTAGGAAGTTCCCAATTTGTTCCTTATCCCCAATTCTCAATTTCCAAGTTTTGTCAAATGAGAAATAAATATGAGGACTTAAATTGGCTTAATTCAAATTCTAATTTTGAAACCAAGTTAACCATTCAAAAAATTCAAACTAAATTCATGGGGAGCCTCAATATTATTGTGAGATCATCCATGAATATTTTCCTTATTTTAGGGAATACTTAACTGCTCCAAATAAATACATTTTGCTTTTTATCAAAAATGGCTATAATTAAACTCTGTGAACAAAGGTGGTTCAAAACTTTTTATTTCGAAGCCAAACTTTTTGTGGAATTGTTAAAAATGTTTAAGGGCCTTATTTAATTGCCTAAAACCTGCTGGGTTTTATTTAAAAAGGGAAAAAGATCACAACCCTGACAGTGGGTCCCCCACTGTCAGTCCTTCCTCATCTCCCTCACTGTCGCCATGCCACTGCCCATGCCGCCGACGCCGATTCCTATCGCCATGCCGCCGTGGCCCCCTGGAGATTAGAGGACCAGTGCCCTGCCCTGCTCCCTCCCCCAGCTCACCTGCTCCATTCCCCCCCCCCCCCTCTCCCATCCTCTGAATCGGGCGGAGACCCTAGATCGAGCTCCCTGTCCGCCGTGTCGCCGTCACGCACGTCGACGACTCCGACCGCCCCTGGCCACGCCGACACCGCCACGAGCTTTGCCTCGCTCTTATCGTCATCCCCATACAAGGAATCGTCCAGGGAAGCCCTCGTTCGCCGCCGCCATCCGCGCCTCTGCTTCACCGTCCGTCGCCGCCGTCGTCATGGTCGCCGCCGACTCCGGCTGCCCCGGAGCAAATGGACGACGCCATCTTCACCGCCTCGCCGTGCTGCACCTCCACGCCGAGGGAATCAGCCCGGGGTTGCCGCAATGGACCGCGCCATCCGTTCTCCTCCACCCACGGCCGAAGCTTCGCCGAGACATTGCCGCCGTCCTCGACGTTCTCCGTCCTCGCCAAGCACGCGCACGCGTTGGGGGTGAGCACGCCATCATCGTAGACATCTTTTCCATCTCTCTCGCTGTAGTTCTATAGCTCCGTCATAGCCATAGCTTGCTGCCGTCCCCAGCTCAGCCATGGCTGTGACCATGTCGAGCATGCACCGTGTCGTGCGGTCCCGTTCTCTGCAATCCTAGCTCGTGCACGGGATCAACACCACTCTTGCACCTATTTGCACCCCGCCACACGCACGAAGCGCTCCCAAATCGTGGTCGTCGCAGGCAGAAGCTCGTCGTCTTTACGACTGAAACCTGTTGTCTGAATCGTAGTGTCGAAATTCAGTTTCGTCAGTTAAAATTTGGTGCCGTGCTATCTTATTCCTTTAGATGTGACGATTAACACCATCACAGCACTAGCCCGGTGGCTTTGCTCCCTGCTTCCCTGCCCAGGAGACCCGAGTTCGAACCCCGCATACTGCACCCCCCTTTTTGGATTTACTTTTCCCTGGCTCGGGCCTCACCCCGACCTTCACCCCGGCCTGGGCCGGCCGTGAGGCCGGCTCTCTCGGGCATGGCCCCGGCCTGCACCCCGTTTTGGGCCGGCTCTGAGGCCGGCCTCCTCTGGAGCTGTCCCGGCCTGCAAACCGGCCTGGGCCGACCTGTGGGCCGGCCCAACAGTAAAACCTGTAAAATTGGAAAATAAAATGGATTGTTAAATAATTCATAACAAATTGAAAAATGCTCCAATTTTGGCAAATCAAATACCAAAGTGTTTAGAAAAACATTTCCTATCTTTTGGTAACATGAAATTGCCCTTTTGTTTAAATAAATTTACTGTTATTTAAGAATTTCTAAAATGGGTTAAATAATACCGAATTTGAGAAATTCATAACTTATTAAATAATTGTCCAAAAATTATGAATTAAATATCAAAGTGATCAACTTGTCAAATGCTATCTACCCATGCACTTATCACATCCTGATCACAAACTTTTATTTGATGTTATTCATAATTTGATTAAATGAATTAAATTCATTTATTTAATTAATTTGTCAATTATTCATCGGTACTCCAAAAATTACAAATAAAGTACCAAAATGATCGGAATGACCAAACCTATCCATTAATGTCATGTTCATGCATATTGATTCACTTATCTAATAATGTGATGATTTACAAGTAATGTGGTCACTAAGATAAATATGGAGTTGTGTCCAAATAATTGCACTAATTATTTGGAACTCCATTTAAATTGTAAAATAAATTAAATGATATTATCTTTGCATCAATTGGACATGCCATCATGTGTTTGCGCATTGCACCTTGTGATCGTGTGATTTATGAGTGTTTTGTATTTTCTTTGGGTATCGATAGATTCCGGAGTCGAGGTTAACGCTACTTACCCCGACGAGCAGTACTACACGCCCCGGCAGCAAGGCAAGAGATAACCTAACCTTCTTGGCATTCTAGCATCCTATGATTTTATCAAATTATTTTATCCACCATAATATTGCATGCGGTTCAAGTGTCTCTTTTGATAAATATTAGAATATCCTATGATTGCATGTTTTCCCCGAGCCAATCACATGTATCCCTACCTATGAACCCTAGTGTTTATGTGTTGGCCGGATACAAATATAATTATTGGTTATATGCTTAGCCATGCTTAGAAATGCTTAGTTGAGATACTAGTTATGTCCGTTATTGAATTCCATACTTGTTGATGTTGATGGAATGATTCGGGCATGGTGGATAAATGTGATGCTTAATTAAATTGCTAAAGGCTTGGATGAGTTGCCCTCGGGGAGGGTGGTTTGCCTCATTCTTGCCGCCTAGGCTGAGAGTGCTTTTAGCTAGAACCAAGAACCGAGCGTGCTGCCATTGGTGGGTGTATGGGCGCCTTACTGACCGAATAACTTGTGCGGGCGTATCCAAGGGTCCTCTAGTTCGGTTTTCCATTTGCGTGTGAGTGGAAAAGATGATGTTGATGAGGATTTGTGTTTAGGACGTGGCGATGGGGCAGGGGCTGAGGCTGGGTAAACTTGCCCTGTGGCCACAGATGACTCTTGGATAGTCTCACGCGAGGTAAAGGTTTAACCGCGCCCGCTTGCCGGCCTTCCCCGGAAGAGGGCCAACTAGGTGAGCCGGACGGTACCAATGGGTAAAATAGTACACCCCTGCAGGGTAAATCTTTTCGAAAAGCCGTGTCCACGGTTATGGACAAACTCTTGGGCAAGGCGGATTAGCTCATAGATAACTTTAACCTAATTGATATGGCAGCTAAAGGTTGCATTAATCAACTTGTGATAAAGGTTCATTTCCTCGAGGGTGATTCGAGGGAGTGCCTTTGGTGGAGATGAGTGGTTTGGCTACAAGTAGGTTCGCCGAGAACCGAAGATGAAATGTTACCCTCTTACCCCTTTATAAAAATATTCTGAGTAGACGAATGCCATGTGTCATTTTATATTTCGGTTTAGTAAAATTAGCTTTATGCAAAAGAAATACATAAACAGCTTTAGAGCCTCCGTCAGTCATTGGGCCTATATCGCCCTACTAAACTTGCGAGTACATCATACTCAGTCTCTCTTTGCTGCCTCTATGATTTTGTATTTCAGAGGAGGACGACACCGAGCAGCTAGGTGGGTTCTTCGTTGACGTCGACTACTAGTCTGGGGTTCCCAGGTGGCAGCTTGGGACCGTGGAACAAGCTGGCTGGGATGATGTTTATTGTAGGCCTCTTAGGCCATATATTTGCTTCTTGTTGTTAGACAACACTACCCACTTCCGCTTGTTGAATTGTTGGATCTATGATCCTTTTGCTGTGTAATATTTGTATTCTTCTCATTATATGAGTTGCTATATGTTTTGTGTCGTAGAGTCATGCAATGTGCCAGTTTGTTCCACAAGTCTCGATCTATGTGTTATACCTAGATGGTTGTGCCAATTACATAGCCTCTCTGTATAATTCCGGGGTCGGGCGTTACAAGTTGGTATCAGAGCAGGACTGCCTGTAGGAAACCCTTTCTATTGGTCGATGTCGAGTCTAGTTCGTGAAAATTATTTTTAACCTAAAAAAAAGGAGTTGTGAAAACCTTCCTAGGATTCTTTTTACTCCTTATCCAATTCACTCTGATCTCGGTGTCATCTTACCTCTATTTGATTTTAACGGTTTTCTGATCGTCGGCAAATTCTAAATCTTTAGGATCACGGGGTGGGGTTCTATCTTTAGATAGTGGTTAACTTTGCTCGTCTGCCAATTATAAAGTCGAAGAAAGGAAGTAATGGTTCGTCAAGATATTCCTTTGCTTTAGCCCAAGATCTTGAACCGAAGGTCCCGGATTGTGCTAGGGCTCCGGTGTAATTATTCATGAGGGCTGTCACCCTTGTGAGTATTATGCTATTGTGGGTCCCAGTGCATAAAGCTGATCTTTAACCCAAGATCTTTTCCGTTGAACCCTGGTGCTAATGGTTAAACCCTACATCAGGTTGGCAGAAATTGAAGTTAGTCTTCAAGCTCGAGGTTGCAGCCGTAATTGGTTTCCTCGACAATGCTCTTCTTCGTCACTAGCTTTAGCTAGGCCCTTTGTCTTGGAATCACCTGAATCACGACGGGATTGCTCTTAGCGAGTTTTTCCATCAATAATTGTGTTTCCTCCGGTAACGACCGTTCCTAAAACCCTTTCGACACTAGTTGTCGGAAGAGTGCTAACACGGGCTTCTGCAATATACTAAATTGTTGTTAGCCCTTAATCCAAATCTGTTATCAGTCCTCTATCTGCATGCGGACAATCAAGTGTATCGTGCATTGGGGTGTTCTGATGCATGATATTCTTGTGGTTCGTCAAGACATTCCCCTTGGGATGTCAGGAGAAACAAACTCCGGTACCTCATCCACTTCTCGGAAAGGGTCAAAGTTTTGTGATTCGCGGAGTAAGAGCTTGTCTAGCTTCTGTTCCGTTCCACCTTGGAGTGTCGCACTCTTTTATATCGAGAGGTCGTGCTTAGTCTCATGACATACTTGATGGAGTGATGCTCCTACCCTTCCTTATCCATCTACCTCCGAGCTTTTCGGGCTCGAGAGTATTGAGGATGAATATCGTTGTGGTAATCGGAAATTCTTAGCAATTGTTATTGCCTTGAGGTCCAAGGACTTTGGTGGCACTCTTAGCATGATTGGTAATCGTATCATCGGGCTGAGTTGTCTGTGTTGCCAAGTCCCTTCGTTTAGGTGCACCCTTCGGTCAACGAGTTAGACTCATGTCGAAACTCTTAAGACCACATCTTTTCCTTGAAATGCAAGTTTTCTCTCGTAGCCAGTGACTTCTGTCGCTATGGATCCTTGTGGAGTTCACCCCGGCTCCTCGAGTTAAATCACAAGTTGGTCATGCATGTGCGGATTGTTGTTGAGCTGGTAGGTTGGTGCCTCCCGTTCTCTGACTAAGCCATGTGTGCACACCAAGCCCTGACCGAGTCGTTCCTAAATAAGAAGAATTTGGCAAAACCTTATCATCTTACCGGTGCTTCCCAATCATGAATCAGTTGGGCTCCTTGTTTGGAGTTCATGCTGGATCAATTTTCCTCTTCGTGATCGTGACCCAATGGAACTCCCAATCTACCTCGTGTTCTGGAGCTTGGCCATGTAGCCTTTATCTGAGAATCTAGTTATCCTATCTGTCGGCTAACTTTAGCAAACTCCTTCCTTGGACATGCCAAGTCTGAGTTACCCACACGACTAAGCAACTCCGGATCTCAAGCAAAAGTGATGCTTGGAGTCTATCAAGAGCGTGACCTAAACCTACTAGTAACCCGACAAGTCCGGTGTTGTGGCTCATTCACCTCACCGGAAGACCTATTGACGAGATCTCTCAAATCTTAATCTCAACCACTATCCCTAAGGGTAATGTGTAATTTACCCTGGTAGTTGTCCGTATGGTCTTTTCTCTATCTCAAGTACGACTTTCGCTTGAGTATGGAATGAAGGCTATTTTCCGAAGCCGGAGTGCGATATCTAGAACCTCAAGGAGAACCTCACTATGGAGTGGCTAAATATCTACCGGTCAATCCTCCCCTCTGTCTATCTTGTGGTAATAACTCGGTATCAGGTTTTACATCTCTATCAAATTGTGAATCAAGTGCTATATCTACCCCTCCTAGGTGAACCCAAGGTTTTACCCAATCGCACGGATAGTGAGTCATTTCATCGGTTCCGTTAGGGCCGAGTTTCCAATCTTACGGAGACGTTTTGTGTGTCACCATCGTGGAGTCCAAAAGGTGTCCTTTCTCCTCTCGGTGCTCCAACTCTTATGACCTACACCTCTCGGTGTTGTGAAACAATGTCTTGGTCTTGGACAAAAAAATCCTGAACAAAGTGATCGGTTGTCCTTTCACCGGCTCGACCTTTGTTTGGTCAAGCCGTTCCTTTTTCTCTCAATAACCTATGGTTTTGGGCAAGAGTCATTTTGTCTACCACCTTAAGTTATCTCCTGTTCTTTCCGCCTTTTTGGCATGGCATGTTAGTTAGCCAAATCTCTACAACGAGGAAGATGTGTGTTGTCATGTTTCCCTCATCCCTACTTCTACTCTAGAATCTCGGGACGAGATTCCTGTAAGGGGGGTAGAATTGTAACAGCCCCAATTTGGTACCCTAAAATACGGGCCAAATTTTCACTTTTGTGTTGCATTGCATCATGGCCTACATATTTAAAATAGCTAATATGGAAATAAAGCAACACCTAGAAATGAAAACAAAGGAAGCAAACCCTTCCTCACAATTTCCAAACTAAATGCATTGCCCAAAATGGCCAAACCAAATGCAAAGCTCAAGTTTGGCAAAATACATTATTCTCGAGCTTCCAAATTGTTTAGGAAGTTCCCAATTTGTTCCTTATCCCCAATTCTCAATTTCCAAGTTTTGTCAAATGAGAAATAAATATGAGGACTTAAATTGGCTTAATTCAAATTCTAATTTTGAAACCAAGTTAACCATTCCAAAAATTCAAACTAAATTCATGGGGAGCCTCAATATTATTGTGAGATCATCCATGAATATTTTCCTTATTTTAGGGAATACTTAACTGCTCCAAATAAATACATTTTGCTTTTTATCAAAAATGGCAATAATTAAACTCTGTGAACAAAGGTGGTTCAAAACTTTTTATTTCGAAGCCAAACTTTTTGTGGAGTTTCTAAAGGACAAGGGAAGCCCACATGAATTTTTGTGGAATTGTTAAAAATGTTTAAGGGCCTTATTTAATTGCCTAAAACCTGCTGGGTTTTATTTAAAAAGGGAAAAAGATCACAACCCTGACAGTGGGTCCCCCACTGTCAGTCCTTCCTCATCTCCCTCACTGTCGCCCTGCCACTGCCCATGCCGCCGACGCCGATTCCTATCGCCATGCCGCCGTGGCCCCCTGGAGATAAGAGGACCAGTGCCTTGCCCTGCTCCCTCCCCCAGCTCACCTGCTCCATTTCCCCCCCTCTCCCATCCTCTAAATCGGGCGGAGACCCTAGATCGAGCTCCCTGTCCGCCGCGCCGCCATCACGCACGTCGACGACTCCGACCGCCCCTGGCCATGCCGACGCCGCCACGAGCTTTGCCTCGCTCTTATCGTCATCCCCATACGAGGAATCGTCCCGGGAAGCCCTCGTTCGCCGCCGCCATCCGCGCCTCTGCTTCACCGTCCGCCGCCACCGTCGTCATGGTCGCCGCCGACTCCGGCTGCCCCGGAGCAAATGGACGACGCCATCTTCACCGCCTCGCCGTGCTGCACCTCCACGCCGAGGGAATCGGCCCGGGGTTGCCGCAATGGACCGCGCCATCCGTTCTCCTCCACCCACGGCCGAAGCTTCGCCGAGACATTGCCGCCGTCCTCGACGTTCTCCGTCCTCGCCAAGCACACGCACGCGTTGGGGGTGAGCACGCCATCATCATAGACATCTTTTCCATCTCTCTCTCTATAGTTCTATAGCTCCGTCATAGCCATAGCTTGCTGCCGTCCCCAGCTCAGCCATGGCTATGACCATGTCGAGCACGCACCGTGTCGTGCGGTCCCGTTCTCTGCAATCCTAGATCGTGCACGGGATCAACACCACTCTTGCACCTATTTGCACCCCGCCACATGCACGAAGCGCTGCCAAATCGTGGTCGTCGCAGGCAGAAGCTCGTCGTCTTTACGACTGAAACCTGTTGTCTGAATCGTAGTGTCGAAATTCAGTTTCGTCAGTTAAAATTTGGTGCCGTGCTATCTTATTCCTTTAGATGTGACGATTAACACCATCACAGCACTAGCCCGGTGGCTTTGCTCCCTGCTTCCCTGCCCAGGAGACCCGAGTTCGAACCCCGCATACTGCACCCCCCCTTTTTGGATTTACTTTTCCCTGGCTCGGGCCTCACCCCGGCCTTCACCCCGGCCTGGGCCGGCCGTGAGGCCGGCTCTCTCGGGCATGGCCCCGGCCTGCACCCCGGTTTGGGCCGGCTCTGAGGCCGGCCTCCTCTGGAGTTGTCCCGGCCTGCAAACCGGCCTGGGCCGACCTGTGGGCCGGCCCAACAGTAAAACCTGTAAAATTGGAAAATAAAATGGATTGTTAAATAATTCATAACAAATTGAAAAATGCTCCAATTTTGGCAAATCAAATACCAAAGTGTTTAGAAAAACATTTCCTATCTTTTGGTAACATGAAATTGCCCTTTTGTTTAAATAAATTTACTGTTATTTAAGAATTTCTAAAATGGGTTAAATAATACCGAATTTGATAAATTCATAACTTATTAAATAATTGTCCAAAAATTATGAATTAAATATCAAAGTGATCAACTTGTCAAATGCTATCTACCCATGCACTTATCACATCCTGATCACAAACTTTTATTTGATGTTATTCATAATTTGATTAAATGAATTAAATTCATTTATTTAATTAATTTGTCAATTATTCATCGGTACTCCAAAAATTACAAATAAAGTACCAAAATGATCGGAATGACCAAACCTATCCATTCATATCATGTTCATGCATATTGATTCACTTCTCTAATAATGTGATGATTTACAAGTAATGTGGTCACTAAGATAAATATGGAGTTGTGTCCAAATAATTGCACTAATTATTTGGAACTCCATTTAAATTGTAAAATAAATTAAATGATATTATCTTTGCATCAATTGGACATGCCATCATGTGTTTGCGCATTGCACCTTGTGATCGTGTGATTTATGAGTGTTTTGTATTTTCTTTGGGTATCGATAGATTCCGGAGTCGAGGTTACCGCTACTTACCCCGACGAGCAGTACTACACGCCCCGGCAGCAAGGCAAGAGATAACCTAACCTTCTTGGCATTCTAGCATCCTATGATTTTATCAAATTATTTTATCCACCATAATATTGCATGCGGTTCAAGTGTCTCTTTTGATAAATATTAGAATATCCTATGATTGCATGTTTTCCCCGAGCCAATCACATGTATCCCTACCTATGAACCCTAGTGTTTATGTGTTGGCCGGATACAAATATAATTATTGGTTATATGCTTAGCCATGCTTAGAAATGCTTAGTTGAGATACTAGTTATGTCCGTTATTGAATTCCATACTTGTTGATGTTGATGGAATGATTCGGGCATGGTGGATAAATGTGATGCTTAATTAAATTGCTAAAGGCTTGGATGAGTTGCCCTCGGGGAGGGTGGTTTGCCTCATTCTTGCCGCCTAGGCTGAGAGTGCTTTTAGCTAGAACCAAGAACCGAGCGTGCTGCCATTGGTGGGTGTATGGGCGCCTTACTGACCGAATAACTTGTGCGGGCGTATCCAAGGGTCCTCTAGTTCGGTTTTCCATTTGCGTGTGAGTGGAAAAGATGGTGTTGATGAGGATTTGTGTTTAGGACGTGGCGATGGGGCAGGGGCTGAGGCTGGGTAAACTTGCCCTGTGGCCACAGATGACTCTTGGATAGTCTCACGCGAGGTAAAGGTTTAACCGCGCCCGCTTGCCGGCCTTCCCCGGAAGAGGGCCAACTAGGTGAGCCGGACGGTACCAATGGGTAAAATAGTACACCCCTGCAGGGTAAATCTTTTCGAAAAGCCGTGTCCACAGTTATGGACAAACTCTTGGGAAAGGCGGATTAGCTCATAGATAACTTTAACCTAATTGATATGGCAGCTAAAGGTTGCATTAATCAACTTGTGATAAAGGTTCATTTCCTCGAGGGTGATTCGAGGGAGTGCCTTTGGTGGAGATGAGTGGTTTGGCTACAAGTAGGTTCGCCGAGAACCGAAGATGAAATGTTACCCTCTTACCCCTTTATAAAAATATTCTGAGTAGACGAATGCCATGTGTCATTTTATATTTCGGTTTAGTAAAATTAGCATTATGCAAAAGAAATACATAAACAGCTTTAGAGCCTCCGTCAGTCATTGGGCCTATATCGCCCTACTAAACTTGCGAGTACATCGTACTCAGTCTCTCTTTGCTGCCTCTATGATTTTGTATTTCAGAGGAGGACGACACCGAGCAGCTAGGTGGGTTCTTTGTTGACGTCGACTACTAGTCTGGGGTTCCCAGGTGGCAGCTTGGGACCGTGGAACAAGCTGGCTGGGATGATGTTTATTGTAGGCCTCTTAGGCCATATATTTGCTTCTTGTTGTTAGACAACACTACCCGATTCCGCTTGTTGAATTGTTGGATCTGTGATCCTTTTGCTGTGTAATATTTGTATTCTTCTCATTATATGAGTTGATATATGTTTTGTGTCGTAGAGTCATGCAATGTGCCAGTTTGTTCCACAAGTCTCGATCTCTGTGTTATACCTAGATGGTTGTGCCAATTACATAGCCTCTCTGTATAATTCCGGGGTCGGGGCGTTACAACGGTGGTGAAGGGGTCGCAGCATAGAAAACAAAAATTTTCCTACACAACAGACGGAATAAACCCCAAGGATCTAGATCTACTAGATGGAGGTAGCGAAGATGAGATCCAATCTCTTACCCTTGAATATCAACAAACGCGTTTTGTCGGTGCAGGGGTTGGCTAGTCAATCCCCGCAACTAGACTCATCTAGTCACGAGGAGATGTATTTCCTCGAAGATCCAATCCGATGAAGTGCCACAACGGGCAGCACCTCCACGGTATCCACACGTACGGATCGATGTAGATCTCCGCCTTCTTGATCCCGCAAGCAAGGTGGAGATGGCTAGATGGATCTCGGCACCACGACGGTTGTGGTGGCGTTGATGGTGTAGTCTCCACGAGTAGGGCTTCGCCAAGCCAAGCAAGAGGAGAGGGAGAGGAGGAGGTGCAGCAGCAACCCTACATCTAGGGGTGGTGCAGCAAGCCTTGGTGGAGGAGATATCGGCAGCCCTACGGGACGGGTGGCGCCAAGAAGAGGTGGAGTGCGGCAGCCCTCCGGGGAGAGAGTTGGCGCACGGCGGCTAGGGTTTAGGGTGGGGTGTGGCTAGGGCAGCCTTGGCCTAGGTGTGCCGCACCCCCACCCCTCCTTTTATAGGTGGAGGCAAGGGGAGGGGCGTGCTGGCCCTAGGGCTTGGGAGGCTTGGCCCCCAAGTTAGGGTTTGGGGCGCCCCCCCACTTGGGCCCCTTTGCCCCTTAGCCGCATGGGCCTAGGAGGCTGGTGCGGCCAGCCCAAGAGGCTGCTGCACCACCCCTATGGTCCATGTGGTCCCCATACTCCTATGGGCCCCACTTCTAGACTCCTCTAGAACCTACTAAAATATTCGGGTACTCTACCGGAAAATTCCCGAACCTTTCCAATACCTCCGGAAACCACTTTCCTTATATGAATCTTATTCTCCGGACTCCTCCGGAACTCCTCGTGACGTCCGGGATCCTATCCGAGACTCCGAATCAATATTCATTCATACCATCAATTATCTCATCGCTAACCCTAGCTACATCGGAGCGTTAAGTGTGTGACCCTACGGGTTCGAGAACATGCAGACATGATCATATCAATAATCAACAGCGGGACCGGGATGCCCATATTGACTCCTACATATTCAACGAAGTTCCTTATCGATTGAACCATGATGCCGGAGATTCTTAATCTCATATACGATTCCCTTTGTCTCACCGATATTTAATTTGCCCGAGATATGATCGTCGATATCTCCATATCTAGTTTCATCTCGTTACCTGGCAAATTCTCTTTACTCGTCCATAATATAGGATCTCCGTGATTAACACTTAATCACATGGTTGCAACCTTTCTTGATGCTATATTACCGAGAGGGCACAGAGATATCTTTTCCGTCACAAGGAAGGACAAATCCCACTCTTGATTCATGTCACCCAACAAATACCATCGGAGATACCTGAAAGCCACCTTTATAATCACCCAGTTACGAAGTGACGTTTGATGTCCACAAAGCATTCCTCCGGTAAACGGGAGTGACATAATCTCATGGTCTAAGGAAACTATACTTGGCATACTAAAAGCGTTGGCAATGAAACTTGTGTGACACGATCAATTGCAACTCTTTATTATCGGGTCTTGTCCATCACATCATTACTCCTAATGATATGACTCCGTTATCAAGTGACTGTAACAAGTCCATGGTTAGGAAACTCTAACCATCTCTTGACCAACGAACTAGTCCGGTAGAGGCTTACTAGGGACAATTGGTTGTTTATATTCCACACATGTATTATGTTTCCGGTTAATACAATTATAGCATGGAGAATAAACTATTATCATAAACATGAATATGCTAATAAACCATTTTATTATTGCCTCTAGGGCATATTCCCAATAGTCTCCCACTTGCACTAGAGTCAATAATCTAGTTTACATTTTCTCGATCCAACACTCATGGTGTCTAACACTCACGGAGTCTCAGTGCTGATCATGTTTGCTCGTGGAAGAGGTTCTGTCCGTGTTCTGTACTATACAGTTCTTTATGTTCTTTGCAAAATGTCAATGTCACCTAATTTGACATTACTTTATCATCACATGATAAACCTCTTATCATCACATGATAATTTCATCATCATATGACGAATATAATATATTTGGTTACAGAGTGAGATTTTCGTTTCCCGTTTATGCCTACATGACGTATGATCAGTCAAGAGGACTTTCACATAGCATGTGCACCCGGAACTCACTCAGTCTTGAAACAAAATTTCTCAAACCATAATATTATATCTTTTAATCCTTGAATTAATCATATACTCCTATATGTTGTAGACTCACAAATCGACAGTGCTATCATGTCACTTCGATATTTTCGATCATGCTTTCGCTGCGCTTCTGCTATCATGAGATCCCCAATCTAGTTTGGTTTTATGACTTCAACCAAGTCTACCAATCTCTAGATTCTATTATCTCAACTCCATGAAAAATGACTCCTCACTTGACATGTTCTTCTAACCAAGAACTTGGGTCACACATTGTCAAATACAAACACATGGTTCTTATATGTTTTCGACCTATGAACAATTCATAGCGAATTCTAACATATCCTCCAACCATCATTTTTGTACTGAGTTATCAACTCAATGTTTCACCTATTTTCACAAGCAGATGAACCTTTCTTCTCTTGTTTTATTTTGAACTCCTTCAAAATCTTACTTAGGTAAAACATCCTGACATAATGTTATCAAACATATCTATCCTCCATAGATACATCCATCTCCATAGATATTTGACTAACTTCATAAGTTATACGTTGGGCAGTTTTCAAGGAAGATGTGCTTGGTGTTTGGGAGGCCGGCCGGCTTGGTTGGGTGGCCGGCCTGCCCCTGCGCGAGGCCGGGCTGTGGCTGGGCTGGGGCCGGTCCCCTCGGGTGCCTGGCCGGCCTCCACGCATCGCTAGGATGGGTCCAGGCCGGGCTCTGGCCGGCCGGCTCGGGCACCTACCCGGCCAGGCTGGGGCTAGGCCGGGTCGAGGCCGGCTCGCCAGATTCTGTTTTTCCCCTGTCTTCTATCGGTTGGGATCCACTTTTCCCCTTCTTCCACCTCCCCCCTCCACGAAAACTGCTCCCCCTCCATTGTTGCCCTATCTCCTCCACCTCTCTCCTCCTCCATTGCTCCACTCCCCCACCCCTTGTTGCTCCATATTTGAGAGATCCTCTCCCGATCTACGTTTCCATCCAAAAGAAATCCTCCTTGGTGAAGCTTTTGGGGAGATCCCCTCTCTTGTTGGTGTTGTTGGTGCTTTGCAATTTTGGATCAAGGAAGGATGGCAAGTTCAAGCACGGTCAAGGGAAAGAACAAGAAGGTGCCTGCCACTAAGGAAAGAGCTAAGTTTGTGGTCAACCCGGATGAACCGGTGCATGATAATTGGGGTAAGCTTCCCCCATATGAGTTTCAACGTGATCGTCTTGAGTTCAATCCCTATGCTTTTGGTCAGCGCACTACTAGTGATGATAGATTCTATTGCAAGATGCATGAGGTAGTTTATCATAATGTGGTTTGCGCCCTCAAGAATCCTGATGTGCCTCAATTTCACTTTGATTTGGAGATGTTAAGAAAATCTAAGCCCGATGTGATGGAGCTCATGGACTATCATGGCATTAGTTGGCTTATGAATTGTGACATCCCTTTTTCACCTAGAACCATGTTTTGGATGAGTGGTGGTGTCAAATGTGAAGCCACACTTGCTGAGTTTGGTGAACTCTTTGGTCTTGAGGAGCTACCGTTTTGTCCGCTCTCCTACCTCCGTATCCATGTTGATGCAAGCAAGGTTATGAAGGCCCGTGCAGGAATTGCTCATTGCTACGCTCCCGGGGATGGACTTCTTCACTCTCCTCGGGTCGCTTTCTTCACCCCCTTTTGGAAGGATGTCCATTTTATTTTGAGGAACACCATACACGTCAAGTATGGGGAGAAGGGTGAGGTTCGCGGTTGGATGAACAATCTTTTATATCACATTGGGAGATCTATGAGGATAGGCAAGAAACTGGATGTTTTGGACTACATGTGGCAAGAGATGCACAACGTGGTTCGCTCAAAGAAGGTTCCCATATATGGTTCATACATTCAAAAGCTCATCAACACCAAGCTTGATCAAGAAATTCAGATCACCTACTATGAGTTCGTCAAGCCCTCTCTTCATGTCCTTGGTAGCTATGAAGTGGAAGAGGAAGAGGATGGGGAAGGTAATGTTGCTCTGGTTGCCCCTTCTAGAAGCAAGCATGCTCGCCGCACTTCATCTGATAATGCGGGCACATCTCAAGTTGATCCACAAGTTGAAGCTCAAGTTGATCCACAAGTTGAAGCTCCAGTTGAACCTCAAGTTCAAGCGCCAAAGAAGAAGCACCTCATCAAGTCTATTTTTCAGAAAATGAACTGCTTCATGATTGATAAGCAAGATAAGGACTACAAGCTATATACCAAGCAAAAGAAATACAACCGCAATCCACGTGAGATTATGCAGAAGCTTGAGTTGCCTTTCCCCGACAGCTCCGAGGAAGTCTCAGAAAACACCTATAAGTCCAAGAACACATATTGGCTTGGCGATGATGCCTCCTCTCTTGGTCCCTATTGGCCGGGAAATGTTGATGCTTCGAGCTCCGGACAGGCTCTTGGTGATGATGCAGCAGCTAGAGATGATGGCTTTGGCCATGACGGCTCCTTCGAGTGATCACCCGGACGTTTCTCTCCACTTTCCTCCTTTTTGGTGTCTTGATGCCAAAGGGGGAGAAAGTCTCCGGGGATTTGCATTCATGTTTAGCATGCATTTCTATTTGCTTCTTTGGATTTGCATTTGGTTTAGTTGAAGTTGAACTCTATTTGCTTATGTTCGTGGACCTCGGTATCTTTATTGTATGCGATGCTAAATTATTGTAAGAGACTATGGATTTCGGTATTCGGATCTATCTATGGTTGAGTATACATTAATATTGTGTTGGAATATAATTATCAACATCACTTGACACAAGGTATGATACTTCTCTCATAATCTCAACCAAGATGGATGTGTCTCTTTTGTGTGTATATAATGTTGATTATATCTTGTTGGGTATGTTTCCACTCTTATGTGTGTATTTGCATTTCAAGGCAAATAAAAGATGTGCACATATTTAGGGGGAGCCCTTTTCATTTTGTTAAACATGATCTAGTGTGATGTTTTTATTGCAAATCCGAGTGTTGTCAACTAACACCAAAAAGGGGGAGATTGAAAGAACATTTGCCTTTCCCTCTATGTTTTGTGTGTTAGATAACAACACTTGTGATATTTTGATATATTGCTAAGTGTGGCAGGGTTGAAATTCTATTGTTGGAATACAAAAGGAAGAAGATTTTTTATGGACACTGTCTAGCCGGCCAGGCCGGGTCCAGGCCGGCCCCAGGCCGGGTGGCTCGGCCATCCTGCCGGCCTCCTGCGTCGCCTCCAGGCCGGCTCCCGGCCGGCTGCTTCGGCCACCCTGCCGGCCCAGGGCTAGCCCAGGCCGGGCTCAGGCCGGCCACTCTGCTATGGCCAGATCTGGCAGGCCGGCCAGGCCGGCTCCCAGGCCGGGCTTAGGCCGGCCACTCTGCGGCTGAAAAAAATGCTTCCAACGGTTCAATTATTTGGGAGGGGTATTTATACCCCTCCCCCTACCTTCAGCCAGCTAGCTAGCTCATCATTGAAGGACTCCATTTCTTGCAAGCTCAAAATCGATAGATCTCCCAATCCCTCCACCCAAACTCGCTGATTCTTGGAGGATTGAAGGAGGAGGCCCCGATCTACATCTTCATCGAGCAGTTTTTCATTTCTCCCTCTTTCTCTTGAGGGATTGTATTTCTAGGGTTAGCTTTGTATTACCCTAGAATCTCTTGCTCACTTCTTGTTGTAATTGTTACAAACTTGTGTTTTGGGAGCCCCCAATTAAGTTGTGGGTGTGTTCCCCAATACCGTTGTAAGGGCTCCGGATTACGCCTTGAAGGACTCCGATAGTGGAAGGTGAACCAAGCCTTTGTGGCGAAGTTCATCGGAGAATAGTGTGAGGCCTTTGTGGCGTTGAGTAGGCCTTTGTGGCAAAATCACACCCCTCCAACGAGACGTACTCCCTTAACAAGGAGGAACTCGGGAATACACCCTTGTCTCCGCGTGCTTCCCCTTTCGGTTACCTCTTTCCCTTTGTAGTTTTTACTCGTATCGTTAATTGCCTAGTTGTTTAGTTTGTTTCTCATATAGGTAAATTCACCGTAGTTGCATATCTAGATAATTTACCTTTGTGTTAAGCCTTAAATTGAAAAAGAATTAAAAATTGGTGTAGCACCTCTTCACCCCCCCTCTAGGTGCCCATACGATCCTTTCAAATATGCATTGTGAAATTTCTATTTATTGTGATTCATTCATATACAAAATGTCAATGCATAGAAAGAAAGTTAGACTTCGTTGTTATTACTTTTGTGTTTTGTTTTTCTCTTTACTAGGTTTCAACTTGACTATTATTTTGATTGGCTTGAGAGCACCATGGGATCCTGGTATTTGCATGAAAAACTTCCCAGGGAAGAGGGACATACCAAAGTTCAAGCTCCCTCATGAGCTTCATCTTCGGTAAACAACAAGTAAGTGAGTCTAGCTATATGGTTATAAAGAAAGCGCTTTACGGGAGGCAACCCGGTTGTTTTTATTTGAATTTTCTTTGTGTCCTCTTGCTGTAACAAGAGATTGTTTTCTTAGCTTGGTTTCTGGAATTTTTAATAAAGTGCCAAGTTTTACCTATTTTGGTTTGAAAAAGTTGCTACTTCTATTCGGAGATTTTATTCCTACACGAAGTCTATGCACGGTTTGATTTTTTATTGCTATTATGTAACTCCAATTGATCTGACATTTTAACTGTAACTGCAACTCTTAATCCTCTATATTCCTGAATTTTTCCAGAATTTTTAGATGAGTCTAAGTAGGACAGAAAAATACGTTTTGCTACTGCTGTTTTTCTGGACAGATTCTATCCCATATTGTTTTATGCATAGTTTGAACTTTTGAGTTGAATATTTTTGATCCAATTGATTTTATGAGTGGGAATACAACATTATAAACTCTCTGATCATTCATATGAATTTTAGTCCATGGATTATATGCAGCAAGAAGCCAATTTGTTTATCTCTACTAATATCACCCCACAGAAAAGAAATGGGAGAAACAATGTTTTGAAGTTTTTTCATAGGGATTGGAGGAGATGCACCATGAGTTATCCAAGGATGGTGAAAACCATAAGCTTGGGGATGTGGATAACATCCCCACTGAACCAACATACTCTCGGTTTGCATACGTCTAACTTCTGTTTTTCATTTGAAACACTTTATCGCATAAACTTGGAGCGTCTTTTTGTTTGTTTTTGCTTTGATTTTTATTTATTTTTGAGACCACCACATTATCATTTATATATGATAAAGCTACTGGAAATATGGGTTGAAATATCTTGCATGCTTTTGTTGTATTGGGAAAAGGGATGTCTAAGTTGATTTTTAATGACACATATAGTTGCATGATTCATGAGCTTCTTTATGAGTAATAATTTGCAAATGCTTTATCATGAGCTATCTTTTATTCATGTTTTGATGCTGTATGTTATTTCACCTTGTTTGACATGAATTAGTTAGTTCTATGGACACTCATGCATGCATCTAGATGGTCATCTTTCTCCCTTTTGCTAGCCCAAAAATTCCAACAAGTAAAAACTTGTTTCCAACACCTTCAACCAAAGTTTTTCCAGTGAGTCCACCATATCTACCTATTAGCTTTATGCTATTCAAAGTATGTTTATCATGTTATTTGTGTTATCTATACCTCTAAATGAAAATGATTATGTTATTTATTGTAATGGGAAAAGTTGGTTAAAAAGCTCTCGCGAACTTGATGCACACTTTATTTTTATTGCATTTAATAAACATGAACCATTGTGATTAATATTATGATGATAGTGGCTTGATAAATGTTTAAGGTTGGGAGTTAGCCCATATGTGCTGTCACATGCAAAGCTTTCAACATGTTCCATCATTTATTTAGTTGATATCATGTACTTTTGTTTATGGATGCCTATCATGGTGAAATAATGTGGAAATAGAGTAAGTTTAAATGAGTTTGTATAAATGGTTAGAGAGAAACCTGGGCCGCTAATCTAAGCCATGCATCATTCATGGTGGAAATTTACTTACATGCTATTTTGAACTTTCTGTGATACACCCTACAATAAATAGCTATATCAAGTGGTAAATAAAAAGGGTGTTGAGGTTGTTCATTATGTTTGTTTGTCTTGTTGTTTTGATGTGGGCTTGATCCATATCATGGGACAAGAGGTACCCCAGTTGAGACTCTTGATGATACCATTATTACTTACAATGATAGATAACTTAAACTTGCTTTGTTTCCCAAATTGAGTAATCATGGTGTAGGTACTTGTATTCAAGGGGCATGAGACATCTAACCTTTACTTTATCAAGGCCACTACTCATATTTGCTTTGACATTTAACTTTAATCATTCAAGATGCTATGATAGGGGAATGAGAGCTTGACACCAAGTATTACCATTGCAATCAATAACTCAAGTAGAATAATTTGGAGGATAGATGAAACTTATGCATGTTTTACCTCTACTCATTTATACATCTGTTCCAAAGTGTCCACCTTTTATATTCAGATTTTCATCTACGCTCTATGGACCACAAGTATGCAAAAGTAAGAACGTCCATATTACTACCTTTTATGTTACACTTTGTGAACTATCATTGAACATCCTTGCATTGAATACTTGATATCACTTTATAAACTGTTTGCATATTGCTACTTCTTTGAATTAATGAATCATTTGACTTTATATAGCTGTAGCAATCATCTTTTATATCCATGTTGTTATTATATTGCAAAGTTCATGTTAGTTTTATCACTTTCATACTCGAGGACGAGCATGAGTTAAGCTTGGGGATGTTGATGCATGTAAAATGCATACATGAACTTTGCACTATAACACTTGTTTTCCATTCATATTTGCATCATATAAGGGGTATATTACTGTTATTTAATGATTTTTGGTAATTAATAATGATTTCCCCTTTTTATGGAATTAATCCTGCGCAGGCAAAAAACCCCTATTTCTTTCCTTATTTATTTTAGGGCCTTAACAATGTCATAATGAGCTGCACATTTACGGGGATCATTATTTTGGGAGGAGGAAGACCTAGGAGCGAAGGAAGCAAGCAAACAGAGGCCGGAGGGGCGAAAGAGGGTGCCCCACGCGGCCAGGTACAGAGGCCGTGTGGGCCCACCTCTTTTGGTCCTCGTGGCCCCGTTTGCGACGATCCTTCTTCCTGAAGCTTCCTCGTGACCTAAAAACGCCTATATAAAGAGCCCCTCGACGTTTTTCGAGGAGAGAGCCGCCACACGAGAGAAATAAGAAACAGAGACCAGGAGGCTGCAGATTGGAGGGGGGAAACTCCGGTGGAGCGCTGTCGGAGAGGTCTCCTTCTTCTCCATCGACATCTCCACCGTCTCCATGATGAAGAGGGAGTACTCCACCTCTGGAATATGGGTTTGTGGCAGTAGCATATGTATCTCTCTCTCTCTCTCTCGAGCTCGAGCTTCACTAATTAGCACCGTATGAGCTGCCGAACATGATTACGGTCATCGTTGTATTACCTTTGTGGTGGATCTTTTTATGAGTTAATATATGTTGAGATTGCAATGTTTATTTCAGTTATGAAAGTAGATGCATATTATGTACCCCGTTCTTGTATCCTTGTTTTGATCAAGCATGTTTATGAGAGCATGTGAGGGGGAACGTGTGCATTAGTTGGAGTAACGGGGGTGGTGATGTGATAAGCTGACAATTTAATATCATGATCCATTGGGTGTTTACCTTACTTTGTTGCCTCACTAGGGATAAGCCAAAATACCATGTTGCAAGGTATGAGGAGTGACAAGCCTCTACCTATGACTAGATCCAGCATGTTCTTATTTTCACTTCATGTCATTAATCTTAAGGCTATATTCTGAGTCATCTTAATTACTGAGGTATTATGATTTAGTTCGCATCTTGGTGTAGTATAAGTGAGACTAATAATCAAAAGGTCTCTATGTTAGGACATGATGCCCATATAATTAGTAACATGTCATTAAACTTGTTTGCAATCTCATATGTTAATCCTATGTCTACTTATTTGCCACACTATATTAAAAAGAGAGTGCATGTGTGAAACCATGAACCCCGGTCCATTTTTAATCATAAGAAACAACTTTCCAACCACTTTTAAGCATTTTCTACATTCAGCCATTTTAAAATCAGAAAATACAAAAACACTTTTATTCATTGCATACACATATAAAAACCCCAAAAATATCATCCATCATCATTACTATCGTCCTTGCATTACTACTTACCACCATTGCATATTTATTTACTGTTTTGCATTCATTATTATCTTAATATCATTCTCACACCTTGTGCTTGACAACACTTGGTGAGGTTGAGGGCACAAAGCAATCTACTTTGTTTGCAGGAAATCTAGAGAAGGACAAGGAGATAAAATCCCCACTACTGATTCCCCGAGAGTTCGATATTAAACCCTCGAGTCACCCTCGTGGGTAAAAGACTTCCACTTCTACCTACTCTGCACTTGGAGGCTCAATCTATCCCATATATTATTTTCCTTTCAGGGTATCAAGCGTGCTTGTTGGCGTAGTTGAGGGAGAAACACTCTCATCAATTCCGTCATCAAGCCTCTACAGGACTAGTTCGTTGATCAAGAGATAGTTAGAGTTTACTAACTATGGACTTGTTATAGTCACTTGATAATGGAGTCACGTCATTGGGCGAATGACTTGAAGGACATGACCCAAATAATAAAGCGTTACAATTAATCGTGTCACAAAGTTTTGTTGTCAACACTTTTAATATGCCAAGTATAGTTTCCTTAGACCATGAGATTATATCACTCCCGTTCACCGGAGGAATACTTTGTGGACATCAAACGTCACTTCGTTACTGGGTGATTATAAAGGTGGCTTTCAGGTATCTTCGACGGTGGGTTGTTGGGTGATATGAATCAAGAGTGGGATTTGTCCCTCCATGTGACGGAGAAGATATCTCCAGGCCTTCTCGGTAATATAGCATCAAAAGTCTGCAGACATGTGATTAGGATGTAATCACCGGGATCCTATATTATGGACGAGTAAAGAGAACTTGCCGGTAACGAGATTAAACTGGACATGGGGATCTCAACGATTAAATCTCGGGCAAGTAAAATATCGTGAGACAAAGGGAATCGTATATGAGATTAATTGAATCTCCGGCATCATGGTTCAATCGATAATGATCTTCCTTGAGTGCACAGGAATTAATATGGGCATCCCGGTCCCGCTATTAATTATTGATATGATCATGTCTATGCATTCCCGAACCCGTAGGGTCACACACTTAACGCTCCGATGAAATTAGGTTTTGCGATGAATTAAATGATGAAATGAACGAATGTTGATTCGGAGTCTCGGATGGGATCCCGGACGTCATGAGGAGTTCCGGAGGAGTCCGGAGAATAAGATTCATATAAGGAAAGTGGTTTCCGGAGGTATCGGAAAAGTTCCGGGAATTTTGTATAGGGTACCAGAAGGTTCCGGAATGTTCTAGAGGGGTCTAGAAGTGGGAGCACATATTGTATGGAGCCCACATGGACCAAAGGGGTGCACCTGGCCACTTGGGCCAGCCACACCACCTAAGGCCCATATGGGCCATTGCGGCCAAGAGAAGGAAGGGGGGGAGCCGAACCCTAGGAGGAGTCCTAGGGGGACTCGGCTTGGGGGCCAAGCCACCCCTTGGCCGGCCGGCCCTAGGGCTCCCCCCACCTATATAAAGGGGAGAGGGGAGGGGGTGCGGCACACACCCAAGGCTGCCCCCCAAGTTGCCTAGCCGCACCCCTAAACCCTAACCCTAGCCGCACCTCCCCTAGAGGGCTGCGCCACCACCACCTCCATCTCCATAGCTGCCGCACCACCCTAACCCTAGGGTGCTGCGCCACCTCCTCCTCTCCCTCTCCTCGTGCTTGGCTTGGCGAAGCCCTGCTCGTGGAGATCGTCATCATCACCACCACACCGTCGTGTTGCTGAGATCATCAAGGCCACGTCCACCTCGCTTGCGGGATCAAGGAGTGGACGTCTTCATCGAGCCGTACGTGTGGATACTGCGGAGGTGCTGCCCGTTGCAGCACTTCATCGGATTGGATCTCGAGGATAATACATATCCTCGCGACTAGACGAGTCTAGTTGCAGGGATCGACTAGCCAACCCCTGCACCGACAAAACGTGTTTGTTGATCTTCAAGGGTAGGAGATTGGATCTCACCTTCGCTATCTTCATCTAGTAGATCTAGATCCTTGGGGTTTATTCCGTTTGTTGTGTAGGAAATTTTTTTGTTTTCCATGCTGCGACCCCTTCAAACCTTTATCATGAACGGGAAATATGATATTAATAATCTTTATTATTGCCTCTTGGGCATATCTCCAACACTGGAATGGAATGGAATCGTTCCATTCCACTAGAACAGAATGTCATGGTTACATTCTGTTCCTCTATTTTTTGGTTAGTGGTAATGAGATTGAATGGAATGTTTCTATCAAGATGTTTGGTTGGAGGTGGAATGGAATGGAATGTCATGGTTACATGACCTTTATTTTGAAAAAATAAAAAATCATATATCTAAGTTTTAGTAAATTCTGGAAAAAAAAATCAAGGATATAGACTATAGTACATTACACCAACGTGAAAATTCTGAACCAAAATAATTCATATTACGGGCTACAAAAAATAACAAAATCTGACAGATTTTGGAGAGTTTAAATTTGACACTAATTTCAGATTCAGATTTTGTTATTTTACACAGACCAAAATATAACATATTTACTATTTGAGATTTTACACGTTGGTAGAAGACAACATTATCTACATCCTAGTTTTTTTTAGATTTTTAAAACTTATATTATTTTAATTATTCCCTAACACTAATCAACACTAATCTAGAAGTTGTAGATGATTAGCACGATGTTTAGAGTGACTATTGTAACACATTTCACCGATTCAGTGGTACAAGTGTATTGCAGATCTAAGAGGTATATTCTTTTCGGAGAAACCACTTGGTTCATTCCATCTATACAAGCAAACGCAGGAATCGGCCTCACGTACGGAACTGTTCCATTTCATTCCACTCCATCCCAAAACCAAACGCACCTAAGTTACTTCTTTACGGAGGCCGGGCCGTTGTCTTCGGCTCAGTCCAGGACAATGGCGGGCCCGGCCCTTTTTTGCGGCTGGGCCATGCCGTGGCGGGCTGGTCCATGGCCAGCTATAGTTGAGAGAAGTATTGGGGCCGGTTTAATTAGATGGGGGGTTAGTTATACAAAAAAAAATAGGTTAGGGGGAAAAACGTTCCAAGCCCAATATTTTGTGGGGTTAAACGGACAAAAGCGAGAAGCCCACGAAGCACGAACCCACGGAGGCACACACCCGCACACGAAAGAAAATGGTGATGGCGATGCAGCCATCCTAGCCTCCTCCCTTCCCCTCCCCTCCCTTCCATGGCCGTAGCTCTCCTGGCACTCGTAGCTGCTGCCACAGTCGCTGCCATCATCCTCGGTCTCGCCGTATTGGCCTGCCGGCGATGGTGCCGGCGGCACCGGCGCCACCGCGCGGTCGAGGCCCTGCCTGTCGCTAGCCAGGTCAAGATCTAAGCCCTCTCCGCTCCCTTTTCGCATGTTTAGCTATCGCGTGATCCGGAATCGCATCGTCGTTAGTCTGTTGACGCGAATCAGTGGTCCCGCTGTATTCCGGAGGATTGTGCTAGAGACAAGAAGGGTGTGGGACTTCAATGATTATTAGAGAAACACTATGTTGCTTGCTATAGTTTAACTGCATTTTTATCTAAAAAATAGTTTAACTGCATTCAAGATTTGGGAGAAAAAACGAATGGATACACAAAGACATTACGGGCACCTCTGTTTGTTCTGTTATCATTCCAAGTGCATTGAGGTATCGTATAGGAAAATAGAAAGTGCACAATTTTCTAGAATGCTGAGGACCAACTTTTTCGCTCAAAGAGTTCCATGTAGTTCTTGTTGGAGTAATCGGCAGTAATGTACTATTGGAATTTCATATGAAGTTCTAAGCAACGAATACTGTATCCCTTTGGTTGTACTTTACAATTTGTCATGTTTTGAGTTTTGAACTTGCATATATGTAAATCGCGACTTTCTTGTAAAGAAAAAATGTGTGATAGTGAAATAATAATAATATATGAGCATCCAAGGTTCTTGTAATTTTTAGTTGATTTTTTTTAAATAAATTTCTCCTTTTTACTGTTGGGGAAGTTTATAAAGGACACATGAAGATTTTTTTGAATGATAAAAGGACATCAGAAGTGAAAACGGGGAGAGTGAATTATTTGTCCTTTGCAGAGCCCACCTGTTGATCCTCTTCTGATAGTTATACCGTCATATATAAGTTTCTAAGAATTACTTCGTTGAATCAGCAACCTAGACGAGCATTGTCTCAGACTCTCAGTTGCTTTAATGTCAGAGTCAAATTATGATGGCACTGAGAAGTTTTACAGTTCCACTTGTCTGCTTCAGCAGTTGCCTCATGTTAATAGAAGGTTTGATTTGTGTCTTGGTCGAGGTATAAAATTATTAGAAGCTACTACCTCCATTCCAAAAAATAAGACAGATCAAATTTGTCAAAAGTCAAACCCTACTAAGTTTGACCAAATATGTAGAAAACTTTAGCAACATCTACAATAATGAATGACTAGACAAAGAGAATATTTTATGTTGGATCGATTGATATTGATTTGTTATCTGAGATATTCCTAGCTTTGTCTATAAAATTGGTCAAACTTATTAGACGTTGACTTTTGACTAAATTTATACGGAGGGAGTACATATTTTTTATGTAATACACTTTGAATGTTATGTGGGCATACCATGTCAAGAGTACATTTTGTTTCCTTTCAGGCATTTTCACATTCACCATCTCTTCCAATTTTGCAAGTAGCTCCAGGATACACTATCTGAAACAATAGATTCTAGGTTGATAATTTTTTTACTGTTATGTTACTTGTCTACCAAGAGAATGGACTGGGGTTTCACATTTCTTACTGGCCTAAAATAGTTATTTGAAAATCCAATTGTACACTGAAATGGTTGTTGATAAATCCTCACCACATAATCTGCATAAAATGCTTCCATTGCAGAATGTGGATCTAAGTAGGCCTCTCCTCCCTGAAAATCTGGATGATCACTCTAGCCAAAGTAATATCTTTCCTGGAAGTGTTGTTGAAGAAACTTCGAAAATCCAGACAGATAGGAGTAACTCTTTACCAAGAATTCATGGAATAGCTGACACTACTATACAAGGTATTCTACTTGGAAACCGGGATCTCTTTACTTTTTCCTGTCTTTGTTAGATCATTAAACTCAGATCTAATCACTTCTTGATTAGCAATCTCACCTTTTCCTGTACCAAAAATTACTTTGAATTTTGTAGGAGAAACTCATGTAATCGATGTTATCAATGACACCTGTGAAGACTTCCATTTGGGAAGCACACTTAAGTGTACACCACAAACAACTTGGCCTACACCTGATCAAAAGCATAAAAGAAGGAATTCTGGTGAGGATACTCGTCATGGCAGCATATCTCCGAAGGATAACACACATCGTAAGATATTCGTCAAACTCGATTTTAACATTTTAGTAGCGCCCTTTCCCTGCAAATGTTGGCATTTTATCTGCCCATTTCACTCAAATTCTTGCTAGAAGTGCAGAAAGCAGCCTAGTTTTGGAGGTCATTGCTGGCCCATGTCATGGAATATGCTGTTCCCGACAGTCAACTAGTCCTGTACTCCCAATAATTCTTGGAAGGGTTCCCCCAAGTGATTTGGTGTTGAAGGACTCTGAAGTGTCAGGGAAACATGCTCAGATAAGCTGGAATGTAAAGGTATACTGTTCAGAAATTCTTGATTTCATGTATTTTTAAATGGAATAGTTTTGAATGGAACATTAGGGGAGAATCCTACTGGAATAGAGATAAACACACCATTCGCCACTACCTCGTAGAGGATGAGTACTTTAGTCACTGAAGTTGTAAGATGTGGACATGTGGTGCGTTGGTCACATAACTCCAAAAGATGAGCATACTGGTTCGATTTGTGTTCTGGTGAGTTAATTTTACGTGATGTGGCATGCTGAGTGGACTGGGCGGTGGTTTTTGGCAGAAAAATAGTCACATGACACATGTGTGCGACCGACTAGGGACAGGACATTTGTAGTGTGGATTATAGTGAGAAATGGCCAATCACGTGACCTTTTTTTTTGCGGTAAGCCCCTGAACATGCCAATAGTGGGCCCATGTGTCAGAAATTTAATCTAATATCCATTACCTTTTCTCTCTCTACTCTCATCTTCTTCAACCTCCTGAAGCACGCGCGTAGGGGAGAGCTCGACTGCGGAAGGGCCAGGCGGAGATCGCGGCAGAGCCGCGCCAATGCACCGTGCTCAGGGAGGACCACTTGGTCACGTGGAGGCTGCGGCTCGCCGCGTCAAGCTCCAGGAGCTCGGCCATCTGGAGACTACGCTACGAGGAGGCTCCATGGGACATATCTGCCGCCGCCTCGTCGCTAACCCGTCCTGGATGTTGGTGTCATTGTACACGCTCGACCGGAAGCTCGCGCACCGTGCCACGCAGCTCTGTGCGGGCAGTGCCACTATGTACCGGAGTTGAGCCCATTGGACGCGAACGCTGAGATCAACGGAGAAGCTGAGAGCAGTGGGGGAAGCAACACGGTTTAGCGGTGGCGAGCAAAATGGAGACTAGAGAGAACGGCAGTAGGAGCAGGAACTCACCACGAAGCTTCCTAGGTGGTCAGTGGAGACCGGGGAGCTCGGGAGCGACGCCATAGTCGACCCTGGTGGTGGCCGGAGCACATTGGCAGAGCCAGATTTCAAATAATGGGTGTACATGGCTTAAGAAATAGTGAAACTTGTTAGATGTCTATTGTTAATTACACACATATTATATAGAGATATAGCGTTCCTCCTAAAATAATGGGTGTACAATTGTACACCCGAGTACCTACGTGGCTCCGTCCATGCCGGAGCAGGCGAACGAGGTGGGTTCGTCTTGGGCACACGCGGACTCGACTAGTAGCTCCGATGGAGAGGAAGTAGAGGAGGATGGCTGGGACGAAGCAGACAAAGGGATCAATGATGCGACGGCGCCACGCCGGAGGTGCGGTAGTCAAACATAGGAACTCAGGCAGAGGGACTCCCGCACAAATTCCTTCAAGCAGGAAAGACCATAGGGGTGATACAGAGATATTGGCAAGGTGTAGGGGCTCGGTGAAGGCTACTGCGACATGGATTTGGTTGATGTTGACGGCGGCGTGAACCGAATGCCGTTCGTGTTCTCTTTGTACATGGCACATGAGGAACTGGGTTTGAGGGGAGCAAAGAGAGTGAGACAAGGCGACCACAGAGATATACATGAGGGGATAAGGGAGAGTGAGATGGAGTTCCTTGCAACGGCGGACAACGGGAATCCTTCTGAAGACGATTTCGTCGCGAGCTCGATATGAATCGGTGGATCGTTTGTCCGGTTGGGCTCAACATAGTGCGGTGGTCATGCTGACGTAGGCTATGGTCTCAATGGTGGTCTGAAAAGATTCCCCGGCCTTGACATGCACAACGTCTCGTCCATGGTGAGGCCAGTGAGCACCTCGGTGCCAAGCCGCTGCAACTCGAGGTGTCCCGCGGCTTGCTGCAACATGACCAACAAATGTGATTATGTGATTCTCTGAGGGCTTATTTGCAAAAATATAGTCACATCCGCTGGTCAACAGTGTAGTCATCACGCCACGCCACGGTCACTTGTCACCACTGTCACGATTGACCTGTTTGCTCATCTTTTGTATTTATGTGACTAGCGCACCACATCTTGCGACTTCAGTCTTCTAAGAGTTCAGTGACCAATGGTGTGTTTATCTCACCGGAATATATTACGAACCAAAAATACGCGCAAAAGCAAGGTCCACAAGATACAAATGGGTTCAGAGAATCCCAAAGTCTCTTATGCCGAAACTATGGATAGAAGACGGCACACTATCTGAAGCTCCTTGTTTGGTTGTTTCTCCAGCCTATAATTCTTTGTCGAAAATTGAGCAAGGGGATGTTGGTGATGAATTATAAAAGTGCCAGTTTGTGTGATTGATCATATGGTTTTGTCCAAAGGTTTTAGACTTCCATTATTTTAATCATTTACAAAATACTAAAACTACTATTTATTGGTGAAATTAGTTTGACTAATTTTTGATACAACAATTCAGTGTGAAGCATGTAAATCTATTTCTTGAATCTTAAGAAAACTAAAGTTTTCTATAGGGAAGGCTTTCCATGCTATGCATTCTATCAACACTTCATTAATGTTAACTTTTAACATAAGTAGAAACATATTTCCTTGACTGCAATCATGAAAGATGTTCGGGTATTTACCAACTTGGAAAGTGCGTACTGCCTCTGATTCACAATACACCCAGTTAAGACCAACTTGATATTGTCCATGCTGGTAATTCTTTCTACACTGATGGTCAAACCTAAAAATGTTTGACTGGCGTAAATCCTAAAGCTGATTTTTTCTTATAAATCAGAGGGAGTACATTGTAAGGCAAGCTGTCTATATTACGCTTTTCCACTATTGTGTTCATCTCCACTTGCTCTTCTCCAATCACTCGTATGCTGCAAACATCTTGGTTTGTTCTATTCCCTTTGAACAGTGATCAAATTGATCATTCATGTACTGCAGACAATGAAATGGGAACTTGTGGACATGGGCAGCTTGAATGGAACATTCTTGAACTCCCAGGCGGTACACCACCCAGATGTTGGTTCAAGACATTGGGGTGAGCCTGCTGAACTAGCAGATGGTGACATTATAGCTCTGGGGACTTCATCAAAATTATCCGTAGGTTCTTGATATGCTTATAGTACCTTCTTTTGTCCTCAAAGGTTGATGCAATATTTTTGTTTACTTCCACTCTATTGGGGTGACTCTTGTTTATCATGTTAAATTTGATTTGCAGATTTTAATTTTATTTTAAAACGATTTATTGATAGTTGATCAAGATAAGGCATGTTGTAGTCATAGTAAATCTAGCTTCTGAACCTCATACACAGTGTCCTCAATATCTTCAATCTCATAACGTCTGAATTTTTAGGTTTTAATGACCATTGTAAGCTTATGGCAAATTGAATACATTAACTCGCTGTCCATATGTTTACCATGTATTGGTAAGATTTAATTTGGTTAATACTCCTCGGACAAAACAGCTCCTGCTTCCACTTACTTCTGTAGTTCCATTGACCCGGAAGAAAATGTTTAATCAAATAAATTCCCATCTGCACAAATTGTTGCAGTGTAGTTCTGTCAATGCTTAGTAGGGAGGTTTTCAGCCCCTGCATAGCCATTGACCTTATTCATAATATCCACATATTTGATCCTATTGAAGTTGAAAAAAGGGTTTGCTCCCTCAACCCAATTTGTGTAATGTTGAGCTAAAACAGTTTCATTCGAGATGTCTTCATGCTGAAATGGCACAAACAAATCCCCACTGTGCCACAAATCAAATTATAGGTCGTTTTAAAATCTGTGTTAAGTCAAACTCAACCTTCCAACTGGTGACAAATTTTTGTATATTTTATGGGGGGTTGTTAAGTTTATTTGTGCATGTTGCTCTTCAACATGGTTTGAACTTTGTGGTTTTGATGTTTTTTTGTAACATTATTCATGTTTCTATTTCATCACTCGTGTTATGTTGCAACCTTACTGCAGGTCCAGATTTCTGTGCAAGATAAACGTGTTCCTGCTGGAGTTGGTATAGCATCTGATCCAATGGTGGTCCGTCGAAGTGGAAAGAAACTTCCAATGGAGGACATCAGCTTTTGCCAGTGTCCTGTGCAGGGTGTTGAACAGGTCAGTAATAAGTTAATTCCTGATATTGTTCTTAATTTGTGTCTTTTGACTAACAGTATGGTTAACCAACTTTATTTTGCAAGTTTGGGCTCTTCGCAATTTTTGATGGACATGGTGGGGATGGAGCCGCCCGAGCTGCCAGCAAGTTAGTATTTATCATGTGATCCATGAGCATGTCTTGTACTTTAAGTTTAACATATGAGAACTCGTAGTAGTTTTAACTAGTGGAATCTGCTCTTGGATTCGAGATATGATTAATTTTCAGCATCATAATCACGTTATGCAAAGCTGATGTGTCTTTCCTTTTTGGTTTTTAGGATTCTTCCAGAAAATGTGGCAAACATTTTGTCTCATCACAAGACAAAAGAAAAAGTTCTTTCATGCTCAGATGCATCTGATGTTCTTAGATATGCATTCAGTTTGACAGAAGCTGCTCTCGACCATCAGTATGAGGTTTCTCCCTTTGATCTGATTTTTGTTCTCTCTTCGCTGCTATTGTCAAACTATTTTTTATTTGATCTCGTCTACTACCTGTTAGTCCAGTGATTTAGTATGTAATGATATTTTAATCATATGAAGATATGAGAGTATTAGGCAAGAGTTTGTTTCCTTTTTGTATTCCTAGTAGAGTCTCGGACGTAAAGGCTACCCTCTTTTAAAGAGGCAGCCATGGCTGATTAGCAAAGCTATCAATAAAAGTCCTTACCCTTTTGTGCTTCCCTGCGCAGCAGCAGCTGTCAGGCATGACATCTGCAGGCTAAGAACACCTCCTTGGCTAACATCAACCTTAGGTCCTAGGGATCTAACATTCATTGCTTAATTTTACATCTATGGAACATGACCTCTATAATTAAGATTCAGCAAACGTTTCATTGGTGTCATTTAATCTGAGTAACAGCTGAATCCTAGCTAGAAGTTCAGTCCATGAGTTCTATGACGGTATGTCCAATCAAGGTTCGAATGGGCTGTCCACAACAATATGCCTGAACTCACTGATGGATGTTCTAGCCATTGTCTATTTCAAGTTTATGGCTTGTTAAAAGCGGAATTAATTTGATACTCATCAGTCATCATTCCTAATGTTTAATGATCTCAGATTTATGGACCATGGGGCATCTAAAATCAGTAGTTGAGAGTTACCGTCAGGTTTCTAGTGCACTTCATGATTTGCTTTCTAACTCAAAATTTAACTTGATATGGGTAGGGCTCCTGAGAGGGCAGGCCTTGGTGCAGTGGTGAGGTCCTCCCCACTTGTGCCAAGAGGTCCTGGGTTCGAACCATCCTCCCTGCACTTTGCAGGGGTAAGACTAGGTTCCTATAATCCCTCCCCAAACCCCACCTTGTGAGGGAGCCTCTGTGCACTGGGTCTGTCCTTTATGGGTAGGGCTCCTGATCTTCACGAAATGGTGGGAGGTAACAAGAATAGAAACTCAAGAACACAACCCAACAACAAACACCAATGCGAAAGCCTTTGGGAAACAAACTCAAACGAACTAAATCCAAGATAACTATTTTCAAGAACTCGAGTCAACAACAACACTCACCAATGCGATAGCCTTTGGAAGAACCTGAGCAACAACACTCAATTGAAACCTATTTTCCACTGAAGCGGCCACTTGATTTAACACAATCCAAAAGGAAAGGAAGACCTAGGTTGGATGGATCTTCTCCTCAGAAGGAGATTTTGCATTTCATCTCCTCAAGGGGAGGCCTTGGATTCATCTCGACAAAGGGAGGCCTCAAAGGTGGGAGGAGCAAAGCTCTCAAGTTGGACATCTTGTCTAACCCTATATGGGGAAGCGGAAACTATATTAATATCCCACACACCTAGACACCAAAGTCATGGGCCTCAGAAGGGATACATGAGCCCTAGCCCTATTTCGTATGCATAGACACATCCGGAGTGTCCGGCCCTCTCTCCATGGTCGCTCGCCACTCAGTTAGCTGCCCGGAGTGTCTGTCTGGAGCAGGAGGCTTGTTCTTCCCTTGCTTCCATGCTTTTCCTTGGAATGAAGGAGCTTGTTCTTCCTTCGCTTACATGCTTCTCTCATGGATGGTTTGCTCGCTCTCATATCCAACACTTCCTCCCGTGTTTCCATGTATGTTTGCTCAAACCTAAATATGCATGAGATATGAGTGTCAAGGAGTATAACATCATTGAGCGTAATAGATGGACACATGTAAATGAGAAGATTCATCTTTTGATGCTATGGCTTGGCTATGAGTTAGCCAATATGCTTGAACTTGAATTCCTTGACATGGTGATGCTTGTGGATCCCACTGTATCATACCTATTCCATACTATACAAACATTCAAATGATAAAATATCTCATGCTGTGCATCCTATCCTCGGGATGCAGAGTTTAGGTAGTTTCACTCCAAAATTTCAGATTTTAATCATTTTATTGGCTGTTGCTAACATCTTTGGAAATGATATACTTTACGGGATGCTAATAGATGTAGACACATCCACATATTCATTGGCAGAGCAGCATGTTTAGTTGCTAATCTTGTCAAGCTGATCCCATCTGCAGGATGCAGATTTTAGGAAGATTTGTCACCAAATTTTAGGTCTTTTTTGTAGTCACCTCATCCGCAAATGGTACATATTTGGCAGTTTACTGACCTAATAAAATGTAAAATAATCTTATTTCTAACATGCTGGGTCTAGCCAGAATTAGCTATAATCACTTTCTCCTGGAAGTCTGAAGTATGGTGTATTTCAATTCTTTGGTGATCTTACATTGTTTTCCTTGTCCCAAGGCGATGTTGACTTATTTCTGTATGCTAAATGCTGATGTGGTTTGTGTATGTTTGCTCTTCTCAGGGATGTACAGCAACAGCCCTTCTTATCTGGTTTGATCATAATAAAGATTGTTTTGCTCAGTGTGCTAACCTTGGTGATTCGGCTTGTGTTTTGAGGTAAAAAAGACACCATACTTTATTTTCTGTAATTCTGTATTAAAATTGTTCTCAAGCACTAGCTAATATATGCCAAACACAAGTTCTCCCTACTAAGATTTCCGTGCCCCATCATGCTAACTTATTTTGCCAGTGTTGATGGAAAGATGACTGATATGACTGAAGATCATCGAGTAGCTAGTGCAAATGAACGAGCTAGGATAGCAAGAAGTGGACAGCCTCTGAGAGATGGTGAAGTCCGTCTTTGTGGTATGTTAAGCATTGCTGTTTTTTCTTCGCCCAATGAATGGTGAAGGCAGTACCAATGTTCATTGTTATTTTGACAGGACTAAATCTTGCAAGGGTGCTTGGTGATAAGTTTCTAAAAGAACAAGACTCCCGTTTCAGCTCAGAACCATACGTGAGCCCAGCCGTTCACATTGCCAAAGCAAGCACAGCTTTCGCAGTTATTGCTAGGTAACTGCATAATTTCTTAATGGTGTGAAGGAAATGCTTATTGGTGTAACGCGTCCGTCATGACATTCTGGGTTTTTTTTTTTTTACGTGCAGTGATGGGCTCTGGGATGTTATTACTACAAAAAAGGCAGTGCAGCTTGTTGTTGAGGTGAAAGAGCTCCTCCGTTTATTATGTTTTAGTTGCACCTGTCCTGTTAATTTGTAATCTCAGCTGGTTTTGGTCTTTGGATTTTGCAGTCTCTGGAGAGGACCAACGGCGACATCAGCTCAGCGGACAAAATAGCCAACCGTGTATTAAGCGAAGCTAGGAATTTGAGAACCAAGGACAACACATCGGTGATATTTGTAGATTTCGACGTTTTGAGAACAGATCCATGTATTCCCAATTGAGAGTCCATTTTGAGACAGCTTGTTTCGAGAATCATTTGCTCCATTGATTTCATTAGTATTACCAACAAGTCGTGGCGTCTGTGTACTTTGTGAACATTGGATATTTGAGCAGACGGATTCTTGCTGTAAAAGGCTGAAGTCTAAAGTGTCCTGCCTGCACATTAAGTTGAGAACTTTTACCAGAATCTAGCGCTCCAAGAGCGTGGCGCCAATTGCAAAACGCTGTGATTTCCCCAACCACCCCAACCCGGTGGGCAAGCTGCAGAAGCAGCGATGCAAAAAGAACAAACAAAATCATGTTGCCGTTTGTGCACAAGATTGGGCTCAGAAGGCACCAGTTGGGCGCCGGACAGGAATGGAAGGCTGAGGAATCTGCCAAGGGCTAGAATCTAGTGACATTCTCTTTGACCATATCTGGTAAGGTGAGGAGGCAGGACATTGCTCGGCCTTTTACTCCTTTCTTCAGCCCTAAGTTTGGAAAATCTCATCTTCCTCTCTCTGTGCTTGCTTCAGGCACTCGAACGAAGTAGTTAGGGCCCTTGCCTTGTTCTGTCAGAAAAAGAAAATACTATATAGGATTTGTGCAATTACGTGATGTGTTGATGTGTGTTGTGTGAACATGTCTCTGCACAACCGAGAAGAAGAGAGGTGACCAAAACCGGCCCTCCTCCTACCCCACGTGATGCTGCAGGAGCCGTCTGGTGCAGCCACCGGTCAAACTTTAGTTTAAATGCCTCCAATCTCTCTTTCTCTCTCGACCGAACAAGCAGTAGTCCGTCCGTCCGGTGGTGGTCATGGCGAGCGGCGGCGAGGTGCAGGAGTTGCTGCAGGCGGTGGCGCAGGGGCTGCGGTGGACCTACGCCCTCCTCTGGCACCTCTGCCCCGACCAAGGGTACTCTACAAGGCCACCGCCAACTTCTTGTAGCTCCACCGGCCTCTCACTTTTCACTTGATCATCATCAACTTTCTTTCTTTTGGAGTGGCAGCGCGCTGGTGTGGGCGGAGGGGCACTACAACGGCGCCATCAAGACGCGCAAGACGGTGCAGCCGGCCATCGCCCAGCCGCCGGCGCCGGCGGAGGCAGCCGACCACCACCGCAGCCGGCAGCTGCGGGAGCTCTTCGACTCCCTGGCCAGGGAAGCCGCGGCCGGTGGGACGAGCTTCGTGCACGGTGCCGGCGGCGCGCACGAGGCGGCGGCGGCGCGGCGGCCCAGCGCCGCCCTGGCGCCGGAGGACCTGACGGAGACGGAGTGGTACTACCTCATGTGCGCCTCCTACTCCTTCCCTCCCGGCGTCGGGTACGTAGTGCTACGTTTGCAGCTTTGTGCCTTGGCTAATACACTGTAGAGCATGATCGTACATTTTGAGTCTGAAGAAACCTAAAAATAACTACGTACCGGAACATTTCCATGCTGTGCTACAGAAATTAAAACCGTGCAAAGTTGTATTGCTAAATTAACCCAAACATACAAGCGCTTGACTTTTTTCTTACAAGTTGTAAACACCCTCTAGCCTAATTAATTAAGATATATGTACTGTATGCAGTATGCAATGCAGTTGAAACATATGCAGAGTGCAGTAGAAAAACTGTTACTCAAATCTTGTAAAGTATAAAAGGCACTTGGTAGCAAAATGAGAAGAAGTGAAACGAAATTCTAGTGGCCGCCATTTGGATCGTCCTCTCTCTACACGTTCAATTCGGGCAGCGATCGTTCATGCGGTCGTGGCCCGCGGCACAAGGCGTACGCCGGCGGTGTGACTTTTCTTGGGATCGTTTTCAGCTCAACAAGCGGCGTTGAAACAAAGCGGTTGACCACAGTAGACTTCAGCCTCCCTACGTTGACACGTCCCTCTAGCTTGCTTCACTGACCTAAGCTGAAGTTGGGTCACTGACATGTGAGCCTTCTACATATGGGCCCCACACATTAGTGACCCAAAGTCAGCATACACTAAGTTAGCGAATCTGGTCCCCTCTTGCTGGACGTCCCTTCGAGCAACCTATCTAGAATTTTTATCTGTACTATCTAGAATGGGAGATGACCATTATGACACGGAAATCCACTTTAGCTCCCAAGCACAAATAAAAATTCGAAAAAATAGGAAAACATTTTAAAAAAATCTGAACAAATTTGGTGATGAACATATACAAATTTTGTATGTACTTGCCAAATTTCGTGATGAAATGACATTTTTCTGCTATGTGCAAAAAATACAAATCACTGTTCTGAAAAGATATTTTTTAAATCTCATTTTTATCACTAGATTTGTCTTTTTTACACAGAGCAGCAGAAATGTTATTTACTCACGAAATTTGACAGGAATATAGGAAAATATATACGTTCGTCACCAATTTTTTTTTCAGATTTTTTAAAATGATTTACTATTTTTTCGATTTTTTAATTGACCAGGAGCATATGAGCTCGGGAGCCAAAACACCTCCCTCAATGTTACAAAGTGAGGATTTAGCTAAGAAATGTTATGACATTCACATTCGCAGGAGCAATGAGAAATTCACTTTGGATCCTGAGCAAACATACTCTTGTCTAAATAAAAATCTAAAAATAGTAAAACAAATTCTGTTTTTTTTTGTGATGAATATATACAAGTTCTTGATGAAATGACATTTTTGCTGCTCTGTAAAAAAAAACAGTGGCCAAAATGAAAATTAAAAAATATCTTTTTTGAGCACTGTTTTTTTTCACAGAACATAAATAATGTCATTTCATCACGAAATTTGGCACGTATCTAGAAAACTTGTATATGTTCATTACCAATTTGTTTTAGAATTTTTTGAAATGTTTTTCTATTTTTTTTAGATTTTTTATTTGGGTAGGAGCATGTGAGCTCGGGAGCCAAATCTCTCCCGTAGAGTGTTTGCTTCGCGCATTGGCTGGTGAGGCCATTTTCCTTATCATTTGGTTGCCTTCATGACATTAGTGGCGCGCGGTAGAAGGCCATGGTGTTTGGTTGTTTGCATGAGCAATTTTGAGTTGGACTGATGCTTGTTCGTTGATGTTTGGTTGCCCGTATGTGGTCACCTCCTGTTGGAGTGGCCCAACATTTCATGAATGCACACCACACCACATCAATATAAGCACATAACCACAAAGCAAAGCAATGGATCACAAATTTTAGCACAACAACTAGTACCAACATTAACAATGCCACCATTAACTTGTAGCGCATTAACAACACTACATAAGTAAGTTTACCATAAAAAGAATCACATAATGCACCACATCCTTAACGGCTTAACCATCATTACATCAAGCTTGATCACCCAATACAAAGGACAGAGGGGTGAGCACCACACTTCACCTTCTCAGTCATTGAGTGATCAAATATGATCACCTTCAAGAGTGAAAACTCAATCAACTTGAACTCCAGGAAGTAGCCATCTTTTAGCTCAAGAGCCATGACAACGCCTGCCACACAACATCCATCACCACCTTGCTATCATTGAGGTCCATGATCTTCACAAACTAGAAGCATCCTTTGGTGGTCTTCAACTTGATGGTCATATGAATGGAGCGTCTATTTGTGGCAGGATGGCGGTTGGGATGGTAAACATCCCTAACCTAGGTGCTGAAAAAACTTACGCGACATGGTCAGTGGTTGGATCCTTGTGGAAATGGCCAACGTTCAGTGGCCTCCCTGTCCCGACAACATTGGCATCAACATGATTCTTCCGGCACTACTCTCCCCTACTACTAGCTTAGCGGATCCACCCCAAGATCCAGCTTCTTCCTTGACAAGCATTGCAAAAAAGAAAAAAACACAGATGGTCTCTATAAGTAATAGTAAAGCAGACAATGTACTATCAATGTCATCCATTCACAATACTGGATCTAGCCTCAAATCTTCCTTGCATGTCATCATAATGGACAAATAGGATGGTTCATTCATAGATCTATAGTAAGCAAACTTGCTAACTCTCACTATGATCTGAAACACTTCAACATAATCCTCACCATAATCGTTCATCCTAACCTAGGGTTTTCGGAGTGCTTACTACCCTGAAGGATAGCATCGATCATGTAGTTGTAGTGTTGTACTAGTTGTAAGGAAGCATGACGCCTCCAAGTGACATCTGCTGATATTTTGTAAGCTGGTTTCTACACTAATATGTTGGCTATCATGTATATGTAATTTGGTTCTGTGCATCGACGATGCAGTGGCCTGGAGGATGATACTTCTGTCATTTAAAAATAATGTTGGATAAAACAAGGCCAAAAATGTTCAGTTGCTCTTGAGAGGTAGGAAAATTAGCGAAAGAATATTTAATGCTAGGTAACACAACTCTCCTTCTGTTTCTCTTTTTATCCTTTATGTACATAACTCTTTTAACATATAAATAAAACAATTCACAAGTAATATAAAAATTAAAATTGTTGTACGAAACTTTCCCACTGTTTCATTCAAAAATAAAAGTGCTAGCATATTCCAATGAGAATAATCAGTCATCTAATTCATCAAATCATATATGGTACTCCCTCCATTCGAAGTTAGGTGGCGTATTTTTTGTTTCGTTAGGACAAACATTTGACCAATAATTATGCTGTTAGTATATACTTATGTGACATGAAATTTATATCCTTAGACTCGTATTCAAAGTACTGACTTATAGCTATGATTTTGCATCATATAAATTACATACTAACATCGTGATTGTTGGTCAAAAGCTTGTCTTAGCCAAACAAAATGTGGAATCTAATTAGTAATGGGTGGAGTTTAACTCAACCACACGAAAATGATGCATTTAATTCAGACGGAAAATTTGCATATACTAAGATATAACTTGTAAACATTGTTAGGTTAATTAATTTTCTGGTGATACGTTATTTGTGTCCCCACTGCAAGCTAAAACTGGTTATGAAGTCATTCATACTACTACCTTCGTTTCCACAATATTATCTAGCACGCCTACTTAGGTGGCATAAAACTGAACCAAATTGGATCGAACCAGATCATAGTTGCTCCAACTAGATTGAATACCAGTACGTCGATCTTATTTCAGCGTAGTCTAATTTCTTGAAATACTATTTGATTTTTAAGCTTTATAGATGTGTGCGCATGCCATACTGTGAAAATGAAATTGACAGCAAATGAGTAGCAAATGTCTGATCACATTGTTATGGCTGATACGCGTATTCTGTTTCAGGTTACCTGGAAGAGCATTTGCAAGGGGAGGGCATGTATGGCTCAGTAGAGCAAATGAAGTTGATAGCAAAGTCTTCTCAAGAGCAATACTTGCGAAGGCACTTCTCTTTTCTTATTTCCCCCTAAATTATTGGTTAATCGGTACTTAATCTGCAGTGTGTTCGAATAGTCGATTCAGCATGATAAAAACTAGATAGAGAAAAAGTAGAAACAATGAAAAAACGCAACTCTTTACCTGTAACACCAAATGCATACCAACGATTCAAGTAGCATTGAAAACCTAATAACGAAGCCGATACAAATATCTAATATTCATTTTCCCCTTCTTTCTCTGATCATATAGAGTATTAATTTTTTGTTTTTTGGTAATCTCTTCCTGTGGTGCAAAACAATTGCGGCAATACATTGCAGAGTGCAGGAATCCAGGTATTTCCTTATAAGAAAAGCTACTTATGATTATAAATTCCTACCTTGAAACTTCACTTATTATCCATTCATTGTTCTTCAAATAATGCAGACAGTCTTATGCATTCCGGTTGTTGACGGTGTCCTGGAAATCGGTACCACAGAAAATGTGAGTTTACGTTGTACCATTCCATAATTAATTGGATTGAGGGTAATAGTGGGTTTGACTTCACCAGGTGGAGGAAGACATAAGCCTGGTACAGTATGCAATGAGCATCTTCATGGATCAACAAGACAACCACATGATCCCTACTGTGTCAGAGCACTCAACTTCCAACCCAATCAGTCACACTGATCGACAGCTGTTCCAAACAAAGAGGCAGATACTACATGCTAGTCAGACAAAGGAGGAGCCCAACAGGTTCTGTCCAAAATACGAGGACAATGAGATGGAAGATGTCGATGATGAGATTGATGAGGAGTGTGCATCTGGTTCAGAGACAAACACCGTAGGGGATTACTGCCGGCATACACCACTGAACATCGTGAGCAATGATGATCAGGCAACACACAATGCAGGGAGCAGTGAGCTGATGCAGCTTGAGATGTCAGAAAGGGTGAGAGATGGCTGCTCAAGCAACTTGGGTGATGAAATCCAAATGCAAATGGTTTGCCAGAACATAAATAACCAGACCAATTTGCAAGGGCAAGATGAGCCTTGCCAGTCTTGGCATTTTCTCTATGAGGAGTTATGCAGTGGCTACCCTCAATCGTCAGGTATTTCCATGCACCATTCTCCCGATTTATGGAAGGGTTCATAGTTAACCTCTGTGTTGACATAGCATACTATAGATTTTTTTTGGTGCACTTGATAGGTTTAGTACTCACAATAATTTTGACATTTCATCGCTTTAACTAGAGGAGATGTATTGTCGGGAAAAGAGAAAGCAAATGTGCGTCAGGTTCACCCCTTCGATGATGGCTACCATCTGATCTCTCTGTTCCTATTTTTCTTTATGCAGGTGAAAACCAAGCAATACTCTCACCTGAAAATGCTCACTACACAGAAACAGTCTTGTCGATCCTGCATCGCAACACGCGCCGACAAGCCACCGAGCCGAACATCAGATCCTACCTAGCAGTCTCAAACCAATCATCGTTCTCTACATGGCATCCTACCATTCAGGGACGCGTGGTCACTGAAGGAGGCACCACACAGAGGTTGCTCAAGAGTGTCCTGCTCAATGCTGCCTGCAGTAGCCACTGCAAGCCACCTGATGATCCGAGGTGTGACAACGTCGGCGTTGCCGGGCCGCGAAGAGAGGTAGATTTCAGCGCTAACCATGTCCTACAGGAGCGGAAAAGAAGAGAGAAGCTGAACGAGAGGTTCATTATCCTCCGATCCCTGGTACCCTTCGTGACCAAGGTATAATCTTCAGAATGAGGTGCCAAAATTAAGTCATCTTTGCTTACAAAAAATGTTCGGCTGTCTTTGCTTCAAAAAACAAAATTTTGTAACCAGCTGGAACTTTGTATGGATCTCTAACGAATACTCTCACAAAATTCAGTAACGATGCAGATGGACAAGGCCTCGATACTCGGCGACACGATCGAGTATGTGAAGCAGCTGAGGAAGCGCATCCAGGATCTTGAATCATCGGTAGCCAGAAAGGTTGACGGCAACCCGCTGATGATCAGGCCGCCAGCGACGTCGACAGAGACGACGAAGAGTGTCGGTGCTCACAGCGACCAGCGCGCCGCCGCGCCTCCCGAGAAGCGGAAGCTGGAAGCAGTGGAAGGGAGCAGCAGCAGCAGTACTCCGGCGGCCGTCGTGCGGCATTCGACAGACGTGCAGGTCTCCATCATCGAGAGCGACGCGCTGCTGGAGCTGAGGTGCCCCGACAGGCGCGGCCTGCTGGTGAGAATCATGCAGGCGCTCCAGGAGCAGCTCCGGCTCGAGGTCACCGCCGTCCAGGCCTCGTCGGACGACGGAGTGCTGCTCGCCGAACTGCGCGCCAAGGTCAATAATTTATTCAGCGCCAAGGTTGTTCTTGATTGATTGATCTGTCTGAACGTTACTGTTAACGCTGGGTTGTTTGTACTGCATGGATGCAGGTGAGAGAGGTGCATGGCAGGAGGAGCAGCATTTCAGAAGTGAAGAGAGCAATCCATCTGATCATCTCATCAGGATGAAATGTATTTATAGAACCATTCATAAACCCATAGGGGAATTAAAACTACTGCACATAGCTAGCGTGATTGTTTACTGATCAACTGATGGATGTACGATGATTAGGGTGTGCACTGACATTGGGAGCTAGTAAATCGTAGTGTTGTATGTTATGTATAGTTGTCAGTCTGCAATGCTACCTCCCATCCGATGGTCCAGAATCCATTTGCTAGGTTGGATTATGACCATGAATCCGGCTACAACGGTTGGTAACATGGTCAAGACTCTCCATCTTTCCTTAGCTCGTTGGATCTGGCCACATTATCTCACGATCATCGTCCTCCTATAGAACAAGCAAATGTGCAAATTCTACAGAGTGGAAACACTCAATCCATCTTTCATTGGTGGATCCATCAACAATGACATATACTTACCGAAGGCATTGTCATGTCTTTGTACATACCTCTTTTTCCTGAAAAGGGGAATAAAACCCTGAACATTAAATCGCAAAGTACAACAAGGATTACAAAGTCCTGGCAAACTGAATTTTGTAAGATTGAGAGATAGCACGACATGGAGAACTAGCATGCGCGGTACATACACAACTGTATATAGGCTGACTTACCCGCCTAAGCACTTGATGAGCACAATTATGCGCCACACCTTTCCAGTCTCTACTAATATGAAACACACGATCTCGTGACTTGTCTGTGGCATTGAAGAAATCTGCAAGAATATGCCTGGCATCCTAGTGTAGAAGAGCATGATTAAGTGTTCTGCTTGCTGCCTTATCGATCTGCAACAGGTCAACAAATTTGGTGTAAGCAACGATTCTTTGGCTTCGGCTTGCAGGACCGATGGCAACAAAGGCGTGGCGGCGTGGAACTACTTGGTGAACAAGATGTTTGACATGTAATGGATTGGTAAGAAGGCAAACACTGATTAGATGAGGGTGAGTCTAACTGCATGAGAGAGTTTATCAGCTTTCACTACAGGAAAATCGAATGTTGCCGACGACATTTTATCGGGGCCGTATGCATATAGGGCTAGATGCTGACCGCCCCAGGAAAACCGTCGGCAAACCCATGCCATCATCATACAAGTATATATGCCGACGGCTTTTCTGTGACGGCAGTCAGCAAATCTTTGGCCCTCGGCATTTACTCACTACGCCGAGGGTTGCCGTCGGCATATGGGTTTCTTCATCTGACGGAAGGCTAACGGTGCTGCCTCTTTGCCGACGGCCATGGCAGAGTCGTCAGCATATATATTTTTTATTCTCTATTTTGTACTAATTTTGTATAATTCATATCTTTTATTTTACAAATCCAAATAATATGTCTATACTTATCAGAAAAATGTGCTGACTATGAATATTCCCTCCTTATCCATGTTTGCATTTTCTTTGCACGAAAATATCATTTTCAATTTTTTGAATGCTGAAATTGTTTTTTTTTAGTGAAGCACCTATAAAATATTTGTTGCAAAATTGGACCACACTAATTTAAAAAAAATATTAGGCCACATTTATGTACAGTTAACAAAAAATTTGCGTGTAAAATGTTCTCATCCACCTCTAACCAAAATGACAAATTTCGAACGGTTTAGTAGGAAGTGAGTAAAATTTGAACTACAGCTGCTTTATAGTTTGCTCCTGATTTTTTCCAAAAAATATTTTTAGAGACAAAACTAGCTATTTCATCAGAGATCCACCAAGAGTTTCACAAGATTCCCACTAGATATGAACGGTCATGTCGGGCAATTTTGAGCGTATTTTGAAACCGACATACAAAATTCATTTTTTTTTAATGGAAAACCTTCGCATTATGTCATTTTATGTTACCTAGTATCAAGAAAAAATAACAAACTTAGAATAAAACTATATCTACTTTGTAGTTTGCTCGTGGTTTTTTCCAAAAATCATTTTTAGGTACAAAACTAGCTATTTCGTTAGAGATCCGACAAGTGTTTCGCAAGATTACACCTCTAAATATGAACGGGCATGCCGACAATTTTGACTGCATTTTAAAATCAGCATAAAAAATCGAACAAAATATAAAAATGGAAAACCTTCACATTGTATTATTTTATGTTATCTAATATCAAGAAAAAACAACAAACTTAGAATAAGGAAAATTTCTTGTAAAAGTATTCTCGGAGATGACGATCATGTACGAATATTCATGTCTTTCAAGCCAAATGACGAGTGTTTTATCCACATCAAGGGCATAGTTTGTTTAATGATCTCATATTATGCACAAGTATGCATATTGGACTGGCGAACAAGATTGTCGAAGAGAGTTTTCAATTTATTTGCACGAAAAAATCATTTCTATTTTCTGAACGCCGAAATTTGGTTTTTTGTGAAGCAAATATTTGTTGTGGACCAGAACAAATTTAGAAAACATATTAGACCACATTTAAGGTACATTAACCAAGTTGTTGCGTGTAAAAATATTTACATCCACCTCTCACAAAAATGAAAAATTTCGACTGATTCAGCAGGAAGTGAGTCAAATTTGAACTACAACTGCTTAATAGTTTGCTTGTAATTTTTACAAAAATCAATTTTAGGTACCAACGTAGCTATTTCATCATAGATTCACCAAGATTTTTGTAATATTCCACCCTTATATATATATATGGAGATATGACCTAGAGGAATTAAGAATTAGATTATTATTAACTAGAAATATTCCCCACACGTTGCATCGGGGACCCTTTAGAAACTATATTACGTAAATAAAAGTGTATAAAATATAATATATTAATTTTTCTAAAGGAATATGCTAATTAAATTTGCCATAGTCGACATACTAAATTTATTCGACACAAAATATGTGTGTATTAAAAATGTATTAACACAGACAAATAAATAATTAAAAATATAAGATGATGTGAAGTTTGCATGTCGAGATTAACAAATATTAGTGGGGTTGACATGAACAATTGATTGGCTAATGGAATGGATGATGTTGAGCTTACATGTTGAGATAGAAAAATTATAAATGAACTTAGTGGTTTTTTTTATAAGAGGTATAGATATGCAAATATGGAATTTTCAATTTGCAGGGATGGCCACATAACAAACCAATTTTTTTATTTAGATATGATATATTGTCGTCGGCATAGAAAATGTCCATGCCGCCAAGGGAGCTCCCAGATGCTGCCATGTATCGTCGTATGCCGACGGCATACTCGTCGTGCCAGGAAACCTATGCGCCGCTACGTAGATAGCTACGCCGACGGCCTACCGTCAACGTATAGCCCGACACCGTCAAACGGATGGCACCGTCGCTTTTTTTGCCGATGACATCTAGTTGCCGGCAGCCGATGAAAGCCATTGGCATGGCCTTGTATGCCAACGACAGTTGTATGCCGACGACCCACCAGCTCTATGCCATCAAGAGCTATGCTGACGGTTGTATACTATCAACAGCCGTCGGCATAGACTTTGCCGACGGTTTTCATGCCTGTGCCGACAATTATTGGCCGTCAGGCATAGTTGTGTATTCTTGTAGTGTTTGTACGTGCTGAGTTAAATTTGTCAAGCACAAAGTTGTAGGATACATTGATGTTGAATACGTTTTGGCTCTGTGCACCACTGGAGGGCATAATGCATGGGCCATTCCATTATCATTGAGAAAAAAAAAGGCCAAAAGCAGCTTCAATTGGACTAGTGCCCTGTAGATGATGGAACACAAAACAAAAGCATATGCGCGTCCTATCTGACCTAGTGTGATGTGATGATGCTCTTAATACTATAATTGTGAATACTTAGCACACTTGAAGATGTTTTAAACCATCACTTCGATCGTGTCAGTGTATCTGTTCTGCAGCTGTTGGTTATCCCATTGTCAGCATTAAAGAGAGATTATTAAAGTCAGTGCATATGGCCACTTTGCTGGTGCGGTCAACCAGCTGTGCCCTCCTTTTGTTGGTTACTGGGTAGAAGAAAAATAATACTTTCTGGTACAACAAACAGAAAAAAAATACGTACTTTCTATCCAATGGGAATTCTTCTAAAACACAGCCTAATTTTCTATATTCTGTTTTCTTTATCAGCAAGCTACGCGCTCCCTACGCATACGCCTGATCAAGTTGCATTTCTTCGATCGATCTATCCATCCAATTCAATGTCAAATTCATTCAGATATTAGATTTAATTAGATCTCAGGATCTCGAGGGAAATCAGCCATGCTTGGCATGTGAGACGACCGATCTAATCAAATGCAGTTTGGTAGTCATTGAAATCTAAGGTTGGTGTATGCTCTGCACGACCAAGCTCGTAGCACATCGAGTATCACCGATCTATCTATTTTCTGTGCGTGTATGTTATTTCTTTGAGTGCGTGCGCGGCTTATATCTGTCGAAAGATACGCGCAAAATCATCATGTATCATGCACACGATTTCCGGGAGAAATAAATCAAGATATGTATGAACGCCAGATTGTATTGGTCTGGTCTCAGCCCTTCCAAGCACCCCAACACGCATCGCAAGCTGTTCTGGCTTCGACGACCCAGGGAGGCATGATTCAGATTATCTCATGATGATCTATAGTTTTCTGCCAAAGATAGAATAAGAACAGAGAGACCAATTTTGTTGTTACATACAGCTCACGTGTCCTTGCATTGGCTCTCACCGACCTGTTGCAGAGAAGCACAGTACGCTGTTGGATAGGCTAAGTAGGCTGCTAGCGTGTTGTGCTATGCAAATTAGCTACTACTCCCCTGTTGCATGATTCTTGTCATTTGAATTAAAACCATGACAAGAATTATGAAACAATAGTTATTAGTTTTAATATTACTCCATCAGTTTCTTGATGAAACAAGAATTATGAAACAATAGTTATTACTTTTAATATTAGATGTCACAAGAATCATGTTTGAATTAAAACCATGACAAGAATTATGAAACTGATGGAGTAATATTTAAATTAATAACTATTGTTTCTTGATGAAATAAACTCAAATGTGTGTACGTACCTAAATGTTTGTACTCTTTATTTCATATATTACATAACTTTGGCCGCTCACACCGGGCTAGGCTTATTTCCCGTCTCTATTGCGATGCCTGGGACGAAACCAATGCCGTATGTATAGTGTCTCGACTAGATCTTGAGGCACATTGTTGCAAAGACTAGAATTTTTTCGTATCAGTTTGATGCATTAATATATTGCTTGCTATCGCAAATCCCATTTTTTTAAAATACAGAGATACACCTACTTCAGTTTTGTTATGACGCAAGAAGTGATTTCAGCCTACTTGGTTAGAAGAGTGGATGTACAACTTAGTCAACCGGGTTCAAGTCTCATGTGTTTGAGTTGGGTTCTTATTCCTAAAAAGAATCACTCTAATTAATGGTCTTCCTTACCACTTTGTTTTTAAATAAAATTTGGTTAAGACACTAAAACTAGCTGAGCAATCACGTACCTACAGAGTTGCTAAACTTATGGCGAAACCAGGAGGGCATAGAGTTTGATGATCCTAAAATTCGATAGGAATATCAACTGTCATTTGGTGTTTTTGAGTTACATACAACAATCAGCTCATGGATTTTGTGTGCAACCTTTTGGAAACAGTTGCGCGGGGCTTATACAACCAGTGCGGCATCCGGCTTGTTCATAGATTGTCATGCATTTTAGGATGTTATCTTTTTTCCGCTTGTTGATACATGTCTCAACCTTATGTGATCTTCGAATTCTACTCTTGTTGAAAAACTTTAATTAGGCAATAAAAAGCCATATGCATCTTTGATGCAGATGACGAGGCTATTCCCATACCAAAAAAAAAAAAATACAACTCCTCTAAATGTTAACGCTTATGGAAAAAATCAACGTATTCCACTTCTCGATGACTTAAGTACTGGATATATGTAGAGTGAAACTGGTTCAAGTAATTAATGGATTATAGTTCTAAATAGACATTGTAATTATCAAGAATTGTAGGGTGATGATCCAACATGTCAAGTTTTTTGTTGAACACTGGTTGGGTCCCGAAGGAACCAGAGCTCTCATTAAAGATGCAACATGATCAATACATAGTTTAGATAAGGACTCAATAGAAAATAAATTACAAACCAGTACCTGTATTTTGCTAGGATGACCCTGAAACAACAAATAGGATTTCGATCAGGTCCAATACGCTACGCCAGCCGGGATTCGCCACGGCAGCCATCGGGAACGGACCACTTGGGACCACCGGAACGCCAACTCGTCGGAGAGAGCTGTACTCCAGACCCTTCCCAGCACTGCCTCCCATAAGGTGTTGTGACTGGAGGAGGAAGATGTGTGCGTGTCGTCATGCGCAGCCGCATCGAATGGCCGCCTTTCGACCAGAAAGGTCATCAACGAAGTCTCAGAGACCGCCCATCGACCGCTATATAGCGGGTGGCGTAGCTTTGAGGATGAGGACCACTCATCGACCGCTGATTTCCAAAGAAAGCAGGAAGCGTTGTAGTTCCGTCATCTTCGTAGATGAGGATGAACCACTTCCCAATCGTCAGGTCCATGTACTCTAGGTTCTCTCTGTAGCGCCCCGACCCCAGAACTATGCAATGAAGCTTTGTGCAACCGGTCATGCTACACAATCGAAGGTTACTGGGATTACCAATCCCAGGCCAAAACCTTTGGCAGGCGTGCTCGGAATGGATCATCGGCACGCAACACTTCGATCATGCCATAAGCTCAGACATAGCTATCATGCATAGTAAAGAGATCAAGACTTATGGAACAACTGGCACATCACAGACTCTACGACACAAATATTCATATAGCAACTCATATATGAGAAAGATACAAATATTACACACAAAAGGTCACAGACCCAACAATTTATCATGCGGAAGCGAAGTAGTGTTGTCAAACAACAAGATCCAAAATATGGCCTAAGAGGCCTACAGATAAACAATCCAAGCCAGCTTGTTCCACGGTCCCAAGCTGCCACCTGGGAACACCGAACTACTCGTCGACGTCCACGAAGAACCCACCTGTGTGCTCGGTGTCGTCCTCCTCTGAAACAAATTATAAAGGCAGCAAAGAGAGACTGAGTACGACGTACTCGCAAGTTTAGTAGGGCGATATAGGCCCAATGTTGACGAAGGCTCTAAAGCTGTATATGTAGCTAATTTGCATAAAGCTAGTTTTCCTTTTTAAAAGACATAAAGACCCATGGCATCGTCTACTCAGAATGTTTTCCAAAAAGGGGTAAGAGAGTAACTTTCATCTTCGGTTCTCGTCGAACCAACTTGTAGCCAAAACATCTCTCATCTCCACCAAGGCACTCCCTCGAATCACCCTCGAGGAAATGAACCTTTACCACACGTTGATTAAATGCAACCTTTAGCTGCCAAATTTTATTAGATTAAAGTTCTCTATGGTCTTATCGTCTGTTCCCAAGTCGTCCATAACCGCGGACACGGCTTTTCGAAAAGATTTAACCCTGCAGGGGTGTACTAATTTACCCATTGGTACCGTCCGGCACACCTGATTGGCCCTCTTCCGGGGAAGGCCGGCGAGTGGGCGCGGTTAGACCTTTACATTGCATGAGGCTTACTCAAGGACCATCAGTGTGCGGAAGGACAGGTTCAGCGCCTCCAACGCCCTGCCCCGCGGCCACATCCTAAACACCACCGTCCTCATCGTTTCTTTTCCATCCACACAACTCACACGCAAATGGAAATAGCAAACTAGAGGACCCTTGACAAACCCCTCACAAATTATTCAGTCAGTAAGGAGCCCATACTCCCACCAATGGAAGCACGCTCGTCTTGGTTCAAGAGGTAAAGAACTCGCACCTAGGGGCAAGAATGAGGCAAAACACCATCCCCGATGGCAACTCATCCAAGCCTTCTTAGCATTTTAATTAAGGTACCACAAGTAACCACCATGCCCGAATCATTCCATCAACATCATCATTATGGAATTTAATCAATGGACATAACTAGCATTCGACTAAGCATAGCTAAGAATATAAATACAACAATTATATTCTTGTCTCCGGCCAACACATCAAACCTAGGTTTCATAGGTAGGGATACATGTATTGGTTCGGGGGAGGACATGCATACATAGGATAATCTAGCCTTGACCAAAATTGTCATTGGAATCGCATGCAATATTATAGTGGATAAAATAAGTTTATAAAAGCAATAGGATGCTAGATGCTAAGAAGATTAGGTTATCTCTTGCCTTGCTGTCGGGGCGTGTAGTACGGCTCGTCGAGGTAGGTAGGGGTGACCTCAACTCCGGAATCTATCGATACCCAAGCAAGAATAGAAGAACAAAATAAATCACACGAAGACAAGGTGGAATGCACAATCACATGATGACATGACAAGATTACGCAAAGATATCATTATATAAATTACATAACAAAATTAAATTGAGTTCCATATAATTAGTGCAATTATTTGGAAACAACCCCATATTTATCTTAGTGACCACTTTGTTTATAATTTATTACATTACAAAAGAAGTGGCTTAAATATGCATGAACATGACATGATTAACTAGGTTTTGTTCTTCCGATCATTTTGGTACCTTATTTGTAAATTTTCAAGTACCAATGAATAAATAGCGAATTAACAAATTAATTGAATTTAATTCGTTTAATCAATTAAAGAAATAACATCAAAAGAAAATTTGTGATCATGATGTGATAGTAGCATGGTTTGATAGCATTTATCATGTCGATCACTTTGATATTTTATTCACAACTTTTGGTTAATTATTTCTCAAGTTATGATTTTTCCCAATTTGGTATTATTTAAGCCATTTTATGAATTTTTAAATAAACAACAAGAATTTAAATTCAAAAGAACATTACAATTATACCAACAGGTAGGGTTTGTTTTTCTGAACAATTTGGTATATCATTTGCTAAATTTGAACCAATATTTAAAAAGTTATCATTTAATTTAATTTATTTTATTTTATTGTTTTTACTGTAGGGGCCGGCCTCCAGATCGGCCCAGGCCGGTTTCCAGGCCGGGCAGGCATCGGAGGCATCCGGCCTTCCGGCCGGCCAAGACCGGGCGAGTGCCTGAGCCCACCGGCCTCCTGGCCGGCCCAGACCGAGCCCAGGCTGGGCAGCTGCCCGAGCCAGCCGGCCTCCTGGTCAGGACAGGCCGGTGCCCAGGTCGGGGGTACGGTGGTGTGCGGGACGGCGACGACAATTCGGTGACCGGCAGCGAGGAGAGGGAGAGGGAAATGCGGGAGAAGGCCAAAGCGGACGAGACGCTCACCAGGGACACGCGGGGAAGGTCGAGGAGGGCACGGCGGAAACGTCAGCGACCAAATCGATGGCGAGGTCGGTGGCCGGGGTGGACAGGAAACAGCTCGATTCGTCGGGTGTGAGACTCCCCAGCACGGCTCCGTCGGCGAGGAGGGAGAGGAGCTCGAGGCGAAACCGGCTGTCGGCCTCGATCGGCGTGGGGTGGACCTAATCGACGGCGGCAAGCTCGGCAAGCACGGCGGCTATGGCGGGAGCTCGGGTGGAGAGGGAAGAGAGGCGGGGAAGCAGGTGAGCGGAGGAATGGGTCGGGGAGTGAGCGAGGAGCAGGTGGCGACGGTCACGGGCCCCCTAGCCCTCCAGAGGCCACGGCGGCGTGCGGCATGGGCAAGGGAGGAGGTGGCGGCATGGCGCCAGTGGCCATGGTCGCCACTATGACGACCATTTTCTGAAAACCCCCTGCCTCAATTTTCCTTATTTGCAAAATGGTCCAGCAGCAGTTTGGTGAATTTAATTGAGGTCCTAAACCATTTTTATAAAATATACAAAATTTCATGTGGCCTACCCTTGACCCTTAGAACCTCCACAAAAATTTGTGCATTAAAATAAATGTTTTGGACCACCTTTGTTCACAGGCTCTAGTTATAGTCATTTTTGATAATTTCCAAAATATATTTATTTGGAGTATTTAAGCATTTCCAAAAATAATGAAAATTTTCATGGAGGCTCCTAATATAAAAAGGAAGCTCCCCATAATTTTAGTTTGAATTTTTGGAAAGGTTTGGCTTGGTTTCAAAATGGGATTTGAATTGAACCAAATTTGGATTCTCAATTTCATTTCTTATTTAGCAATATTTAGATTTTGAGAATTGGTTACAAAATGTTAAACTTGGAACTTCCTAAACAATTTGGAAGTCCAAGAATGATTTGTTTGCCAAGTTAAGCAAGTGCCTTGGTTTGGAGGTTTGGGAAGTTTGTTTCCCCATTTTAGTTGCATGCATAAGTGGATAGTTAGGAATAGCAATTTCATAAGGATGGCATGATGCAAACAAGAATGCAAAAATTGGAACAAATCTTGGTATTTTTCAGTACAAAGCTGGGGCTGTTACAATTCTAACCTCCCCCCTTACAGGAATCTCGACCCGAGATTCTAGGCTTGAGTGAAGAAGGTGGGGTATTCCTGACAAAGGCTAGTTTCTCGCTCCAATGTGGCTTCTTCCTTGGAATGGTTAGACCATTGGATTTTGAGGAACTTGATGGTCTTGTTGCGGGTTTTCCTTTCCGCTTCATCCAAGATGCGGATAGGATGCTCACGGTAAGTCAAGTCCTCCTGGATGTCCAACACCTCATGATCAAACCCACGGATTGGATTCTTGAAGCAACGACGGAGTTGGGAGACATGGAACACATCGTGCACATCCGGGAAGTTGGAGGGTAGCCCGAGTTGATAGGAGAGGTCTCCTCGCTTGGCTAGGACGGTGAAAGGGCCAACATAGCGATGTGCCAATTTGCCCTTGATCCCGAAGCGACGAACGCCTCGGAGGGGAGAGACTCGAAGATAGGCTTTGTCACCAATTTCATAGTGAACCTCTTGATGATGCTTGTCATAGTAGCTTTTCTGCCGGGATTGAGCAGCCTTGAGATTATCCCGAATGACACGGACTTTCTCCTCAGCCTCATTGATCACATCAGGACCGAAGAGTGGCCTCTCTCCGGTTTCAGACCAATTCAGAGGAGTCCGGCATTTCCGTCCATAAAGAACCTCAAAGGGAGCCATTTGCAAACTGGCTTGGTAGCTGTTGTTGTAGGAGAACTCGGCGAGGGGGAGATACTTTTCCCAACCCTTACCGAAGGAGATGACACATGCCCGAAGCATGTCCTCAAGAACTTGGTTCACTCTTTCAGTTTGGCCATCAGTTTGAGGGTGGTAAGCCGTGCTGAAGTTGAGACGGGTTCCGAGAGCCTCTTGGAAGCTTTGCCAGAATTTGGACACAAACAGACTACCACGGTCTGAGATGATCTGCAAAGGAACCCCATGCAAAGGAACAATCTGGGCCATATACAAGTCAGCAAGTTGGCTTGCTCGAATATCATCACGGACCGGAAGAAAGTGGGCGACCTTGGACAGACGGTCGATGACGACCCAGATGGCATTATTTCCTTTTTGGGATTTTGCGAAGCCCGTAATGAAATCCATGCCAACTTCATCCCATTTCCACTCGGGAATGGCTATGGGATGAAGGGTACCAGCTGGCCTTTGATGTTCAGCTTTCACCCGGCGACAAACGTCGCATTCAACAACATATTTGACGATCTCGCGCTTCATACAAGACCACCAAAATTGACGGTGAAGATCTTGGTACATTTTGGTACTACCCGGATGAATGGAGATGGGTGACTCATGAGCTTCGGAGAGGATCAACTCTTTCGTGTTCCCACTCTTGGGCACCACTAGACGGTCACCGAAGTAGACAACCCCATGATCATCAACAGAAAAACAGTCGGACTTCCCATTTGCTATTTTCTCTTTGATCTCGAGGATTTCAGCATCATTTTGCTGGGCGGCCTTGATTTCATCCTCGAGAGTGGATTTGATTTCTAAGTTTGCCAAAAAACCGGAAGGAACAATTTCCAGGTTCAAACGGCCAAACTTCTCATGGAGGGCAGGTTGTGCCCTTTCAACCATCAAGGTGTTGCAATAGGCCTTGCGACTCAGAGCATCGGCCACGACGTTGGCCTTGCCGGGCTGATAGTTGAGAGTCACGTCATAGTCCTTAATCAATTCCAACCATCTTCTCTGACGGAGATTCAGATCCGGCTGGGTGAAGAGATACTTCAGACTTTGGTGATCAGAGTAGATCTCGCAACGGTTGCCCAACAGGTAGGGCCTCCATTGCTTCAGAGCATGAACCACGGCAGCAAGCTCTAGATCATGAGTCGGATAATTTTGCTCATGTGGTTTGAGTTGACGAGAAGCATAGGCTACCACGTGGCCTTCTTGCATCAGAACACAGCCCAAGCCTTGGAGTGATGCATCACAATAGACGACAAAGTCCATGTTTGTGTCAGGGAGGACAAGCACCGGAGTGGTAGTGAGCTTGACCTAGAGAGTTTGGAAACTTTCTTCAGCCTTGTCTGACCAGACAAATTGTTTATTTTTGTTGAGGAGGTCAGTCAGGGCCTTGGCTATCTTGGAGAAACCCTCGATGAATCGGTGGTAATAACCCGCCAACCCGAGGAAGCTACGGATGTATTTGACGGACTTAGGGGTAGGCCAATCCAGGATTGCCTGAATCTTGTCAGGTATCACCGCTACTCCAGCAGCTGACACCACATGACCAAGGAAAATGAGTTCCTTTAGCCAAAACTCACACTTGGAGAACTTGACATAGATGCGGTGATGTCGAAGCTTGGTCAGGACAAGTCGAAGATGCTCAACATGCTCTTCTTCGGTTTTGGAGTAGACAAGGATGTCATCAATGTAAATAATGACAAACTTATCGAGGTACTCATGGAAGATGGAGTTCATCAGCCTCATGAATGTAGCCGGAGCATTTGTGAGGCCGAAGGACATGACGGTGTACTCATATAACACATAACGGGTTGTGAAATCCGTCTTCGGAATATTCTCCTTTCTGATTTTGATCTGATGGTAGCCTGACCTCAGATCCATCTTGGAGAATACCGTTGCACCAGCTAGCTGATCAAATAGGTCGGTTGTTCGAGGAATAGGGTATTTGTTCTTGATGGTCACCGCATTCAAAGGGCAGTAATCAATGACCAGCCGAGGAACATTTGTCTCCCTCTTCTTGACAAAGATGACCGGGCAGCCCCAAGGCGAGCTACTCGGCCGGATGAATTCTTTTTCCAGCAACTCATCAAGTTGCTTATTCAATTCAGATAGCTCTTCCGCTGGCATGCGGTTGGGCCTTTTGGAAATTGGGGAGGTTCCCGGAACCGACTCAATGACAAACTCCACACTTCGATCAGGTGGCATGCCAGGCAATTCTTCGGGAAAGACGTCGGGGAATTCACACACCACATTTACTTCATTCATTTCAGGCGGTGTGATGCCTTCCATAAAGTATAGACTGATCTCCGGAGAGAGAGGAGTGGTAGCGGATGGAGCTACGGATGAAGGGGACCAGTAACGCACTTCCCCATAGCTTGGGTGGATCACTGTGACAGTCTTGGCAGCACAGTCCAGGTTGGCCTGATACTTGACTAACCAGTCCATGCCCAGAATAACATCCAGACCCTATGACTTCAGGGCTATCAACTGGAAAGGAAAAGGTATTGAACCTATGGAAATCTGAACCTCGGAAGTAACCCACTTGGTTTGCCAACGAGACCCTGGTGTTTTAACCACTAGCGGGGAGTCCATATTCTCAAACGGTATTTGATGGTTGTGTGCAAAAGATATGGATATGAATGAATGCGATGCTCCAGAATCAAATAAAACTGAAGCTGGATATGCATTGATTCGAAGCGTACCTATGAGAACACTGGTGTCCTCTGCAACTCCTTCAGCCGAGACGTGGTTCAGTCATCCACGGCTGACACTCGTAGCCTTGGCTGCTGGTGTGGAGGGAGCGGGTGCCTTCTCAGGACAATCCTTGGAGAAGTGACCCGGCTGGCCACAGTTGTAGCAAGTGAGCCTCGGTGGTGCAGGTAGCCGAGGTCGAAAGCCGCCTCCAGCCGCACCCAAGGTTTCAGTAGCGGGGCGAGGCGGAGGTGGCAAGTAACCTGAGGGCCTTGGCGCGAAAGGAGCACGTGGCACCGCGCTGAAAGGCACAAAGACCCTGCGCTTCTTGCCCTCAGAAGAAGAGGAGCTCTGGTTGTCAGCTGGAGCTAGCCTCTTGGAAGCCTCCAGCTCCTTCCTACCCTGGTCCATAGTGAGAGCCTGGTTGTAGAGCTCCTGGTAGGACTGGAACTTGAAAGGCAAGAGCTCATATCGGAGCCGAGGGGCGAGCCCCTTGCGGAAGAGGTACTGCTTGTCCTCATCATTTTTCACGTCCCGAGGGGCGTAACGCGAGAGGTGGTTGAACTCCCGCCCATAGGATTGGTCGTCCATGCGTCCCTGGGTTAGATCTAGGAACTCTCTCCTCTTGAGGTCCATGACGGGCTTGGGGATGTATGTCGCACGGAAGGCGGTGCGGAACTCCGCCCAGGTGAAGACATGGCCAGCGTCGAACATCGACACATGGATCTCCCACCAGGAGCCGGCGGCTCCATTCAGCAGGTAGGTGGCGAAGTTGACTTGTTCCGCCACCGGAACGTGCAGAGCGGCAAACTTGCGCTCGAGAGCCCGGAGCCAATCATCCGCATCAAGCGGCTCCTTAGCTTCAGTGAAGGTGGGAGGTTGGGACCGCAAGAACTCGGTGAGAGTGTTGCAGTCATTGTTTCTCCTGGCCCCTTGTTGAACCAACTGCTCGAGCAGGAGCTCATTGCGTAGACGGTTTTGCTCAATGGCCATCAGAACCTCCGCCATTGAGGGTGGCGGCGGTGCATCAGGCTCACCGGGGTTACCACGACGGGCAGGAGCCATTCTGAAGAATTGGAACAAGGACATAGTTAGTAACCAATTCCAACAGTTAGGATAGATAAATACTGTCCCTCCAGATATAGCGAGTTAAGATGGCACTAACACCAAAAACTGAATTAGGCAACCACGGTGACATCACATCATCGCGGTGATAGCAAATGGATACAACGGACTCGAGACATAACTGGACGGTAAGAACCCAACCCCCGAGAACCTAAACTTCGACACCAAGCTTAAAACAAATAGAGATAAGAATCAGAGTAGAGCGAGTTGGATGAGGAGTAAAAAGAATCCTAAAAAGGTTTTCACAACTCATTTTTAGGTTATAAATAATTTTCAACTAGACTCGACATCGACCAATAGAAAAGGTTTCCTACAGGCAGTCCTGCTCTGATACCAACTTGTAGCGCCCCGACCCCAGAACTATGCAATGAAGCTTTGTGCAACCGGTCATGCTACACAATCGAAGGTTACTGGGTTTACCAATCCCAGGCCAAAACCTTTGGCAGGCGTGCTCGGAATGGATCATAGGCACGCAACACTTCGATCATGCCATAAGCTCAGACATAGCTATCATGCATAGTAAAGAGATCAAGACTTGTGGAATAACTGGCACATCACAAACTCTACGACACAAAGATTCATATAGCAACTCACAAATATTCATGAGAAAGATACAAATATTACACACAAAAGGTCACAGACCCAACAATTCATCATGCGGAAGCGAAGTAGTGTTGTCTAACAACAAGATCCAAAATATGGCCTAAGAGGCCTACAGATAAACAATCCCAGCCAGCTTGTTCCACGGTCCCAAGCTGCCACCTGGGAACCCCGAACTACTCGTCGACGTCCACGAAGAACCCACCTGTGTGCTCAGTGTCCTCCTCCTCTGAAACAAATTATAAAGGCAGCAAAGAGAGACTGAGTACGACGTACTCACAAGTTTAGTAGGGCGATATAGGCCCAATGTTGACGGAGGCTCTAAAGCTGTATATGTAGCTAATTTGCATAAAGCTATTTTTCCTTTTTAAAAGACATAAAGACCCATGGCATCGTCTACTCAGAATGTTTTCCAAAAAGGGGTAAGAGAGTAACTTTCATCTTCGGTTCTCGTCAAACCAACTTGTAGCCAAAACATCTCTCATCTCCACCAAGGCACTCCCTCGAATCACCCTCGAGGAAATGAACCTTTACCACACGTTGATTAAATGCAACCTTTAGCTGCCAAATTTTATTAGATTAAAGTTCTCTATGGTCTTATCGTCCGTTCCCAAGTCGTCCATAACCGCGGACACGGCTTTTCGAAAAGATTTAACCCTGCAGGGGTGTACTAATTTAGCCATTGGTACCGTCCGTCTCACCTAATTGGCCCTCTTCCGGGGAAGGCCGGCGAGTGGGCGTGGTTAGACCTTTACATTGCATGAGGCTTACTCAAGGACCATCAGTGTGCGGAAGGACAGGTTCAGCGCCTCCAACGCCCTGCCCCGCGGCCACATCCTAAACACCACTGTCCTCATCGTTTCTTTTCCACCCACACAACTCACGCGCAAATGGAAATAGCAAACTAGAGGACCCTTGACAAGCCCCTCACAAATTATTCAGTCAGTAAGGAGCCCATACTCCCACCAATGGAAGCACGCTCGTCTTGGTTCAAGAGGTAAAGAACTTGCACCTAGGGGCTAGAATGAGGCAAAACACCATCCCCGATGGCAACTCATCCAAGCCTTCTTAGCATTTTAATTAAGGTACCACAAGTAACCACCATGCCCGAATCATTCCATCAACATCATCATTATGGAATTTAATCAACGGACATAACTAGCATTCGACTAAGCATGGCTAAGCATAGCTAAGCATATAAATACAACAATTATATTCTTGTCTCCGGCCAACACATCAAACCTAGGTTTCATAGGTAGGGATACATGTATTGGTTCGGGGGAGGACATGCATACATAGGATAATATAGCCTTGACCAAAATTGTCATTGGAATCGCATGCAATATTATAGTGGATAAAATAAGTTTATAAAAGCAATAGGATGCTAGATGCCAAGAAGATTAGGTTATCTCTTCCCTTGCTGCCGGGGCGTGTAGTACGGCTCATCGAGGTAGGTAGAGGTGACCTCAACTCCGGAATCTATCGATACCCAAGCAAGAATAGAAGAACAAAATAAATCACACGAAGACAAGGTGCAATGCATAATAACATGATGACATGACAAGATTATTGAAAGATATCATTATATAAATTACATAACAAAATTAAATGGAGTTCCAAATAATTAGTGCAATTATTTGGAAACAACCCCATATTTATCTTAGTGACCGCTTTGTTTATAATTTATTACATTACAAAAGAAGTGGCTATGCATGAACATGACATGATTAAGTAGGTTTTGTTCTTCCGATCATTTTGGTACCTTATTTGTAAATTTTTGAAGTACCGATGAATAAATAGCGAATTAAAAATTAATTGAATTTAATTCGTTTAATCAATTAAAGAAATAACATCAAAAGAAAATTTGTGATCATGATGTGATAGTAGCATGGTTTGATAGCATTTATCATGTCGATCACTTTGATATTTTATTCACAACTTTTGGTTAATAATTTCTCAAGGTATGATTTTCCCAATTTGGTATTATTTAAGCTATTTTAGGAATTCTTAAATAAACAGCAAGAATTTAAATTCAAAAGAACATTACAATTATACCAACAGGTAGGGTTTGTTTTTCTGAACAATTTGCTATATCATTTGCTAAATTTGAACCAATATTTAAAAAGTTATCATTTTATTTAATTTATTTTATTTTACTGTTTTTACTGTAGGGGCCGGCCTCCAGATCGGCCCAGGCCGGTTTCCAGGCCGGGCAGGCATCGGAGGCATCCGGCCTTCCGGCCGGCCAAGACCGGGCGAGTGGAGAGGGAAGAGCGGCGCGGGGTGGTCCTAATCGACGGCGGCAAGCTCGGCGGCTATGGCGGGAGCTCGGGTGGAGAGGGAAGAGAGGTGGGGAAGCAGGTGAGTGGAGGAATGGGTCGGGGAGTGAGCGAGGAGCAGGTGGCGACGGTCACGGGCCCCCTAGCCCTCTAGAGGCCATGGCGGCGTGCGGCATGGGAACGGGAGGAGGTGGCGGCATGGCGCCAGTGGCCATGGTCGCCACTATGACGACCATTTTCTGAAAACCCCTGCCTCAATTTTCCTTATTTGCAAAATGGTCCAGCAGCAGTTTGGTGAATTTAATTGAGGTCCTAAACCATTTTTATAAAATATACAAAATTTCATGTGGCCTACCCTTGACCCTTAGAACCTCCACAAAAATTTGTGCTTTAAAATAAAATGTTTTGGACCACCTTTGTTCACAAGCTCTAGTTATAGTCATTTTTGATAATTTCCAAAATATATTTATTTGGAGTATTTAAGCATTTCGAAAAAATAATGAAAATTTTCATGGAGGCTCCTAATATAAAAAGGAAGCTCCCCATAATTTTAGTTTGAATGTTTGGAAAGGTTTGGCTTGGTTTCAAAATAGGATTTGAATTGAACTAAATTTGGATTCTCAATTTCATTTCTTATTTAGCAATATTTAGATTTTGAGAATTGGTTACAAAATGTTAAACTTGGAACTTCCTAAACAATTTGGAAGTCCAAGAATGATTTGTTTGCCAAGTTAAGCAAGTGCCTTGGTTTGGAGGTTTGGGAAGTTTGTTTCCCCATTTTAGTTGCTTGCATAAGTGGATAGTTAGGAATAGCAATTTCATATGGATGCCATGATGAAAACAAGAATGCAAAAAGTGGAAAAAATCTTGGTATTTTTCAGTACAAAGCTGGGGCTGTTACACTCTCCACCCCTCCAGCACTACCACGATGGTCTCCGATGACTAGAGCACATCGAGGGCCATGTTTATTATGGCAAACAAACATAGTTGTTATGAATCAGATACCATGTTAGTTTGTCCCTTTGCGGTGCCATAAAATTAAATATAAAGAGCCACAAATTCATATTCCAAGGATGAGCTTCCTCAAATCCTGTAGGTCTTCATGAGCAAGCAAGTTCGATGCACCCCCATTAGTTCCATTGGAGAGCTTTCATTCCCATAGCTCTATGTGCATCCATTGTATGACAATCACTACTCCTATCACATTATCGACTATATGACTTCTCTAGTCTTATAGTCACCCTCTCTAATGTCTGAGCCTTCTTTTGATCTTCCAAGCTCCCATCATTATTCTCTTTGCCATGACCTCATGGTGTCAAAACCAAGTCTCGCACACATTAGTTGAGTAGACTTCGAAACAGTTGACGCGGAAGGAAGTATCTTAGATCACCTAACTAGATCTGGGCCATGTCATGAATAATTGCTTGATGCTTTATAGATGGATTGATGCTCCATATTTGAGACATAAATTACACTATTCTTCTTTTTTTGACCTTACTATTTACGATTCAATGTCTCTAATACACTTATTTATGAAAAGTCTCTAGCTTAATGATCCATACTATTTATCTGCTGTTTGCTTGATATTGATATTAGACAATCGTCTTTGTATCATCTATTTCTGAGTTTACATGCTTTCAATCGCTTGATCAAGTTCATGTTTGATAGCACTTACATAAAAAATTATCTGTTTATTATTAACCTACTCGAGACAAGCAAGAATTAAGATTGGGGATGTTAATACGTCCTTGACGTATCTATAATTTTGATTGTTTGCTACTTTAATATCATTATTACATGTTTATATCATGATTTTACCTCATTTTGCAACATTTTCTGGAACTAAGCAATTAACCAGTGCCCAAGTGTTTTCTACTGTTTTTTAGTTTCATAAGATCACTTAAGGAAAATTCATCGGAAATATCCCAAAATATTCAAGGAGCCCTAACTTATCCGGAGGACCCAGGAGCCAGAAGGAGGCGACCAGGGGGCCGCTAGGAGATCACGCGGGTGGGGCCCACAGGTCAGGCATGGGGCGTGGCCCTAGGTCGCGGTCCCACCTGGTACGCCACCTGCCGGCCCTATAAAATGTCCTCGTCGCGAAACTTTTCGTGACATACCGTTTTTCCCCAATTTCGCCAACGAGCCGCCGCCGTCGCAGAAACCAATCTGGAGCCCTGTTGCGGCATGCTGCTGTATTAAAATAAGTTGGGTGGTGCCCCAAGCGAAGGCGGAATTGCAGCTAGTAGCAGTTTTCCCTCGTTTAACGAACCGAGGTTTATCGAACCAGTAGGACTTTGAAATCAACAACGAGGTGAATGTTGAAGATCTCTGGCGCTTGACCATCAATAGACGTGGACCTGCACACACTCAACCAAAATACTTTGCCCCCAACGGCGGAAAGGTTGTCAATCTTTCCGGTCTCGCAGAAAACAAAGCGGTTAATTGTATGATGAAATAGATGAAATATGAAAAGTGACCAGAGGAATAATGATGATTAAAAGCAAGTAAATGAGGTTGTAAACAATGTAAAAAGATGGACCGGGGGCCATTGGTTCACTAGTGGAGTCTCTCAAGTAAATAAAATATGCATGTGATGGGTGAACGAATTACAGCTAGGCAATTGACAAGATCATGACACAAACCCAATTTAGCTATGACAAAAAGGACATGATAATATTTATCGAGGCATCACGACAACGAACAAAGACCGTTGAGTCCAACTGCGTCTTTGTCTAAAAAGTCCACCGTGGGATCGCTATCCAGCCTGTCACCCAACGGTATTAAGTTGCAAGCAACAGACAATTGCATTAAGTAAAGTGCATGAAGTAAGCAATACTAATATCAAAAGAAACATTAACACCACTGTTTTACCCTTAGTAGCAACAGCACACCCTCGCCCTTAGACGTTTCTGTCACTCATGCCCAGGAACAAAAGGGAGCATGAACCCACTATCTAGCATAAATACCCTCTCTTGGAGATACACACAATCACTTGGCCAAAGTAACAACGCACATCGGAGAGCATGCAAGAACATAAATTACTCATATAAGAATCATTCACAATCTGAACATAACTTCATAATCCATCGGATCCCAGCAAACACATCACATAGCATTACAATAATCGATCTTGATCATGTTAGGCAGCTCACAAGATCATAAGACATTAAGCACAAGAGAGAGAGACTACCAACTAGCTACTGCCATGGACCCGTAGTCCAAGGTGAGACTACTCACAAATCATCCCGGAGGAAGGCATGACGATGAAGAGCCCTCCGGGATCGATCTCCCCTCCGGCAGAGTGCCGGGATCAGCTTCAGATTGGACCTCGAATTAGGGTTTTCGGTGACGGCGCGTCGGGGTCGAGTTTCTGGAAAATAATGGCCGCCTCGATGTTTTTAGGGTAAAAGGAAATTTATAGGCATCGGAGGGCGTCGAGGCGAGGTCCCACGAGTAGGGGCAGGCCCCACCCGCGGGTGACCCTTGACCCGCGGCAGGGGGCGCACCTGCCCTGTGGGCCTCGCCTCCAACTCTCCTTTGGTATGGTACTTCGTCGTGGCAAATAAAAATTCCCCATAAATTTTCGTCCAATTCCGAGAATATTTCCAGAAGTAAAATTTTGAAACAAAAAGACAGCAAAAACAGGGAACTAACACTTGGCATCTTGTCAATAGGTTAGTCCGACAAAATGCATAAAAATGATATAAATGACAGTAAAAACATGTGACAATATCACAAAACTAGCATGGATCACTCAAAAATTATAGATACGTTTGAGACGTATCACGACACATTGCCCAAGCTTAGAATTTTCCATAGCATTAGCAATAATGGTATCCAAAGAATTCATGCTAATAATATTGCTACTATCATGATTATTATGCAAATAAAGTTCCATAGGTTTTTTAATTTTCTCTTCAAAAGCATCATGACCAATTTCAAGATAGAGTTTATAAAGCTCTCTCATTTTTTTGTTGTTTTCCATTAAGCCTAACTAGTGAAATAAAAACAAGAAACAAAAAGATTTAATTGCAAGATCTAAAGAAGATACCTTCAAGCGCTCACCTCCCTGGCAACGGCGCCAGAAATTAGCTTAGTTGCCGGTGGATGTGAGTGCCATTTACCTTACCTCCCCGGCAACATCGCCAGAAATTAGCTTGATGTCTACTACACACTTCTATTGCTGTAGACTTGTTGGGCCTCCAAGCGCAGAGGTTTGTAGGACAGCGGCAAATTTCCCTTAAGTGAGTAACCCAAGGTTTATCGAATCCACGGGAGGTAGAGGTCAAATATATCCCTCTCAAGCAACCCTGCAATTAAGATACAAGAAGTCTCTTGTGTCCCCAACACACCTAATACAATTGTCAGTTGTATAGGTGCACTAGTTCGGCGAAGAGATGGTAATGCAAGTGATATGGATGGTAAAAGGTGATTTTGTAATTCTGTAATAAAAATGGCAGCAAGCAAACAAGTGACAAAAGTGACTAAAAACGGTGTATCAATGCTTGGAAACAAGGCCTAGGCTTCATACTTTCACTAGTGACTACTCTCAACATCATTAACATAATTAAACACATGATAGTTCCCACAAAAATACATGCATGGTAGACGTTACTCGGAGATAATTCTTTTGTGGATCAAATAGGATGAGAATTGCGTAGGGCTACGAAAAGCACACCTTAAAGTTCGTATTCCACATCTATGAACACTTCATGCTGTCACTATCCGCATCCAAAGATAGTACTAACAAACACCACAACCTATTTCTTGAATAGTCTCTTTCTTCCATAACACAAGCATCAAGAAACCTCATGATCTATTCAATCCAACAAATAAAGAACAAACTCATGATGAAGATCCTTCCAATCCATTATCCATAGAGTCACACACGACACCCATCCTGTCACCGAGGTACCATGATCACAACGGTGGCTCCGGAAATTGTACTAAATAACACCACTTGAGCAGCATCATATCCATTACACATAGGGAAACATCATGTATTCAACTACACTAACAAAGCTCATGATCACAACGAAGATCACATCATGGGAGAGAGAGATAACCACATAGCTACTTGTATAAGCCTCAGCCCCGGTGAGGGACTACTCCCTCCTCATCGTGGGAAGCAGCGGTGTTGATGGAGATGGCCTCGGCGGTCGATCCCCGTCCCGGCAGGGTGCCGGAACAGGACCTTCTGAACCCCCGAAACTTGTCGGCAATGGCGGCGGAGCTCTATTGCGTATTTGGGAAAATCCTTCGGGGGTTAGGGTTTTTTCGTCGGATGTGATTTTATAGGCGTCAGAGGCGGCCAAGGGGTGCCCCACAGGGCAGGGGCGGGTCCCACCCGCGGGTGGGCCCTAGGCTGCGGCAGGGGGCCGCCCAGGCCTGTGTGGGTCCCCTGGAGTCTCCCTTCTGCCTCCCTTCCTCATTTCTTCAATAAAAAATCTCCGTAAAATTTCGTCCAATTCCGAGAATATTTCCAGAAGTAACTTTCTGCAATAAAAACAGCACAAAAACAGGGAACTGACACTGGGCATCTTGTCAATAGGTTAGTCCGATAAAATGCATAAAAATGATACAATTGATAGTAAAAACATGTGACAATATCACAAAACTAGCATGGATCACTCAAAAATTATAGATATGTTTCAGACGTATCAGCATCCCCAAGCTTAACTCCTACTCGTCCTCGAGTAGGTAAGTGATAACAAATAATTTTTGATGAGACATGCAACCAACAAAATCTTGATCAAGATAGTAATGAAAAACAAAGGATGTGAATGAAGAGATACAAAATAATTGTCTATAATTGATAGCAAGAAAGTAATGAATAACCAAGTTGAATCATTCAAGCAAAACCATTCATAATTAGTACGTTAAAGACATGAAAGCAATGTGATGCACCTATTTGATTAATCCACAAAGGTAATAGTTCCATGAAAAAAGTGTTTGAGAATCAAAACAAAGAAGATGTAAGTTTTAGCAAAAAGCTTCAACTTCCAACGGTAAAGTCAATATAAAGATTCATGTTTAATCTGACAATGCAATATGATCAATGATACCCAGGGTCAATGCTAGATGTTTGCTTTGGTGGAGATAGAAGGAAGAGGAAAACTGACTCAACATTAAAAGTAAAAGAAAGGCCCTTCGTAGAGGGAAGCAGGGATTAGTCATGTGCTAGAGCTTTTTGTTTTTTTTTTATGAAACAGAAGTAATACAATTTTGAGATATGCATGCTTTCGTCAACGACTTCACAACAGAGAAGCTATCTAGTCCCCCATAACAAGCAAGGTTTTTTAGACTTGTGAGAGCAGCTGGTTTTTAGAGGAGCGAGTACGCTCTTCTTTCTCCTTGGTTTCACCACTGTCCAATGTTTGAGCTGATTTCTCAGATTTGCATTGCGCAGAGGAGAATGGTGAGTTATATTTATATTTTGCTTAAGCTGCTCTCGGGTTGATTCAAGTGAAGACGTAATCCATCGACACCGGGTGAAAGGGGGGAAATGACCTTGCTCGTCACAAGTTATATCTAGCTCACTACTGCTCCCTCATGAGCTTAAAAACAGAGGCACAAAAAGGAGTATTTTGAATTTTTAAAGATAGCACATGACAAATTTACTTGGAATGGCAGGAAATACCATGCATAGGTAGATATGGTGGACTCAGCTGGCAAGATAGTTTGGCTTTGGGATTTGAATGCACGAGTGAACCATACACTCAGTACAAATTTTTGGGCTTAGCAAAGAAGGTATTTGAGGCAAACATCTAAAATTAACCGGTAACAGAGTAGCATAAGACATTTATCAATCATAACCACAAAAGCTCCACACCGTCTCCAATGTTGACCAAACAATTCTTTTGATGGAAAGATTAGCTTAAAGAATTAACAACTACGAAACACCACATAGTTTCAAGTTTTTAACAGTATTTCTTTACTAATCAATTTCACTCAAATAACCAGCAAGTTTAAGCATTCAACCTAATATCTCAAAACAAATGAGAAGCATCAAGTATCCACACTATGATCTACAAGACTATGCAGGATTTCATTTCATTCCAATATCACATGGATAGCATTTTATCGCTCTAACAAATTAAACAAGCAACCATAGAAACTCTCTAACAAATATAAGTGAAGAACAAGAGAGTTTAACATCAAAAACTAGCAGCTCTAAACAAGATAAAAGCTAAAGGCGAGAGCTTACTAGCAAACAAACAGTAGCTAAGAATACTCACCAACATATAAGCGAAGCAAAGGAGTATTCAAATGAAAAAGCGGAGCGTGTCTCTCTCCCACGCAAACAAAGCAAGGATCCAACAAGCATATGACCAGCAAACAAACAAAACAAAACTAAAAGTAAAAATATGCTCCAAGCATAGCACATAATATGTAAAGTGATAAAAACTTAGTTCAACGAAGACGACCTCATGATAGTCGATGAAGAAGAGGGGATGCCTTGGGCATCCCCAAGCTTAGAAACTTGATGGTTCTTGATATTCAGAGGGGTGCCATGGGGGCATCCCCAAGCTTGAGCTTTGATCCATCTTCAATTTCTTCATTATCCTCTTTTGGAACTTAAAAACTCCCTTCACACAAAACTTCTCATAAACTGATTAGAGGGTTAGTGCTCATAAATTAAAATGCACATGTGTTCAACTCAAGACAAATTGCAAATAACTTTATTGGGCATTAGCTACTATTTACTAAACCTCAATGTGGTACTCCTCCTCTAGAGTATCACATTTGACGATAGTAAAAGAGGCGAATACAAATAAAAGCAGAATCTGTCAAAAACTGAACAGTCTGTAAAGATTAAATTTTTCGAGGCACTTCTGTAGCTCAAATCAGAAAAGTCAAAACTAACAAAAGATAGCTAAAAGTATCAGGCTTGCTGTCTAAAATCTCAGAAAAAGATAAAACTCAGGGATTTTCTGGATTTTCGAACAGTGAAGGACAGAAATCTGTTTCTGGACAGCAAAATAATACCTCGCACTTTCAATGCATTAGAGGCTAAACTTGGAACAAAAAACCAAAACAAAAAGATACAATGAAGTTGCTACAAAGGCAACAACTTCATGACTCAAGAAAAGCAAAAACAAAACTGAAAGAAAAGATGGGTTGCCTCCCAACAAGCATTTTTTCTTTATAGCCTTTTAGCTAGGCTTAGTGGTTTTAATGATGCTCTCATAAGAATAAGAGTTGAAACATAAAAGAGAGCATCAAGAAGCAATATCAAACACATTTAAGTCTAACCCACTTCCTATGCATTGGAATCTTATAAGAAAATAAATCATTGGAGCATAAAGCTACTAGCATAGGAAGGCAAAGCAAATGCAACATTAAAACCTTCAACATAAATATGGGAAACTTCATAAGATGAAAATTTATATAACCACGCTTCCCTCTCTCATAATGACTTTCAGTAGAATCATAAGAAAACTCAATAACATAACCATCACATAAAGCATTTTTCTCATGATTCACATGCATAAAAGTATTATTATTACTCTCCACATAAGTAAAATTCTTCTCATTAGTAATAGTGGGAGTAAAACTATCATAACCATCATTATAATCATCATAAATAGGAGGCATATCATGATCATAATAAACTTTTTCCTCAATAGTAGGTGGACTGGAAATATCACATTCATCATAATAATCATCATATATAGGGGGCATAGTATAATCAAAGCAAATTTCCTCCTTCAAGCTTGGGGGACTAAAAAGATCATATTCATCAAAACTAGCTTCCCCAAGCTTAGAATTTTCCATATCATTAGCAATAATGGTATCCAAAGAATTCATGCTAATAATATTGCTACTATCATGATTATTATGCAAATAAAGTTCCATAGGTTTTTTAATTTTCTCTTCAAAAGCATCATGACCAATTTCAAGATAGAGTTTATAAAGCTCTCTCATTTTTTTGTTGTTTTCCATTAAGCCTAACTAGTGAAATAAAAACAAGAAACAAAAAGATTTAATTGCAAGATCTAAAGAAGATACCTTCAAGCGCTCACCTCCCCGGCAACGGCGCCAGAAATTAGCTTAGTTGCCGGTGGATGTGAGTGCCGTTTACCTTACCTCCCCGGCAACAGCGCCAGAAATTAGCTTGATGTCTACTACACACTTCTATTGTTGTAGACTTGTTGGGCCTCCAAGCGCAGAGGTTTGTAGGACATCGGAAAATTTCCCTTAAGTGAGTAACCCAAGGTTTATCGAATCCACGGGAGGTAGAGGTCAAAGATATCCCTCTCAAGCAACCCTGCAATTAAGATACAAGAAGTCTCTTGTGTCCCCAACACACCTAATACAATTGTCAGTTGTATAGGTGCACTAGTTCGGCGAAGAGATGGTAAAATGCAAGTGATATGGATGGTAAAAGGTGATTTTGTAATTCTGTAATAAAAATGGCAGCAAGGAAACAAGTGACAAAAGTGACTAAAAACGGTGTATCAATGCTTGGAAACAAGGCCTAGGCTTCATACTTTCATTAGTGACTACTCTCAACATCATTAACATAATTAAACACATGATAGTTCCCACAAAAATACATGCATGGTAGACGTTACTTGGAGATAATTCTTTTGTGGATCAAATAGGATGAGAATTGCGTAGGGCTACAAAAAGCACACCTTAAAGTTTGTATTCCACATCTATGGACACTTCATGCTGTCACTATCCGCATCCAAGATAGTACTAACAAATACCACAACCTATTTCTTGAATAGTCTCTTTCTTCAATAACACAAGCATCAAGAAACCTCATGATCTATTCAATCCAACAAATAAAGAAAAAACTCATGATGAAGATCCTTCCAATCTATTATCCATAGAGTCACACATGGCACCCATCCTGTCACCGAGGTACCATGATCACAACGGTGGCTCCAGAAATTGTACTAAATAACACCACTTGAGCAGCATCATATCCATTACACATAGGGAAACATCATGTATTCAACTACACTAACAAAGCTCATGATCACAACGAAGATCACATCATGGGAGAGAGAGATAACCACATAGCTACTTGTATAAGCCTCAGCCCCGGTGAGGGACTACTCCCTCCTCATCGCGGGAAGCAGCGGTGTTGATGGAGATGGCCCCGGCGGTCGATCCCCATCCCGGCAGGGTGCCGGAACAGGACCTTCTGAACCCCCAAAACTTGTCGGCAATGGCGGCGGAGCTCTATTGCGTATTTGCGAAAATCCTTCGGGGGTTAGGGTTTTTTCGTCGGATGTGATTTTATAGGCGTCAGAGGCGGCCAAGGGGTGCCCCACAGGGCAGGGGCGGGTCCCACCCGCGGGTGGGCCCTAGGCTGCGGCAGGGGGCCGCCCAGGCCTATGTGGGTCCCCTGGAGTCGCCCTTCTGGCTCCCTTCCTCATTTCTTCAATAAAAAATCTCCGTCGTCCAATTCCGAGAATATTTCCAGAAGTAACTTTCTACAACAAAAACAGCACAAAAACAGGGAACTGGCACTGGGCATCTTGTCAATAGGTTAGTCCGATAAAATGCATAAAAATGATATAATTGATAGTAAAAACATGTGACAATATCACAAAACTAGCATGGATCACTCAAAAATTATAGATACGTTTGAGACGTATCAGGGCCGCCAACCCGACATCCAGCTATTTCGCCACGCCGAGCAGACCGCCAACACCACCTTCCGGAACCGCCGTCCCGACGTACCACCGCTCGCACTCGAGCCACGATGCCGCACGACTCGGCCACCCGCAGCCCAAACTGTACCAGGTAAACCGCTGACAGACCACGGCCGCCACACCAACATCCGGGGCCGCCGCCCCGGCCTAAAAGGCAACCGCTATTGCCGCTGCCCCAGCAGCCCCGACAGCCTCGCCGCCAACGCCACCTTCCGAGACCGCCGTCCCGACGTAGCACTTCTCGCATTCGATCCACGGCGCCGCACGACTCAGCCACCCGCAACCCAAGCTGGCCAGGGAGAGTTGCTCGCAGACCACAGACGCCGTACCAACATCCGGGGCCGCCGCCCCGGCCTAAAAGACAGCCGCTGCTGCCGCCACCACATCAGCCTCGACACTCTTGCCGCCACCACCACCCACAACCATAGGTCCCTCCGGCCGGTCACACTTCAAGAACGATGCCCCCAAGGGGGAGCATGACGCAGGATGCCACCATCGCCCGATCCCGAAAGATCTAGGGTTTCCCCCGAAGTGGCACGGGCAGAAGGCAAGCATTGCGTCTCGACGGTGCCTCCAAGGAGGGAAACGGCGCCCAGAGGCATCGCCACCACCTGCACCGGCAAAACGGGAGCAGAGCTTTCGCTCAACGTCGACATGCCTTGCGCCCGCCCGTGCCGCGAGACCGGCCGATCCACTGAGCTAGCACCCACGCCACCTCCATGGACCGGGCCCAAAGAATCAGATCGGAGTCAACCCCAAATAGGATTCAAAGAGCCAGCTCCTTGCAGCCATGGCTTCACGGTCGGCCGGCTGCAGCCGGGCCAGCAGGCACAATGCCCAGGCTGCCGCTCCATCGCCAAGGGACGGCCGCGCTGCCGCTGCATCGCCCCGCCCGAAGCCTAGAGCGGGCCTAGATCTGGCCCGCGAAGCCACCGCCAGATCTGGCCCGCACGAGCTCAGTCGACGCAGGGAGACCGCACCACCATGCTACCACACCGCTGCACCATCTCGCCAGACTCGCCACGCCACGCCAACTGACAGACCTCGCGGCCGCCATCCGAACTCCAGCAACCATCGCCTCTCCGCTCATAGGACGTCGCCTAGGAGCCTCCGTCACACCCTTTGCCTTTGGCGCAGGGCAGCGCTGCCGCCGCCAACGGCCGACAGCGGCGGCGAGAGGAGCTCGCGGGCGTGGTCTACTGGTGGAGGCTTTGTCGCCTGCGGAGTCGCCCGAGCGGAGCGACCCGACATGACTTTTCTATGTTTTTTTTCTCCCAGAGATTGTCACAATGTTGTAGGAACTTTATGACTTAAGTAAGATTGCAATTATCAAAATCAATTTCATCATCTTTATAGAGGCTAGGAGGATCATTATTAATAGTTTGGATAGTATAAACATTAACAGTTTTACTATTCATTTCAGCAATTTCAGCTTCTTCTCTTTCTCTAGCCCACCTAGCATGCAAACGAGCTAACATCCTTTCATCCTCATTAATTTGAATAGAAATAGCATTTAAAGATTTAGTAGGCTTGTCTTGAAGAGGAGTGGTTCTAATTTTTAAAATTTCAACATCATGGGCAAGATTTTCCACTTTTGAAACAAGACTATCTAGTTTTTCAAGTTTCTCTTCAACAGTTTTATTGAATGCCTTTTGAGTAGTGATGAAATCTTTTAGGACATTCTCAAGATAAGTAGGAACAATTTTATTAGCATTATAAGAATTACCATAGGAATTACCATAAGAGTTTCCATTATTATAAGTATAAGGTTTATAATTGTTACCACCAAAATTATTTCGATAAACATTATTGTTGAAGTTATTTCTATTAAGGAAATTAACATCAACTTGATCCTTTTCTTGAGCAATTAATGAAGAAAGAGGCACATTATTAGGATCAATAGGGGACTGATTGGTAGTAAGCATAGACATAATTATATCAATCTTCTCATTCAAAGAGGAAATTTCCTCGACAGAATTTACCTTCTTACCAGTTGGAGCTCTTTCGGTGTGCCATTGTGAATATTTTTTCATCATCTCATCCAAGAGTTTAGTTGCTGCACCTAATGTGGTGGACATGAAGGTACCATCGTTGGCCGAATCCAACAAATTCCTTGAAGAAAAATTCAAACCTGCATAAAAAGTTTGGACAACCATCCAAGTAGTTAATCCATGTGTGGGACAATTTTTAACCATAGACTTCATTCTTTCCCAAGCTTGAGCAACATGTTCATTATCAAATTGTCTAAATTTCATAATGTTACCCCTTAATTTTATAATTTTAGCAGGTGGATAATATTTCCCAATAAAATCATCTTTGCATTTAGTCCAAGAATCAATGCTATTTCTAGGCAAAGACAATAACCATTCTTTAGCTCTCCCTCTCAAAGAGAAAGGGAAAAGTTTCAGTTTTATGATGTCACTTTCAACCTCTTTATATTTTTGCATATCACATAACTCAACAAAGTTATTTAAATGAGAGCCAGCATCATCAGTACTAGCACCAGAAAATTGCTCTTTCATAACAAGATTTAGCAAATAAGGTTTAATTTCATAAGATTTCACTTTAGTAGCGGGTGGAGCAATTGGAGATCATATCAAATCATTATTATTAGTGCTAGTAAAGTCACACAACTTGGTATTTTCAGTAGAAGACACATTGAAAAAGCAAACTAACAAAATAGGAATAAAGACTACACTAATTTTTTTTGGGTTTTAAATTTTTTAAACAAGTAAATAAGCAAAACAAGAAGTAAACTAAGCAAGACAAAAATAAGTAAAGTGATTGGGCGTGCGAAACTGCCCTTGCTGTAGCTCCAAAGTCCCCGGCAACGACGTCAGAAAACTGCTTGATGATTACTTGCAGAGTTGGGTGGTTCCCCAAGCGAAGACGTGGATGTAGCAAGTAGCAGTTTTCCCTCAGTGAAGAACCAAGGTTTAATCGAACCAGTAGGACTTTGAAATCAACAACGATGTGAACGTCGACGGTCTCTAGCGCTTAACCGTGACGAATGTGGACCTGCACACACTCAAACAATTACTTTGCCCCCAACGGCAGGAAGGTTGACAATCTTCCCGGTGTGCTGAAAACAAAGTGGTTAAACGTATAGTGTAGTGAAATGATTTATGAAAACGGACCGGCGAGAAAGTGATGATGTAAAGCAAGTAAACGAGGTTGTAAACAATGTAAAAAAGATGGACCGGGGGCCATGGGTTCACTAGCGGTGTCTCTCCCATAAATAAAATACTCATATGAAGGGTAAACAAATTACAGCTGGGCAATTGACAGAATTACAACACAAACTTAATCTAGCTATATAAAAGTGTTCATGGTAATATTCATGTAGGCATCACAACAAGGAACAAAGACCGCCATCGGACTACATCTTTGTCTAAAAAGTCCACCTAGGGATCGCTATCCAGCCTATCATCCATCGGTATTAAGTTGCAAACAACAGACAACTGCATTAAGTAAAGTGTATGATGTAAGCAACATTTATAATCACGTAGAAATAAACATCGCTGTTTTACCCTTAGTCGCAATAGCACACCCTCGTCCTTAGACGTTTCTGTCACTCATGCCCAGGCACAAAAGGGGGCATGAACCAACTATCTAGCATAAATACTCCCTCTTGGAGACACACGCAATTACTTGGCCCAAGCAACTACACACATTGGAGAGCATGCAAAACATAAACTAACATATAAGAATCATGCACAATCTGATCATATCTTGATAATCCATCGGATCCCAACAAATGCATCATATAGCATTACAAATTGTCGATCTTGATCATGTAGGATAGCTCACAAGACTATAAACATGAAGCACAAGGGAGAGAGACAACCTTCTAGCTACTGCCATGGACCCGTAGTCCAAGGTGGAACTACTCACACTTCATCCCGGTGGAAGGCATGGCGATGTATAGCCTCCGGGATCGATCTCCCCTCTGGCAGCGAGCCGGGAGCAGCTTCATAATCTTCCTGAACTAGTGTTCAGGGGTGGCGGCGGCGTCGGGTCGTGTTTCTGGAAAATAGTCATCGCCCCCATGATTTTAGGTCAAAGGGGTATTTGTAGGAGTCGAGGGAGCCGAGGCGATGGACAGGGCACCGAGGCGGGTCCTACCCACGGGTGCAGGTGGGGCCGCGGCCACAGCCTGCCCCTGGCCCCTGGGTGGCCCCCCAGGTCGCCCTTCGGTCTCCGGCTTCCTTTCGTCGAATAAAAAATCCTTGTATATTATTGTCCAATTTTGAGAATATTTCCTGAAGTAACTTTTCTGAAATAGAAAACAGCAAAAACAGGGAACTGGCACTGGGCATCTTGTCAATAGGTTAGTCCGACAAAAAACCTAAAAATGATGTAATTAGGTAATGAAAACATGTAGAAATGACATATAAGTAGCATGAAACAATCAAAAATTATAGATACATTTTACACGTATCAAGGTCCTACACCAAACTCCGTCAACGTACACACTCCTACTGGCTCAATAAAGCTTGGTTGTTTCTTAGGGAAATGTGATGTTGTTTTACATCATCACCTTCCTCTTGGGGTGAAAAATCCAACGTTTGACATACGCGAATTTCTAACGCTAATTGTCTAATCCCTACTTGTAATATGTGCACCCAATTCTTAGATTTTGGAGATACCACTTTTGAAACTATGGCCCCCGGTCCATTCGTTAATATTCTTTACAAACTTGTTCTCCGCTGTCCTGTTTTTACTTTTTATTATATTCTCGTTGTTTTCCACACTATACAGTTATTCTCTTTGTTTTTGGCGATGGGAAGATTGACACCTTTCTGGAACGTCAGGAATGAGGTTGTTTTATGTGTTGTGTGGAGGTACTACACCAAACTCTATGAACGTACACACTCCTACTGATTCGATAAACATTGGTTCTGAGGGAAATTTGTTGTTGTGCTACATCATCACCTTACTCTTCGGCTGACAAATCCAACGTCCGACATACGCGAAATTCTGCTGCCACCGTAGCCATCACACAGCTGGAAGCTTATCACCTTGTAGAAAATCACCAATCCTTCTTCTCAATTCTCCCATGCGCATGATCATGGTCCTGATTTGGTCAACCATGTCATACATAAGCAAGTCTTTTAACTGCTTCACCTTGTTAATAAAACTTTCTGCCAAGTTGTTGTTGGTATGATCACACTTGATGGCAGTGTTAAATCCTGACTTGTACCGTAATAGAGAATGATAGGTGTTCAGCAATGTTCCAAACTCAGTGCATGCTGCCATTATCTTACCAAGATGATATGACTGTGTCAGCTTAGTGTAAGATCTTGCTGCTAGCCACATGTGGCCAAAGTTTTATCCTCCGAAATTTTGGATCAAATTCATCCACATATTGACGAATCACTTCTTATGCTCAGCATGGGGAAAAATATACTTGACTGCATTTTCTAGCCCTCATGCATATGTGTGGACTACCAAAAGTGACACTGGCTCCAAGCATCTTTTCAACTGCATCAAGAACCATGTCCATGAAGCATCTATCCCTGACTGAAACAAGCCAACAACAACAGGGAACATCCAGTTGTGTCCATCTAGAGCATTACATGCGGCCAATTGAACATTCCATTTTCTAGTCAAAAATATGAGTCTATGCTCAAGTATGAACGACACACTGCTTTGAATGCATCGCTGCAAGGCATTAAAGCCATAGTAAACTTAGAGAAGATGACTTTCCCATCCTCTGTTACCTCGGTATCTATCTCCACAACACTAGCAGCTGACCTCTTCTCCACCTCTGCTTTGAAGTAGCATCCTAAAGGTATTTTCCTAATCACCATATAATGGGTTCATTGCACTTTATTTTCCCTTCCACATTGCGGTATAAGTCAACTTATGGGGTACTGCTTTTCCAGCTCTACTATAAGTTTATTTGTAGTAGTATTCAGTGTTTTGGCTAAAATAGGAGTGATCTTTTCTGCAACCCAAAACTGTGATCTCATGGTTGATACTCTCTATGAAATTGTAATATAGTTATGTTGATGGGAGATTTGATTAATCCGGAAGGTACATCCATTAGGTTCGCGTCTAGCAGATATGTACCACTTGCAAGACGTGGCGCTCCCTTGAAAACCTTTGCACCTCGCATAAAACTTCTTTCTATCAATCCATTTAGTCTTGGCATCAAACTCATGTTTGGCTGCATAAGTCTTGAAACACATCCTAAAGTCATCCATGTTTGACCACAACTTCCCTACTTCAATAACAGTATTTTACTTATCATAGACATTTACCATCTCATCATCATGTGCGTCATCCGGATCATCTTCAGTATTTTCCATCAAATCTCCATCTCCATCTTCTGATGAATCTTTGTTAGCATCAGCAGGCAAACTACCTTCATCCCTCTCCTTGATTCTCTATCATCTACTGGAATGCCAAACATTTTGGCCATCTCAGTGTCAACCATTATTTGGTGTAGTGACCAAATCAGTAGGGTCATCTAATTATATTGAATTCCAATCAACACAAGCACCCCTTGCAGCACCATGACAGCCCTCTTGTGTATCTGCATCAATCCCCTTAGCTAATTTGTCACTTTAGTACATATTGGCATTTTCTGCCTATGTGAAGGTTAATCGTCATCTAGCATCTACGAAGCCAACTTTAAGGGCGCATATGCAACCTTAGAATCAGATTTTTGATCAACGGGCTCAGTATGAAAGGTAGCCCGTTTGCTTGTCCAGCGTGTTGCTGATTGATTTCATCAACCATCTCTTCGCAAAACTTAATTCTCCCCTACTCATGCTTCCAATTTTTGAACCGTAACAATGCTACCTCTTGCTTTGGACCCAAAGAATACTTGATGACCCACAAGTATAGGGGATCTATCGCAGTACTTCCGATAAATAAGAGTGTCGAACCCAACGAGGAGCAGAAGCAGTTGCCTTGTAGATTCATGCAAGGTTTCACTGCAAACACTAACAAACAGATTTTTATGGGTTTTTATAGTAACAAATAAATAAAGTGCGAGTAAATAAAAGAAAGCAATAATAATTGCAGCAAGTGGCCCAATCCTTTTTAGCGCAAAGGACAAGCCGGTGATTCTACTTATGATGGCTAAACGCTCCTGAGAACACATGGGAGTTATGTCAAGTCACTTTCGCTTCATACCGCTGCTTAAGGTTTAATGTTTTGCTAAGTGTTGTGTGGGTGAACTTATGCTAATGAACCGCCCTTACTTGGACTAGAACACACTTGTGATTACACTTCCCTATAAGCATCCGCAAATGCAAGGAAGTACTTAAGAATTAACTAATCACTGCCTTAAACTCTGAGATCCTACACTCCCTCATGCATTAGTTTACCGGCGGGGGTTTAGGTATCTATCATTCCTGCAACCACCACACAAGCAAACTAAATAGACGATGCATTCCCCTAGGCCCATAAAGGTGAAGTGTCATGTAGTCGACGTTCACACAACACCACTAGAAGAATAGGACCGCAACTTAAATATCAAACCATTAAATATTACTCAGCATAATTCCACTACTTGGAACGAGACTTCCCATATCCTACAAGAACTAAACGAACTACTCACAAGACATCATATGGATCATAATCAGAGGTAATGAATGGATGAATAACAATCTGGTCATAAAAGTATTTCACCGATAAAACTCAATAGCATCAACTACACAAGGCAATAAACACCGGAAAAGTGATCCCAATGAACTACAACAAGTATAACCCTAGATGCAACGGCGAAACGGAGTGGAGCTGTGGGGATGATGGTGATGTCGGTGAGGATGGTGTTGATGATGATCCTGATGAAGCATGTGACGATGACGATGGCGACGATCTCCCCTCTCTGGGAAGGAATTTCCCCGGCAGATTTCTCCCTTCCGGAAAGCTTTTTCTCTCTCTGTGGTTTCTGCCCCCGAGGCGGTGGCGGAATATTTCTTCAAAGTGTCCCCGATGATTTTTAGGTCAGATAGGTCATATATGTGAAAGGGGAAACCGGAGGCGACACAGGGCCTCCAGGTGGGGACCAGGCGCGGCCAAGGGTGGGGTGATACGTCTCCGACGTATCTATAATTTTTTATGTCCCATGCTTGATTATGTATCAGTGACACATGTTTTTTAATGTTCTTATATCATTTTGGCATGATTTATGGAACTAACCTATTAACAAGATGCCCAGTGCCAGTTCCTGTTTTCTGCTGTCTTTTTGTTTCAGAAAAGTTGTTCTGAGAAGTTTCTTGGAATGCGCTGAAAATTTGCGGGAATTATTTCCATGCAGAAACAAGTCCGGAGCCAGAAGGTTGCCTGCAGGGGGACCCACAGCCACCAGACGTCCCCCAGGTACGGCCCAGGGGCTAGCTGCGGCTAGGTCCCACCTGGTCGCATCCGGCACCGTCTTGAGCTGCCCCTTCGCCTATAAAATTGTCTTCGACCCGAAAACCCTAAGTACCCGATCATATTTTCGAGAAGACGTCCCAGGCCGCCGCCATCGCCAACCCTTGTTCGGGAGGGTTCTGCAGCTCTTCCCGACACCCTGCCGGAGAGGGAAATCGACACCGGAGGCTTCTACATCACCATGCCTGCCTCAGGAGTGATGCGTGAGTAGTCCACCACGGGACTACGGTTCCATAGCAGTAGCTAGATGGTTGTCTCTCCTCCTTGTACTCCATTACTTAGATCTTGTGAGCTGCCTATCATGATCAAGATCATATTATCTGTAACTGTTACATGATTGTGTTTGCATGGATCCGATGAATTGTGGAAATCATTACTCTTGTTCATCTATGTTGCAAGCAACAGATACTGTAATCTGCTGCATCATACCTTCCTCTTGGGGTTTGATATGTCTCCGACGTATATATAATTTTTGATGTTCCATGCTTGATTATATATCAGTGCCACATGTTTATACAATGTTTTTATATCATTTTGGCATGATTTATGGAACTAACCTATTAACAAGATGCCCAGTGCCAGTTCCTGTTTCTGCTGTCTTTTTGTTTTTCATAAAAGTTGTTCTGGGAAGTTTCTCGGATTGCTATCATAATTTATGGGAATTATTTCCAATATGTAACGAAGACGGAACCCGAAGGACAGCCGGAGGGGAGGCACAGGGGCTCTAGACGCCACCTGGCCGCGGCCCCCCTTGGGCGCATGTGGGGCCCACCTAGGGCCCCTGTCCATCGCCTCGCACCGCCCCTTAGCCTATAATTTCTCCTATGACCTAAAAATAGAGGAGGCGCGATCATAATCTCTTGAATACGTCCAAGGCCGCCGCCATCTCAAACCCTAGTTCGGGAGGGTTCAGAAGTTCTTCCCGGCATCCTGCCGGAAAGGGGAATCGACGCCGGAGGCATCTACACCACCATGCCTCCCTCCGGAGTGATGCGTGAGTAGTCCACCACGGGACTACGGGTCCATAGCAGTAGCTAGATGGTTGTCTCTCCTCCTTATACTCCATTGTTTAGATCTTGTGAGCTGCCTATCATGATCAAGATCATCTATTTGTAACTGCTACATGATTGTGTTTGCATGGATCCGATGAATTGTGGAAGTCATTACTTTTGTTCAGTTATGTGTTTCATCTATGATCTTGCATGTTCTGCGATGCTAGTGGTTGCTTTGGCCAAGTAATTTTTAGTGTTGTATGAGGGAGTATTTATGCTAGATAGTGGGTTCATGCCTCTCTTTGTCTGAGTTCGGTGACAGGAACGGTTAAGGCTAGAGATGTGCTGTTGCCACTAGGGAGAAAACAGCGGTGTGATTTCTTCATGTTATCTACATTGCTTATATTATGCACTTTGCTTATTGCAATGATCTGTTGCTTGCAACTTAATAATTCTGGGTGAAATGCTTGCAACTTAATACCGGGGTTAGCAACATAGATGAACAAAAGTAATGATTTCCACAATTCATCGGATCCATGCAAACACAATCATGTAGCAGTTACAGATAATATGATCTTGATCATGATAGGCAGCTCACAAGATCTAAGAAATGGAGTACAAGGAGGAGTGACAACCATCTAGCTACTGCTATGGACCCGTAGTCCCGTGGTGGACTACTCACGCATCACTCCGGAGGCAGGCATGGTGATGTAGAAGCCTCCGGTGTCAATTCCCCTCTCCTGCAGGGTGCTAGGAAGAGCTGCAGAACCCTCCTGAACTAGGGTTAGCGATGGCGGCCGCCTTAGACGTCTTCTGGAAAATATGATCGGGTACTTAGGGTTTTCGGGTCGAAGACGATTTTATAGGCTAAGGATCAACTCGAGACGGTGCCGGACGCGACTAGGTGGGACCCAGTCACGGCCAGCCCCTGGGACGCGCCTGGGGGTCGTCTGGTGGCTGTGGGTCCCCCATGCAGGCGACCTTCTGGCTCCGGACTTGTTTCTTCTTGGAAATAATTCTCGTAAATTTTCAGCGCATTTCGAAAAACTTCACAGAACAACTTTTCTAAAACAAAAAGACAGAAGAAAACAAGAACTGGCACTGGGCATCTTGTTAATCGGTTAGGTCCGTAAATCATGCCAAAATGATATAAAAACATGTGGCTCTGATATATAATCAAGCATGAAACATCAAAAATTATAGATACGTCGGAGACGTATCAACTGACTCAACATATAAGTAAAAGAATGGCCCTTCATAGAGGGAAGCAGGGATTAGTCATGTGCTAGAGCTTTTTAATTTTTCAAACAGAAGTAAAACAGTTTTGAGATAAGCATGCTTTCTTCAACGACTCATAGTAAAGAAACTAGCTAGTCCCCCCATTTCAAGCAAGGTTTTTAGACTTTTGAGAGCGGCCAGTACTTAGAGGAACGACGTCACTCCTCTTTCTCCTTTGTTTCACCACTAACCAATGTTTGACTGATTCCTCAGGTTTACACTATGCGGAGGACAATGGTGGGTTATATTTATATTTTGATTAAGCCGCTCTCGGCAAATTCAAGTCAGGACGTAATCCATCCTCACCGAGTGAAAAGGGGGAAATGACCTTGCTTGTCACAGGTTATATCTAGCTTCCTACTGCTTCCTCATGAGCTTAAAAACATATGCACAAAAAGGAAAATTTTGAAAGTTTTTAAAGATAGCACATGAAAATTTTATTTGGAGTGGCAAGAAAATACCACATATAGGTAGGTATGATGGACACAGATGGCAAAGGTGTTTGGCTCAAGGATTTGGATGCACGAGAAGTATTTCCTCTCAATGCAAGGTTTTAGGCTAGCAAGGTTTATAGCAGACATAAGTGGTGAGAAACAGCGATAAGATTGATCATACCTTAGAGAGCCGTCTTCCTCATCAGCATAAAGTTTTTATTCAAGAATATAAGGCTTGGAAACCAACAAATCTGTAAGATATCAAAGATAATATATTTGCAAGTGAAACTTTCTTCTCTACTCAAGCATCCAAGAATTGTTGCTACTGACCAATGCTATGTTTTCCAACACTTAATAAGATTTCCAAGGCTACACCCAATGTGAGGCCAACACTCTTCTCAAGAGATCAAGAGATTACTTGCAAGCTAGAATAAAATGGTGCGGGAAAGTAAAAACAAGACTTCTCATTAATATTCCATAACGACAACCACACCAACGGATACAAGGCTAACACGTGATAGGAGGATGACCACATTGGACACAACTATTTCATATGATAACTTCTCTACTTAGGACATGACACACGACTAGAAGATAAAAAGGTAAAATATAATGATGATACCGAGGCAATCCCCCAAGCTTGGAACAAGCTAAAGGAGTACCATTACCCATGACGTCCAAATTACTCCTTCGGTGTTGATTCAACTCTCTCTACAAGCTTCTCAATTGTTTCCTTAAGCTCATCCAGCTTGCAACCAAGATTACGAATCATCTCAGTATTACTTTCAATACGGCTCATGATGCAGTCCAAAGGAGAGTCCCAGTTCTTGGAACCATCTCCCCACCTTTCTTCGGCTTCCGGACCAAAGCTTCCTTTTCCTGCACTGTCAGAACGATCCATATCCCAAAAGGTAGGCAATTTTGACTTGGGTGAATTATGGAGCTGATAGCTATGGAGTACGTTGTGAAAGGGGTTTTGAAAGTGTGAGGAGGAATTCTTTTCGGCTATGCCTCCATAGACCACCCGTCCTCATCCTTGTGCCAATCTTGAAAGGGTTCACCTTCACTTTAATGCTTGCAATGGTGGCGTGAGGATACGAGCGAGGGTCTTCCTCTGTCTCCTCCTCTTGATCTTCAAAGGACTCCATGGGCTCCTCCTCTTCATGTTTGACATCCTTTAGGTCCTCGTTCAGCTCCTTGGCTTCCTCCTTGTCGTCCTTGTGAGAAGACATCACGATCTAGTGCCTTGACAACTGGCAGAAACAACTCGAAAACAAAAAGCGTCGAAAACACGAGATACGGACCTCTAGAGATCCGAGTAAATATATAGCAAAAAATTTCTGAACAAAAGCAAAGCGAAAAGACAAGGCGGAGTCGGAGAGGGTTTCCTGGGGCTCCAGGTGGGGCCCAGGTGCGGCCCAGATCTGGGCCGCAACCAGGTACCACCTGGGCACCCAGGTCTCCGACTCCATCTCTTCTTTGTCTCGAAATTTATTATATTTCCTAAAATGACGAATATAATTTTTTTGGAATTTTACGAGGAAGTTTACTTACGGGAACTGATACCTATTCCAATTCTGACTCTGGATCCTTCCGGTATTTGTTTTTGATGAATTCTTTCGGAGTCACGACTTGTATTAGATCGACATCTTTTTCAAGTGGATCACCAGAGATGTAATGCTTGAGCCTCTGGCCATTAACCACTTGTGGTTTATCTCCATTCAATGAATTAATTTTGATGGCACCGGAGCGAGATACTTCTTCGATAATAAAGGGACCTTCCCATTTTGATAGGAGCTTTCCTGCAAAAAATCTAAGACAAGACCTATACAATAGTACTTTGTCTCCCACATTAAATTATCTTTTCAAAATCTCTTTATCATGCCACTTTTTAACTTTCACTTTAAATAATTTGGCATTTTCGTAAGCTTCACTTCTCCACTCATCTAAAGAACTCATATCAAACAGTCTTTTTTCACCGGCAAGCTTAAAATCATCATTAAGCTCTTTAGTTTCCCAATAAGCTTTATGTTCTAATTCTAGTGTTAAATTACAAGCTTTTCCATAAACCATTTTATAAGGAGACATGCCCATGGGATTTTTGAAAGCAGTTCTATAAGCAGCATCATTAAGTTTCTTAGACCAATTCTTTCTAGATTTGTTAACAGTCTTTTGCAAGATCAACTTAATCTCTCTATTAGTTAATTCCACTTTTCCACTAGTTTGAGGATGATAAGGTGAAGACACTCTATGATTAACATCAAATTTAGCAAGAGTTTTTCTAAAAGCACCATGAATAAAATGAGAACCTCCATCAGTCATCTGATATCTAGGTACACCAAACCTAGGAAAAATGACATCCTTAAGCATTTTCAAAGAGGTTTTATGATCAGCACTAGGAGTAGGTATGGCTTCTACCCATTTAGTGACATAATCAACAACAACAAGTATATGAGTATTACCATGCGAACTGGGGAAATGACACATAAAGTCAAATCCCCAACAATCAAAGGGTTCAATAACAAGAGAATAATTCATAGGCATTTCATTACGTCTACTAATATTACCAACTCTTTGGCATTCATTGCAAGATAAAATAAATTTTCTTGCATCCTTAAATAGAGTAGGCCAATAAAAACCTGATTGTAGCACTTTGTGTGCAGTTCTGTCTCCAGCATGATGTCCACCATAAGGACTGCTATGGCATTTCCTCAAAATTTCTTCTTGTTCATACTCCGGAACACAACGCCGAATAATACCATCAACTCCTTCTTTATATAAATGTGGGTCATCCCAAAAATAATGCCTCGGATCAAACAAGAATTTCTTCCTTTGCTGATAAGTAAAATTTGGAGGCAAAAATTTGGAAACAATAAAGTTAGCATAATCTGCATATCAAGGATTATCACGAGTGTTTACCTTTATGGCTGCCAACTGTTCATCTGGAAAACTATCATTAACAGGAATACGATCATCAAGTATATTTTCCATTCTAGACAAATTATCAGCAACCGGGTTGTCAGCACCCTTCCTGTCAACTATATGCAAATCGAATTCTTGCAACAAAAGAACCCATCTAATAAGCCGTGGCTTAGCATCTTTCTTTTCCATTAGATATTTAATAACAGCATGATCAGTATGAATAGTTACTCTAGAGTCAACAATATAAGGTCTAAACTTATCACAAGCAAAAACAACAACTAAAAATTCTTTTTCAGTAGTAGCATAATTCTTTTGAGCGCTATTAAGAGTTTTGCTAGCATAATGAATAACATTCAGTTTTTTATCAATGTGCTGCCCTAAGACAGCACCTACAACAAAATCACTAGCATCACACATTATCTCAAAAGGAAAATTCCAATCTGGGGTTGAACAACTGGAGCAGTTGTTAAAGCTTTCTTAAGAATTTCAAAAGCTTCTTTACAATCATCGTCAAAAATGAAAGGAACATATTTTTGCAAAAGATTAGTGAGAGATTTAGAAGTTTTGGAAAAATCCTTTATAAACCTCCTATAAAAACCAGCATGACCAAGAAAACTGCGTATACCTTTAACATCTCTTGGACATGGCATCTTTTCTATAGCTTCAATTTTAGCTCTATCGACTTCAATGCCTCTTTCCGAAATTTTATGTCCAAGAACTATACCTTCATTAACTATAAAATGGCATTTCTCCCAATTTAGAACAAGGTTTGTCTCTTCACATCTCTGCAAAACTTTATCAAGATTGTGTAGGCAATTATCAAAGGAAGTCTCATAGATGGAGACATCATCCATGAACACTTCTACAATTTTCTCACAAAAGCCATGAAAAATAGCATACATGCATCTTTGAAAAGTAGCAGGGGCATTACATAAACCAAAAGGCATGCGTCTATAAGCATAAGTTCCATAAGGACAGGTAAAAGTTGTTTTCTCTTGGTCTTGGTGTCTGACCGCAATTTGGGAAAAACCAGAATAACCATCAAGAAAACAAAAATGAGTATTCTTAGAGAGCCTTTCTAACATTTGATCAATAAAAGGTAAGGGATAATGATCTTTCTTTGTAGCCTTATTTAATTTACGAAAATCAGCACATTCTATAGCCGACTACAACTCTTTGAGGGATAAGCTCATAATTATCATTTGCAACGGCAGTAATACCTCCTTTCTTAGGAACACAATGCACATGACTAACCCACCTACTATCAGAAATAGGATAAATTATACCTCCTTCGAGGAGTTTAAGCACCTCGTTTCTTACCACTTCCTTCATTTTCGGAATTAACCTTCGTTGATGATCAACGACAGGTTTTGCATCAGGCTCAAGATTAATTATATGTTGACATACAGCAGGATAAATCCCTTTAAGATTATCCAGGGTGTAACCCATCGCGCCTCGATGTTTCCGAAGTACTTCCAATAATCTCTCCTCTTCCTGCCCAGAAAGTTTAGCACTAATAATAACAGGATATATTTTCTTCTCATCAATAAATGCATATTTGAGATCATCAGGAAGAGTTATAAGTTCAAAAACAGGGTCTCCCTTAGGAGGAGTCGGCATCCCTAAGGATTCCACTGATAAATTATGTTTAAGAATTGCAGGTTGATGGACAAAGATGTCCTCCAACTCATTCCTTTCCTGCATGAAAACCTCACTTTCATGGTCTTCCATAAATTGATGCAAAGGATCATTAGGGGCAACAGCAATAGCACCAAGTTTTTCAATTTTATATTCCTCATTAGGCAATTCTTTTTCATGATGTTGTTTAGCAAATTTGGAAAAATTAAACTCATAACTTTCACCGTCAAATTTAGTATAAACCTTTTCCTTTTTGCAATCTATAACAGCACTACAAGTATTTAAGAAAGGCCTACCAAATATAATAGGACAAGAATTGTCTGCAACCGAACCAAGTACTAGAAAATTAGCAGGGTATTTAGTCTTACCACATAAAACTTCAACGTTTCTAACAATTCCCACCAAAGAGATAGTATCTCTATTAGCGAGCTGAATAACCACATCAATATCTTCAATTTCACAGGTCCCAATCTCATGCATTACTTCTTGATATAGAGAAAAAGGTATTGCACTGGAATTAGAACCAATATCACACAAACCATAATAGCAATGATCACCAATTTTCATAGATATAACAGGAGCACCAACCTTTTCAGCATTTCCTTTAGGAGGTCTAACAATGTTAGAAGCATCCTCACAAAAAATTATATGGCCTCCTTCTATATTTTCCCCTATTAAATCTTTAACTAAAGCTACTGAAGATTGAACTTTTAGTTGTCCATCATGCTCTTCAGCTTTCTTTCCACTTTTCTTAACAACTTTAGTAATCACAGCATGTTCTTTTACTCTAACAGGAAAAGGCAATTTCTCAACATAAGAAACAGGCAAAATAGGATCATGAGTGTAAACCTGTATTGCATTTTCGGGAATAGGAGTAATTTCAATTTCTTTAATTGGTTCATGGAATTTTTTCCACTTTTGCTTAAGAATATCAATGTAAGAGGCAAAAGCGAGATCAACAATGATTTGAGAATCAAGCCCATATTTAGCAGTAAACTCATATTATACCTGATTCTTTACCTTTATCTATTCCCCAATCTTCAGTATTGCGTTGAATTCTCTCAAGAAGATCCCATTTATAATCAATCTTCTTATTTGTGAAAGATCTAGCAGATGGAGCATCAAGCAAGTCCTTGTCATGACGAGGAAGTCTTGCATAAAAATTAGTAACTATAATGCTTCTGGGGATATCATGAAGAGAGTGGATTTGGTGCCATGGGGGGTGCGTGCCCACCCCCCGTCTAACTTCAATGTAAGCCATATAAATTCATTTTGAGCTTGCTTTCCTAGTAGAACATGTATTTCTAGTGTACAAAAGTGGTTTCAAAATTTCAGGAAAATTATTTTTTTCCCAAAGTCAACGGTATGTTAACTTTATGCCCTAACAGTCAACACATGGTTGGCGTTCATGAAAAAAAATATTTTTTCAAAATTTTGAGACCACTTTTGTACACCAACAAACAAAGTTCTATTAGGAAAGCAAGCTCAAAATGAGTTTATATGGCTTGCATTGAAGTTAGATGGGGGGTGGTGTCGGGGATGTAACCCCGGGTACCCAGAGTTGGAGGTTTATTAGTGCAAATGGAGGGAAGAAATAGCAGTAAATAAGCAAGCAGATAAAGAAAAAAGCTTAAAAGCGCAGCCTGGGCCGACTTTGGCATGGCCCAGGCTGACCTACCGTTACCTCGGCTGCTCCCCAACCCCGAAAGGGCCGACATGGCCTTGTCCGGCCGACCAGCGTCCAGCTCACCCCGGGACGGCCCACGCCGCCCGTTACCGACATCCCTTATCCCGGACGGGTCGGCGTCCGCTTCAGTCCGACATCGGCCCACCCCGGCATTCCTTCCCCGAGTTGACTCCAGCATTCCCGAGTCCGGCTGGGCCGACGTCGCCACTACCGGCATCAGGCCTATCTCGGCAGCGCCTCATGCTGGGCTGGCATCTCCACGACACGGCCGGCCGGCCCAACATCTTCTTCAACCCGGTCAGCTCACCTCGGCAGCACTTCACTCCGAAGTCTCCCCTTACCAGGCCTGCTTTCCCGACTGATCCCGGCCCAGCCGAGATTGCCCTTCCCCGGGCCGGGTCCCTGGAGTCGCGATCGGGGCATCGCCGGGCCGGATCACCTCCGACGCCACCAGGCAGCAGTATCGACCAGGCGCACCCGGCCAAGGCCACGCCACGCCCAAGGTTCCTGTAGCCGAGACCAGGCGCCTATGTCGGTTACTGGGACGCCGTTGCTCGTACCCGACATCAGTCTCTACACTTCCTTGACGAGTACAGATGCCTGCTACTCCCAGAGGATAAGAAGAAGAAGACGGAAGCTAGAAGACAAGAACAAGGACAGAGACCAGACAAGACCAAACCCATGCCCATGACGCGCATGCAGTGCGGACAAGACCCTAGTAGGCAAGTCAACTACAGCGCAGCACCCATGTCACGCATAGTGTACCGTGGGGCATACCTTGTCCCCTGGGCTCCCTTTATAAGGAGCACCAGGGGGAGTGTACCAGGGGGGCGACTGGGCTCATTTTCCCCCCATTGCTCATGGGAGCATTCTTCCTCTAGCTTAGCTTAGCTCATATCATCTCTTCCAGGCATAGCACAAGTTCTCGTAGATTTAGAGATACAGCTCAAGGAGCACCTGTGTAGTTCTCATATGCAGCCCATATACAGTCAGACAAGCAGGAGTAGGGGTTTTACCTCCGCACGAGGGCCCCGAACCTGGGTAAACCGTGTGTGTTCATCTTCTCGTGTGTGCTTTTCAGTGCATAATCCCTCCCCGAATCCTCTAGCGTCCATCGGCCCCAAACTTAAGCCTACCCCTAGGCATCTGTTGTTCACCACCACGACAGTTGGCGCCCACCGTGGGGCTGGTAGTGGCGCTTGCTGGATCAAATTCGGACGGGACCTTCTTCATCTACTCCGGCGAGCACCTCGCGTAGCGTCGCGAGGTTTCCGCTCACTGGGCAGCTTCGTCAGGTTCTTCGTCACCGGCGCCAACGTCGTCAACAAATCCTGGGGGCTGCGGTCGGCTCGCCGTGCCTACGGCTTGCTCGGCGGCTCTATGTCAACGCCGCCGCCGCGCTCGCTGGTCTCCCTGGCATCCCCAACGGCTCTCGGGGACTGACGTGACAGTCGCCGCTCCCGGCGTCCGCGCCGTGTCGACCAGCATCGCCGTTGGAGTCTTCGCCGCGACCGGATCTGCCCCGTCCGACTCCGCCCGAGCCCAGCATCCTTGCCACCGGCTTCACTTGCGACCGAGTCTCCGTCGCCAGTTTCGTCTGCGACCAGGTTCCAGCCGGCACACGCGCTGTCTGCTTCACTGAGCAGGTCGCGCCTGAACCGGCTTCACCCAGGCTATTTGCCTGCCTTCATCCAGTCAGTATCAATAACATGACGTAAGTATTTACTGCATACAGGTTTGTACACGCACAAGAGGATAACCTCACAACGCACTCGGGGGATGCCCCTTCCTATTTTGCTTAGCCGTTTTACCCCGGGACCGAGTTACCTCAACTCGGGAACTGGCCTGGTTAGTCGGTTGTTAATATCTCTTAAATGTTAGAAAATAACTCGGGGACTGCCCCGCGCTTATTTTGTTTTCCCCGGGGTCAGGCATTTTGACTCGGGGACTGCCCGGTTACTCCGGAACTAATCTTTTCCTTAATGTTAAAAGTGACTCGGGGGCTCGGTTGAAACCGAGTCTGCATCTTCATATATAATTTCGCTGCTAGACTAAAATATATCAGTTGAATAGAGTTGTTGCTCTCGTTAAAATATTCGTTATATATATGCTTGAACTAACATTGAAAGGTGGTATCGGTTTTACCGAGAAAATATTCATCACCAAGGTTGTGGTATATCAGTCTTCTCGGATTCATTTTATATTCATTGTGGCTTCAGAGCATATCCCGGATAATCGTTGACATCGCCTGGCCGAATCATAAATGGCATACCATCCTGACATATCCTATGTCGGCAAATCAGAGTATCACAGCACAATATCTCCAGATCGCCGTTTATGTCGGTTCGCCAAAATATCAGGGCATCCTACAATATCTCGAATCGCTGTTTATTTCGGCTTGCCAAAATATCACGGCGTTTATCTCACATCATCAAGCATCACACAAATCGTTATCTTTATCGGCCTTACCGACTATCATGATTCTTCAGTTATCCGAGCTTACAGAGTACCATAGCATCATTATCTCGGTGCTCAGAGTCGAAAAATATCTAATCTTACTGAGTGTTACGCGTTGAGAAATATCTTAACTCGTCATCTGACAAGTGCCCATGAAGGCAGAATGTCAAATTCAGCCAAGGACGGCTATATGTCGATCCAGCTCGTGCTGCCGATATACAATTTCGGTAATGCCCAAGAAGGCTAGAAACCGGTATATAATGATGCCCAAGCAGGGTATATGTCGGTCCAGCTCATGCTGCCGACATATCTATGCGGTAAAAGCCCAAAGTGGCAGAAACCGACATATAAGAAATATGCCCAAGAGGCCAGTATGTCAAACCAGCTTATGCTGGAGACATTTGATGTCGTTAAACCGACATAAGAAATATGCCCAAGAGGCCAATATGTCAAACCAGCTTATGCTGGAGACATCGGATGTCGGTAATCCGACATAAGAAATATGCCCATGCAGGCACAATGTCAATCCAGCAAAAGGCTGTTGACATCCGACATATGTAATAATGCCCAGCTCGGTCCGCTCACTGGGCAGCTTCGTCAGGTTCTTCGTCACCGGCGCCAACGTCGTCAACAAATTCTGGGGGCTGCGGTCGGCTCGCCGTGCCTTCGACTTGCTCGGCGGCTCTACGTCAACGCCGCCGCCGCGCTCGCTGGTCTCCCTGGCATCCCCAACGGCTCTCGGGGACTGACGTGACAGTCGCCACTCCCGGCGTCCGCGCCGTGTCGACCAGCATCGCCGTTGGAGTCTTCGCCGCGACCGGATCTGCCCCGTCCGGCTCCGCTCGAGCCCAGCATCTTGCCACCGGCTTCACTTGCGACCGAGTCTCCGTCGCCAGTTTCGTCTGCGACCAGGTTCCAGCCGGCACACGCGCTGTCTGCTTCACTGAGCAGGTCGCGCCTGAACCGGCTTCACCCAGGCTATTTGCCTGCCTTCATCCAGTCAGTATCAATAACATGACGCAAGAGGATAACCTCACAAGCACTCGGGGGCTGCCCCTTCCTATTTTGCTTAGCCGTTTTACCTCGGGACCGAGTTACCTCGACCCGGGAACTGGCCTGGTTAGTCGGTTTTTAATATCTCTTAAATGTTAGAAAATAACTCGGGGACTGCCCCGCGCTTATTTTGTTTTCCCCGGGGTCAGGCATTTCGACCCGGGGACTGCCCGGTTACTCCGGAACTAATCTTTTCCTTAATGTTAAAAGTGACTCGGGGGCTCGGTTGAAACCGAGTCTGCATCTTCATATATAATTTCGCTGCTAGACTTAAATATATCAGTTGAATAGAGTTGTTGCTCTCGTTAAAATATTCGTTATATATATGCTTGAACTAACATTGAAAGGTGGTATCGGTTTTACCGAGAAAATATTCATCACCAAGGTCGTGGTATATCAGTCTTCTCGGATTCATTTTATATTCATTGTGGCTTCAGAGCATATCCCGGATAATCGTTGACATCGCCTGGCCGAATCATAAATGGCATATCATCCCGACATATCCTATGTCGGCAAATCAGAGTATCACAGCACAATATCTCCAGATCGCCGTTTATGTCGGTTCGCCAAAATATCAGGGCATCCTACAATATCTCGAATCGCTGTTTATTTCGGCTTGCCAAAATATCACGGCGTTTATCTCACATCATCAAGCATCACACAAATCGTTATCTTTATCGGCCTTACCGACTATCATGATTCTTCAGTTATCCGAGCTTACAGAGTACCATAGCATCATTATCTCGGTGCTCAGAGTCGAAAAATATCTAATCTTACTGAGTGTTACGCGTTGAGAAATATCTTAACTCGTCATCTGACAAGTGCCCATGAAGGCAGAATGTCAAATTCAGCCAAGGACGGCTATATGTCGGTCCAGCTCGTGCTGCCGATATACAATTTCGGTAATGCCCAAGAAGGCTAGAAACCGGTATATAATGATGCCCAAGCAGGGTATATGTCGGTCCAGCTCATGCTGCCGACATATCTATGCGGTAAAAGCCCAAAGTGGCAGAAACCGACATATAAGAAATATGCCCAAGAGGCCAGTATGTCAAACCAGCTTATGCTGGAGACATTTGATGTCGTTAAACCGACATAAGAAATATGCCCAAGAGGCCAATATGTCAAACCAGCTTATGCTGGAGACATCGGATGTCGGTAATCCGACATAAGAAATATGCCCATGCAGGCACAATGTCAATCCAGCAAAAGGCTGTTGACATCCGACATATGTAATAATGCCCAGCTCGGCTAGAAACCAACATGTGGTGACGCCCATGCAGGCTGCAAAATGACACAGCGCGTGTTGCCGACATGGGATTTTAATATTTCCTATGATGGCTTTTATTTGATTCTGCCCATGCTGGCTGTATTTTGAGTACCAACTCTGCGATACCAATTTTTGGTAAGACTATGCACGACTCTCTGAGTCCCACATAGCCTCGGGGACTAATGTCGGGGATGTAACCCCGGGTACCCAGAGTTGGAGGTTTATTAGTGCAACTGGAGGGAAGAAATAGCAGTAAATAAGCAAGCAGATAAAGAAAAAAAGCTTAAAAGCGCAGCCTGGGCCGACTTTGGCATGGCCCAGGCTGACCTACCCTTACCTCGGCTGCTCCCCAACCCCGAATGGGCCGACATGGCCTTGTTCGGCCGACCAGCGTCCAGCTCACCCCGAGACGGCCCACGCCGCCCGTTACCGACATCCCTTATCCCGGACAGGCCGACGTCCGCTTCAGTCCGACATCGGCCCACCCCGGCGTTCCTTCCCCGAGTTGACTCCAGCATTCCCGAGTCCCGCTGGGCCGACGTCGCCGCTACCGGCATCAGGCCTATCTCGGCAGCGCCTCCTGCTGGGCCGGCATCTCCACGGCACGGCCGGCCGGCCCGACATCTTCTTCAACCCGGTCAGCTCACCTCGGCAGCACTTCACTCTGAAGTCTCCCCTTACCAGGCCTGCTTTCCCGACTGATCCCGGCCCAGCCGAGATTGCCCTTCCCCGGGCCGGGTCCCTGGAGTCGCGATCGGGGCATCGCCGGGCCGGATCACCTCCGACGCCACCAGGCAGCAGTATCGACCAGGCGCACCCGACCAAGGCCACGCCACGCCCAAGGTTCCTGCGGCCGAGACCAGGCGCCTATGTCGGGTACTGGGACGCCGTTGCTCGTACCCGACATCAGTCTCTACACTTCCTTGACGAGTACAGATGCCTGCTACTCCTAGAGGATAAGAAGAAGAAGACGGAAGCTAGAAGACAAGAACAAGGACAGAGACCAGACAAGACCAAACCCATGCCCATGACGCGCATGTAGTGCGGACAAGACCCCAGTAGGCAAGTCAACTACAGCGCAGCACCCATGTCACGCATAGTGTACCGTGGGGCATACCTTGTCCCCTGGGCTCCCTTTATAAGGAGCACCAGGGGGAGTGTACCAGGGGGGCGACTGGGCTCATTTTCCCCCCATTGCTCACGGGAGCATTCTTCCTCTAGCTTAGCTTAGCTCATATCATCTCTTCCAGGCATAGCACAAGTTCTCGTAGATTTAGAGATACAGCTCAAGGAGCACCTGCGTAGTTCTCATATGCAGCCCATATACAGTCAGACAAGCAGGAGTAGGGGTTTTACCTCCGCACGAGGGTCCCGAACCTGGGTAACCATGTGTGTTCATCTTCTCGTGTGTGCTTTTCAGTGCATAATCCCTCCCCGAATCCTCTAGCGTCCATCGGCCCCAAACTTAAGCCTACCCCTAGGCATCTGTTGTTCACCACCACGACAGGTGGGCACGCACCCCCCATGGCACCGGATCTTTTCCGTATCATGAATAGGGCACTTAAGCATTAAAGCTTTCAATCTCCCCCAAGCTTGAGCAATACTTTATCCTTTGCGAGGCCAGAAGTTATAAATAAAATTCCTGTCTTGGTGAATTTCATGCAGAGGATAAAATTTAGCATAAAAGAGAGGCACTATTTTATCCCAATCCAATAGATGAGAATCATCCAATAGCCTATATCACTCCATAGATTTGTCTTTCAACGACAACGAGAATAATTTCCGCATGATTACTTCTATAGAAACACCTGCAATCTTAAACAAACCACATATTTCTCTCATAAATAGCAAGTGATAACCAGGATGAATAGTTCCGTCCCCTGCATAACGATTACTCATAACACGATCAACAATTCCCATAGGTATTTTAAATGGAACATTTTCAATGGGTGGAGGACCTCTTGCTGCCACAAGGGCAGTGGAGAAGGTGTCTCCAAATGTCGATTCGAACTCATACGGCTCCATAATGAAGTAGAGCGACAGGCAAAAATAAAAACAGCAATTGCAGTAAAGTTGTTCCTTACCAATAGCGCTTTGTTCCCCGGCAAAGGCGCCAAAAAATAGTCTTGATGACCCACAAGTATAGGGGATCTATCGTAGTACTTTCGATAAATAAGAGTGTCGAACCCAACGAGGAGCAGAAGGTGTTGGCTTGTAGATTCATGCAAGGTTTCACTGCAAACACTAACAAGACAGATTTTTATGGGTTTTTATAGTAACAAATAAATAAAGTGCGAGTAAATAAAAGAGAGCAATAATAATTGCAGCAAGTGGCCCAATCCTTTTTAGCACAAAGGACAAGCCGGTGATTCTACTTATGATGGCTAAACGCTCCTAAGGACACATGGGAGTTATGTCAAGTCACTTTCGCTTTATACCGTTGCTTAATGTTTAATGTTTTGCTAAGTGTTGTGTGTATGAATCTATGCTAATGAACCGCCCTTAGTTGGACTAGAACACACTTGTGATTACACTTCCCTACAAGCATCCGCAAATGAAAGGAAGTATTTAAGAATTAACTAACCACACCCTTAAACTCTAAGATCCTACACTCCCTCATGCACTAGTTTACCGGCGGGGGTTTAGGTTTATGTCATTCCTGCAACCACCTCACAAGTAAACTAAATACACGATGCATTCCCCTAGGCCCATAAAGGTGAAGTGTCATGTAGTCGACGTTCACACAACACCACTAGAAGAATAGCACCACAACTTAAATATCAAACCATTAAATATTACTCAGCATAATTCCACTACTTGCAACGAGACTTCTCATGTCCTTAAGAACTAAACGAACTACTCACAAGACATCATATGGATCATAATCAGAGGTAATGAATGGATAAATAACAACCTGGTCATAAAAGTATTTCACCGATAAAACTCAATAGCATCAACTACACAAGGCAATCAACACCGGAAAAGTGATCCCAATGAACTACAACAAGTATAACCCTAGATGCAACGGCGAAACGGAGTGGAGCTGTGGGGATGATGGTGCTGTCGGTGAGGATGGTGTTGATGATGATCCCGATGAAGCCCGTGATGATGACGATGATGATGGCGACAATCTCCCCTCCCCGGGAAGGAATTTCCCCGACAGATTTCTGCCTGCCGGAAAGCTATTTCTCTCTCTGTGGTTTTCCGCCCCCGAGGCGGCGTTGGAATATTTCTTCGAAGTGTCCCCGATGATTTTTAGATCAGATTGGTCATATATGCGAAAGGGGGGAACCGGATGCAACACAGGGCCTCCAGGTGGGGCCCAGGCGCGACCAAGGGTGGGGCCACACCTCGGTGGCGTCTGGCCACCCTGTGGCCCTCCTCTGGTCGCCCTTCTGGCCCCGCTCGTCTTCTGGTGAAATAATATTCTCTGAATTTTTGCGGAATTTTTAGAGTTGCAGAAGTTCAGTATCTTGACGGTGCGTTTTCCAGCTGATTCCGGGCTCCGGCAGTCAAATCACCAACGATCATCAAACATGCAAAATAAGATAAAATAACACAAGTATAGCATTATAACATGAAATATATCTATGAATAATAGTAAATTATGATATAAAATAGTGATGCAAAATGGACGTATCAATACTCTCCCCATTTTCTCTACCACATTCTTCATGGCCTTCTCGTCCATGCTCTGTAGGTCTTTTGAATCAATCTCTACAAATTCAACCTCCCATTTCGCAATTGTATCTCTATATATGGAAATAATTCGAAGGTCCGCGCATCATTCCACCTATTTGTCAATGGCAGGCAAACGTGTGGGTAGCGGAAGCAGACGAGGCCTAAATCGCATTCAAAACTAGGTTGGAGAGATTGACATTACCTATTCGAAGTTGTCTCTGGCGACTCCATATCGTTCAGCCCCCCCACCCCCCTTCCGCACAATCGCCACGGAGGGGAACAAGACTAGGTTTACGAATTCACTAACACTATACGCCGTTGCCCACCAATAATGAGAGCTCCGCCCCCACTAAGAACGAAAGCTCCGGCACCACCGGAGAAGAAGGGATCGGGCACAGGTTCAGTCGGGTGGTCAGGTTCGGGCATGGGGACAAGTTTGACTTGATGCAGTGCCAAATACGTGGGACCTACCTGTTTAAATATTACCTCACTCCGTTGACGACGGTTTTATCGCCTGGGTGGCCCTTGGCTATTTTTGCGCTCAGAAACGTCGCACGAGAGCTATTGTTGCCAATATGCACGAAAAACGTCGCACAAGAGCTTAGTTTTGCATTTCGTATCATAGCGCTGCTGAGGATAATCTTGTCCCACTTGCTTACCCAGGACAGTATAAATACCCACCCATACACACCCCAATTCACAACCTAGAGCTAAGAAAGAAGAACATACGTCTTGACTAAAGCAGTTAAGCTAGCGGTTAGCCAACGACAAACACATCACCAAGCGTAATGTCACTCTACTTGGCACCCACGGCCACGGCGGCCGCCGCCGCAGGTACTGCCACTCTCCCGAGGAGGAGGCTCGTGCTGCCGCCTATCGACATAAGGAGGCAGCCAGAGCGCCGCGATATGTCCCTGCTCATGCCACCGCCTCCGTTGCCACCCCCGCCGCCGCTCGTCGGGGCCAACAGGCACATGCCCGCAGGCGCGAAGAATAAGGCCGTGGTGGTGATGGGCGCCACGGGCACCGGCAAGACCCGCCTCGCCGTTGACCTTGCGCTCCAGTTCGGCGGGGAGGTGATCAACTCCGACAAGATACAATTGTATGCTGGGCTCGACGTGGTGACCAACAAGGCCAGCGACGAGGAGTGCGCCGGTGTGCCGCACCACCTGATCGGCGTCGCGCACCCGGACGCCGAGTTTACCGCCGAGGACTTCCGGCGCGAGGCATCGCGCGCCGCGCGCGCGGTCACCGGACGTGGGCGTATCCCAATCATTGCGGGCGGGTCCAACTCGTACGTCGAGGAGCTCGTCGACGGCGACGGCTGCGCGTTCCGCGAGAGATACGACTGCTGCTTCCTGTGGGTGGACGTGCAGCTCCCGGTGCTGCACGGATTCGTGGACCGCCGCGTCGACGCGATGCGCGGCCGGGGCCTCGTGGAGGAGGTCGCGGCTGCCTTCGACCCGCGCCGCACCGACTACTCGCGCGGTGTCTGGCGCGCCATCGGCGTGCCGGAGCTCGACGCGTACCTACGGTCGTGCTGCGAGCAGGATCGGGCCCGGCTGCTGGAAACTGCCGTGGAGGAGATCAAGTCAAACACAAGGCGGTTGTCGTGCCGGCAGCGCCAAAAGATCCAGCGGCTAGCGAAGCTGTGGCGTGTCGGCCGCGTGGACGCCACGGAGGTCTTCCGGGTACGGGGGCACGCCGCGGACGAGGTATGGGAGAGGCTCGTCGCGGCGCCGTGCATCGCAGCCGTGCGTGCTTTCTTGCACGACGATCTCACGGCACCTATCGTCCCCTTGTTCGCTCCTGCTGCCACCGTCGCCGCTTCCGCCTTGTAAGAATCCGAGTGTAGGAATTACTGTATCCGTGGCGGCAGCGCGGGCAGCAGCGAGGACCCGGCAGCGGCTCTTCACGTCAGCGGTGGTGGGGGTGCTCCGGCCGGGGTCGTGCACGCCGACAGCGGCGATATGGAGCTCCAAGCCCAGCATACGTCTGGGCCTGGGTGGGCCGGCAGGTTTGGGGTCGTGGCTGCTGCAGGCGCTGAAGCGTCAGGTTTCAGCGGCATCTAGTCGTCGTGCTGGTGCCGGCGGCGAAGGTTGTAGCTCGGCGTGGTGATGCCGAGGCTGCCCGCTGCCGCGACTTGGTTCTTCGGGGCATAGTGCCTACGATACTGGTTTCGCAGCGTTTTGCGGCGGGGATGTGGTGACTGCCAGCCACCTGTGTTGAGTGGCGGCGCGGCTGCGGCGGCGGACCTACCCGCGATCTTCTCATGATGACTGCCAGCCACAGTTTTTTTTTTTTTAGGGTAGCCGGCCACAGTTAATATTTAGGGAATTGCTAGTTCTCAGGTGTCTGAGAATTTCTTATGTCTCAGTTAGCCTTTATAACTATCTGATTTAGTTGGAGATTGGTGCACATGTAATCAGTGACGAGAGTAAAAATTTCTTTGCCAACGGGTGCGGCCTGAGGAATCGTACTCACGACCAATACCCACTAGCTTAGTACGTTGAGCCACCATGCCTTTACCATTTTTTGGAACTATTTTGTGTGTGTTTTTTCTATGCTTTTTTGTGTTTCTTTATATAGATTTTGAATCCTATTTTTTTGTGCAACTAAGGAAGATTTTATTTTTTAAACAAGCAAGTTGGAAGGATTTCAGCTTGATTCTGTCTTTTTTTAGTTTTGTTTTTACTTTTGTCTTTTTTCCTCATTATTCTTGTTTGAGTTTTTCAATTTATTTTTTCTTATTATTTGCATTTTTAGAAGTGTGTAACCAACTCGTCAAGAAAAGAGCGACTAGTGTTGTATATGTATTTTAATGTTTTTGTCACGTTATTTACGAGTTGCGGTTTTGGCGGACAACTTGCAATTAGCAACTATTTTTCGAAACGAGTTGCACTTTTCTTCAGAAATGTGCAACCCCAACCCCAACAAGTTTCCAACAATGACCTGTACTTTTCTCCAGAAACATGTAACTAACAACCGATTTTCGAAACAAACTGGATTTTAACGATAGTTGCACTTGCAAGTCGGGTCGAGCGTGGTGATGCCGAGGCTGCCCGCTGCCGCGACTTGGTTCTTCGGGGCATAGTGCCTACGATACTGGTTTCGCAGCGTTTTGCGGCGGGGGATGTGGTGACTGCCAGCCACCGGTGTTGAGTGGCGGCGCGGCTGCGGCGGCGGACCTACCCGTGATCTTCTCATGCTGACTGCCAGCCACAGTTAATATTTACGGCGCATGAGTTTGGACGTTTGGCACTCAGCTGCTATCCAGCAACAGATTTGGCCGTACAGGACGTGGAAAATGACCGAAGCTATCTAGATCTTGTCTTCCGGGTCACCTCCTACTCCTACCCGGCGTAACGAGATCTGACCTGACCGAAGAGATGCGAAGGGCGACAAGGATCCACAGTTCCTTAACATGGAGGATGCACTGTCTCGCCCCGAAATAGGACGTGTGAGCGAGCTACGCCACCGCGTTGTGTACATATAGGGATTAGGGTTTCTGTAGATTGTCAAATTGTGTTAACAATACAAACATATTACTTCTACCTGGTATTGAACAATTCTTATCATGGCATAGTCAGGAGTAAACCAGGTGATCTAAATCGTATCCTACCCGTGTCAGCTGTTTCGACATTCACTCCACAAATAAGCTCGTAAGTCTCGGTTTTACCACCAGGTTGTTATGACAAATAAAACATTATGGAGGTTTGGAAAGTCAATAGAAGAAAGGCTCACACCAGTATAAGGTGACCATTCGACAAGAAAATTTCTTATAGTCGAAACTGATGAGGGGGTAGGGATTGCCATGCAACGGATGCACTAGAGTTATGAATGTATCAGCTGAGGGCCGAGTACATTTTGGTGGAGAGGAAGATACTGGAATCAACAAACTGGTGTATTGGTCATGTCGCATGAAGCTCTAGCATAATTTGATGTGGAAGGGATGATTCTATCGAACAATGTAGGGGATTGCCTAGTCGGAAATTCCCCAAGCTCGACACAAACGATCGATCATATTATTCTCCTCATTTAGGTGTCTCCTCTCAATCGTGGTGCTTCCCTTCTTGCAGGTCTCCTTGATTAATATGAAATTGAAATCCACACTCTAAACCTGATAAGCATGTTGCATGTATCTTGATTCATCTCCATTTGCAAGCAAATGTCATTTGAGTTTCAGCCGTCACTTTTGATTATGGAAATATTTTTGCGCAATCATATCCCACGGGTGTGTTCACCACTATCCCTGAGGCATCATATTTGACCTTAGAGCTGGTCTTGCTGAGTCGTATTAGCCCATCCCATCTTCTGCCTCTTACAAGGGCTGGAACCTCGAGTGGCTTTGTCATGTGGGCAAATTAGGGCTATAGGAGCAGCCAGCCCTAGCTGGCTTCAATTAGGAAATATCCCTTATTCAGAGAATCTTTATTAAATAGAAAAAATAGATATGCTTTGTAAGGAGAGTAGAGATAGGATTCTTGGATGTTGAGTTGAGTCTACCCTATATAAGGGACCCCCTGTACTCGTTATGAGGCAAGCAGAAAATATTTCAATCTGCTTTTAGTAGTCGTCTCTCTCACCTATGATCTAAACCTCGTCCCCTATCCAGTCGAGGCCGCCCCACCTCTTCCGGCGATGTTTATCCCCTTCGTTATCCAAGCACGTGATAACTTGGTATCAGAGCCATCTGCTGTAGCTGCCACATGGCTTGCAGCGGTGGTCGCGATCCTAGGTCCCCGGTGTTGCTGCTGCAGGACTCACCATCGCCATCTCCATGGGCACCGCCTCTGAGTTCTGCCTTGGCGCGGTCATCTACCTACGATGTGCCTGGTGCCACGACACTCTCTCCGTTCGATGTTCCCAAGATATGATCGCCGATCTCACATGAATGCTCGCTAAGATTAGCGAGAGGAAGGATGTGTACGACCGTACAAAACAAGCTACGTTTGCCAAAATCTTTGCACTGGCGGCACCCTGGACAACCACGATGATGATGGACTCATCACTGACACCACCAACTTCCCTACCATCGTTAGCCCCGCGTCCGACTTGCTTGCCATTACTGCCGGCAGCACATGTTTTGCCAGCGTCTCCTTTGCCACCAGCACCACGCCTTGCCATGGTACCTTTGGACTACTTGGCGACAACATCACTGGCATTGCTGCTAGCACCATCCTTGCAGCCATCTGCACAAACTAGCAGCTCGAGGACGAGCTGCAAGTCAAGCGGGGATGTGAAGTAGGGAGACCGTGTCGTAGAGGAGATGCATCAGGTTTTGGTGGTCGCACTTATGTTGGACTCAACACTGGCGCCGACAAATTCCTCACGAGTGGCACCACGTGACATCGGGTTTTGGTGCCACCCCCGCTCGGTTTATGTGGACGCTTAACTCTCACTAATATGTTAAGTCGACCGGGTTCCACTTGTCATGGGATTGGAGATGCAAAGTCGGCACACGGACTCGGCCAAAGGAGTTCGGTGAGTCATACGGACCCACTTTGAGCCGCAACGAGCAAGATGTCAATTGCGAGTCTCAAATGATAACCTGAGGTGAGACTTTGGTATCCTTGTGATCTAACACTTTGATCAATACATGGTATCCTCATTATGCTTTCATTTAATTTTCTTGTTCTTTATTTTGGTGTCACTATGATCATGATCACAATGTGTCCAGCCAGACAATTAGATGGTACCGTAATACCGAGAGGGCCCAGAGTGTATCTCTCCATCGTCAGGAGGAGCAAGATCCAATTCTTGAACTATTCCAGCTTCCAGACATACTTTTCAAGGAACCTGAAGATCACCATCATGACCACCTTGTTACAGGTAATGCTAGATTATAATCAATGCACACCTTGCGAGCATGAGGTTGCCATATCTTCTCATGGTCAAAGGACTTATGCAAATGACAACGACATAAATATAATACTAACAATGTGTGACGAATCTGTCAGGTAGCATATCATATAATTGGGTTGGTTCAGTACCATTGTCCTTGTTACAGTGTACTCTCATCGGTGTTGACCTCCTTGTTACATTAATAATGTCCATGATCAGGAAAACATGATTATCACACCACTCATGAGCTAGTCCTAGAGGCGGGACTAGGAACTACTTTGGTGTTTATGTATCAACATGTTTGTGTGTTTTCCTTCGAATCTATCATTCGAGAAACACAACATATATAGCATAAAGAAATAAACATTAATAATGAACATGGAGATATTTAAAGATATTTAGTATTGCTTATAGGGCATATGTCCTTCCCATCCACCCCACATGCCTACAAAGAACTACTCACACATGGAGATGAGGGATGAATACATGGCGATGGAAATGGCTTGACGGTGATGATGGTGAAGACGACGTCAAAATCACCCTATTTGGCGTGGAGAGAGTGATCAAGCTGACCTCGAAAACCTCGTTTTCGTTAGTGTCGGTGCTCTATTTTGCGAAAGACTCCGTAACCCTGGGGCGGACATTTATTCTCATATATGAAGGTGTGTGCGAAAAGGAGGAGGTGAGACGAGCTTCGAGGAGGCGTGGGCCCTCCATGACGCATCCTAGGGGGTGAACTGGCACTGGGGCCTCGCGGCGCCTCGAAGGCCTTCTGCCCTCCTTGTTCGGTGTGTTGGACTTCTTTCTAGGGATAAAAACTATCCTCCTATTTTTTGTGAACTTTATTTATTTTATTTCTTGCACGAAAGGCAGAAATAATTTTTTTCTAAAAACGGCATCACTTCTAACAGTTTAATTCCAACTTTAGTGAGATCTTTGTCCCTACACGAGGAGGGACTTGGATTATACTTGAGGAATCGGAGAGGAAAGGCTCAAGCACTACTAGGAAAAGGCTTATAGGTAAGCCACATATCCGTGGCGCACTGGAATAATGGTGCGCCATGGCTAAGTATGCGTGGCGCACCGCTTCGGGCTGCGCCACGGACACTAACTTAGCCGTGGCGCAGGCCTCTAAGATGTGCGTCACGGCTAAGTTGGGCCCTGGCCGGCCGGCCTGTGCGCACTTAGGCGTGGCGCGGTAGAAACATGTGCGCCACGGGTAGGAGCGTAGCCGTGGCGCACCATAATACACTGCGCCACGGCTAAGTGTGGGACCCGGTGCACATTTTTGGCGCCAATTTTACCCCACTTAGCCGTGGCGCACTGTGCCCCTGTGCGCCACGGGTAAGCGTGGGTCCCACCTTTACCATTTCTGGCGCGAATTTTACCCCACTTAGCCGTGGCGCAGGGCATTACCGTGCGCCACGGCTAGTAAATACTAGTGGCGCAGAGACACTACGTGCGCCACGGCTAAGCCTGGGTGCACTTTTTGGCTGTGCCACCACCCCACCACCCCCTTTTCTCACTCTTCCTCTCCCTTCCTCCTCCCCACCTCTCATTCCAGATCTGCACGCCCCCTTCCTCTCCCCACCTCATTTTCTTCTCTCTCTTCACATATTTTGCCACATAAATCTACTTATTTTCTTCATGTATATGTGAGGAAACATCTCCCACACCTCGTGCTCGATCCTCCTCCTCCGGGCGCTCTCTCTTTCGACGTCTTCGTTGGAAGGTGAGTGTATGTGATGGATGCATGAGAAGGCTTTGATGTGTGTGGTTCTATGTGATGGATGAGAAGGGTTGTGATATGTTTGTGGTTGTTGTATATATATGCATGTGTGATGGATGAATTTGGTTGCATTAATTGTGTGATGGATGAAGATGTGTGTGTGGTTGCGTGTGTTTGCATATGTGTATGCCATGATCAAAATGATGAGTTGCCGATGTGCTCGCCGAAATGTAGATTCATTTCCATTTCGGCAAATTTTCCGGCACTCCTAGGGGCAAAAAATTAGCAAAGGTCATGCCGAATTTTTCCGTGAAATATTTTGTTTCTAATATAATTCTTTTGTTCCTATATGTAGAGCGTAGCCGACAATGGTCATCATGATGAGCGTAAGTATTGTTGCTAGATATTTGAAATATGCGACGACCGTGATGGTTAAAAACAACGACACCGGGATAAAGTGTCCGTGTCGAACATGCAAACTCGGCACCGTGCTCGATCCTTTTTCCGGCACATTGCAGGAGCATCTGCTCAGGAAAGGTTTTATGGATGACTTTAGTTACGAGGATGATGATGAGGACGTCCGGGGGGGCGCGGCGGGAAATGATCAGGAAGATGATGAGGCGCCTCCCGATTATGATGACGAAGAATATGTCGGGCATGATGATGAAGAAGAAGTCGATGTAAACGGTGGAGAAGACGCGGGCACACCGACGCTGCTAACTTCAGTCGTGCGGGACCCTCATGTTCAAGAATTGCTTCTCAAAAAGTCGAGTAACGCTGCTAGAGAGGCTAAGTTGGCGCAGCTGGACATAGACTCGAATGCTCCGTTGTATGCGGGATGTCGGCCCGAGGATACCCGCTTGAAAGTAACGCTCATGGCTCTGCAGATGAAGGCAAAACACAAATGGACAGACGCAAGCTTCGACGATAACTTGAAATTTTGGCACGATCGTCTTCCTGAGGGGAACATGTGTCCTAGTAGTATCGAAGAGGCCAAGAAAATCGTGTGCCCTTTTGATTTACCGCACATCAAATACCACGTTTACATCAATGATTGCTTCATTTATCCGGAAAATGACGCGGAGACAACTGCATGTCCGGTGTGCGGCGCTGCTCGATACAAGAAAGGGAAAAAGAAAGCTCCTCGGAAAGTGGTATGGTACCTTCCGATCATTCCTCATCTGCAGCGGCTTTTCACAGATCCTAAGGAAGCAAAGTTAATGCGCTGGCACGCGGAAAGGAATAAGCTGGAAAACGAAGAGACACATAAGACGCTGAGACACCCTTCAGATGCTAAGCAGTGGGAAGCGTTAGACTTTGAATACCCAACTTTTGGGAATGATCCAAGAAACGTCAGGTTGGGCGTGAGCACCGATGGGCTCAATCCGTTTGGCAACCAAAGCAGCACACATAGCACGTGGCCCGTGTTTGTATGGATATACAACCTACCCCCATGGTTGTGCATGAAGAGGAAGTACATTCACATGAGCATGCTAATCCAAGGGCCAAAACAACCAGGAAACGACATCAATCTGTATCTGCAGCTCTTGAGAGATGAGCTACACAAGATATGGAATGTAGGGGTCAGCACATGGGACGCCGTCGCGGAAGATTACTTCCCTATGAGAGCCGCGTTGATCACGACGGTGCAAGACTATCTCGGTTACGGATATATCGCAGGCCAGGTGGCACACGGACACTGTGCATGCGTTAGGTGCATGGACGATACAACAGATATGTAGCTAGAGAAAGATCCCGGGTCTTCAAAAACAGTGTTCACGGGACATCGAAGGTGGCTTCGCAGGGACGACCCGTGGAGAAACCGCAAAGAGCTGTTCGATGGTACCGTTGAGATCCGAAGAGCCCCACGTAAGAGGAGCGGCGAAGAAATTGACATGCTGTTGAGAAGCTGGGATGAGTGCCCTCCGCCGGGGAAGAAGCAAAAGGCTCCGCCACCACTGCTGAAGGTATGGAAAACAAGGTCTGTTTTCTGGGACTTGCCATATTGGAAGATCCTCGAAACACCTCATAGCCTTGATGTCATGCATATCACGAAGAACGTGTGCGAGAGTCTGCTTGGCACCCTTCTCAACATGCCGGAGAGGACCAAAGATGGGCCGAAAGCAAGAAACGACCTAAGATCATTGGGCATCAGGAAAGATCTCCACGGAGGACGCCCTAACGATGATAATGATCTGTCTGAGGAGGAGGAGATGGAAGGTCGTCGAAAGGGCAAAAAGGCGAAACAGAATGACTATTACTGCCCTCCTTCGTGCTTCACTCTAAGCCAGAAGGAGATCGAACAGTTTATCAAGTGCCTTCTCGGAGTGAAATTTCCTTCCGGTTACGCGGGGAAGATAAGCAGATATCTGGACTGCAGCGAAACAAAAGTTCAGCGGGATGAAGTCTCATGACTGTCACGTGCTGATGACGCAGATACTTCTAGTTGCACTCCGAGGGATAATGGACCCACACGTCCGCCAAACGCTATTGGACCTATGCAACTTTTTCGACGTCATCTCTCGAAAGTCGATCAGCATGAAGAAAGCCGTAAGGCTACAGGAAGAGATCATTGTGATACTAAATGAGCTTGAGATTTACTTCCCTCCCGCATTCTTCGACGTTATGGTGCATTTGCTGATCCATGTCGTGGATGATATCATCCAGCTCGGGCCGATGTTCCTGCACGGCATGATGCCGTTCGAAAGGATGAATGGTGTCATCAAAGGATACGTTCGTAACAGGGCAAGTCCAGATGGAAGCATCGTCCAGGGCTATCTCACCGAAGAGTGCATCTCTTTCTGCACGAATTTTCTAGATGTCGAGAACCATGTTGGTCTGCCCGAAAATAAGCACATTGGCAGGCTCGATGGAGCAGGTCACAAAACAGGCAGGAGGGAACTACAAGTGGACGACTCTGGCCGACGCACCGACTTTGACAGTGCAAACTTTGTAGCGCTAAGACACATACAAGTGGTCGATCCTTGGTTGGAAAAGCACAAAAACTTTATTGAGAAGAAGTACAGTGAACGTGGTCAGCATCGAACGGACGTCGAAATAATCAAAGAGCACAACGCCACCTTCACACGTTGGTTCAAACGCCACCTTCTAGATAATCCTCCGTCAATGACTTCCGCAGAAGGAAAACTCATATTCCTCTTGTCACAGGGCCCTGCGCCCAACCTGATGACATATCAGGCATACGATATCAACGGTTACACGTTCTACACGGAGGAAAAAGACAGGAATAGCGAATATCAGAACTCAGGGGTAACGATGGAATCCTTCACCGGTGACGTCAAAGAAAGGTACTATGGAAGGATCGAGGAGATCTGGGAGCTGGACTACTCTGGAGACAAGGTGCCGATGTTCCGTGTCAGATGGGCTAAGAGCGTCAGTCCAAAAAAAGAAGACGGATATTTCACCACCATGTCTATACCCGAAGCCTCCAAGTCTGCTGCTACCGCGAGCGTCATCGCGAAAACTGAACCGTGGGTACTGGCTAGCCAAGTTGACCAATGCTTCTTCATCACCGACCCGACAATGCCTAGCCGTGTTGTCGTGAGAAGAGGAAAAAGGAGCATCATCGGAATGGATGGAGTCGCCAACGAGCAAGATTTTGACCAGTACGGAGACGATGGAAGATGACGATGACGACGACGACGAAGAAACATACACCACAAGAAGAAGTAGGACAACACTACCCAAGTCAGGTGGTCTTCCGTTCGCAAGAAGAAGTCGAGATGTTCCGGGTCTAAATTATTCAACCGCCACCAAGAAGGGAAAGAAGATTGTGAAACGGTAGCTAGATGGTGTGGGAAATACGACGCTTGATTTTGTAACCCTAGGAATTAATATTATAAATTAAGTATCCTAGAATTTGTAATCCAAATATTAAGTATTTTAATATATTAAATAGGAATATGATATGTGTAATCCTACCTTAATATTAAATTTTTAAAATCATAAATTGGAATACTATATCACATTAAATATTATATGAATGTCTTAAATGAAATGCACAAAAGGAAAAAATAAAAGAAAATGAAAAATTAAATGCAAAAAGAAAATATAAAAAAAACTCCTTAGCCGTGGCGCAGGGAACTTACCCTGCGCCATGGGTAACTTACCCGTGGCGCAGGTTAGTGACCCTGCGCCACGGCTATTATACGTACCCGTGCCGCATGGGAGTGGCCGTGCGCCACGGGTAAGTTAACCTAGATCTAAAATTCGAGCGCGCCCGAACCGTTCCCCAACTCCCTCCACCGCATCATCCTCTCCTCCCACCGCTCGAGCGCCGTCTCTCACCGTCGTCGCCCCTCGCTCCACGGAGCACCGCCGCCGCCCGTCGCCGTCGCCCCCTCGCCTCCACGGAGCACCGCCGCCGCCCCGTCGCCGTCGCCCCCTCCACCTCCCACGAGCACGAGCGCGCCGGCCCGGAGCCCCTGCCCCGCGCCTCCTCCAGGCCGTGCGCCACCCCGAGCACCGCCTCCACGAAGCACCGCCCCCGCCCCGTCGCCGTCTCCCCCTCCTGGCCGTGGCCGCTGCTCTGCCGGTGGCGCTGCTCCTCGCCGGATCAAGGTGACCCGGTCCCTCCTCCTCCTCCTCCTCCTCCTAATTATAGTCGATTTAGCTAGGGTTTCCCACTAGTTGATGCAACAATCGGTAGATTTAGACCACAGATGATCTGATGATCTGCCACATTTTTTTAATTTTTTTCATATTGATGTTCCTCTGCCATATTGATCTGATGGTTACCATTTCATATTACAAGTGGTTACCATTTCATATTGTTTCAACTTAGCAGTAGGGGCACATCTAAAGTAGATAGATGACAAATCACACCTTAATAAGAAATGGCAGAAAATCATGTAGCCCATGTGTTGCAATTGCTAGATCCTGGTCATACATGTCATATATGGATAGTAGTTAGGTTCCTAGAACTTTTAGCATGCCTAGCTGTTAGGTCTACCAATGCCAGAACCTAGAACAAATTCACTTGGAAGTATACATTGCAATATGTCTCTCTTGTATGGTGTCAACTGGATGCTCTTGTGAATGTTGCTTTTAATATGTTAGTATTAGAAAATTTCGAATTTAGGGTTAGTGTTAGTGTAGCAAAATGAAATGCAAAATTAAAAATGAAATGCAAAATGAAATTAGGGTTAGTGTTATTGCTTCTACTTGCTGTTAGGGTTAGGGTTAGGGTAATGATTGGAGTTTAGGAAAACTGAAATGGAAAATGAAATTTGAATTTTTTGGCAAAATTCTGGCTGAAATGCTCTACAATTTTTGAAAAACTCAAATCAACTCTTATTTAGCTGAAATTTTTACAGTAGGTCAACAATAGTTATACATTGCTCTTGTAAAAATTTCAGAATTTTCAGAGCTTGTTTGGTTCACCAAAAAAATTGAAAACTGCTGCTGCCAGGTTGCTCCTCTAATTGTGTTTTTGATGTTGCTTGCAGGTTGTGGTGGTGGTGTTGCTTGCTGCTGGTAGGGGTGCTACATTTGCTTGCTGCTGGTTAAGTTGAAGCAAGGTAGGATGCATGTGATGGAATCCGGAGTTGTGTGCCGGTTTTTTTTCTTCAATGTTATACTGCCGGAGTTGTGTGCCGGTTTATATGTGTGATGAATGTTTCTATATTGCCGGAGTTGTGTGCCGGTTCGTCTGTGATGAATATATGTTTATATGTGTGATGAATGTTTGTATCTTGCCGGAGTTGTGTGCCGGTTTTTATTGTTGTAAATTTGCAGGGATTTTATATGAGTGCCGATGTTTTGCCGAAATGTCGATTCATTTCCGTTTCGGCAAATTTCCGACACTCCTATGGCCAAAAATTAGCAAAGGTCATGCCGAATTTTTCCGTGAAAAATTCGGCATGACCTTTGCTAATTTTTGGCACTAGGAGTGCCGCCGGAAATTTGCCGGAACGGAAATGATTCGACATCGGCATATATTTTTTGTTTCTTTTAACTAACACGTTCCATTTTGTTGTCAAACGCAGAACACATGGCTAACAACGATGAGGCCGGAGCTTCTCGGAAGTTAAGCGTGGAAGAACTAGCGAGAGAGAACAACGCGGACTTCTGGAGCTTCTACAATGAGCCGACAGGGGATGTTGCCCAGGACGCTCATGTTGCCGAGGATGACCATGACGAGACCACCACTAGTGGCGCCGGGGATGGCAACGAGACCACGGATGGCGGAGAACGCACAGATGGTAGCCAAGCCAAAAAGGCTAGGAAAGAGAGGAGCAAGAACAAGGTCCGGGCCTTGAGGCAAGCGATCACCGAAGTGTCCCCCGGTGGGGCGCCTCTAGAGCCTACAGGGGTCGCCGGAGGGTATGGCCTCCAAGTGGCATGCATCCTTCGAGATGTCGTCCCGGTCTATGAGGATAACATAAGGGATGCTAGTAAAGAGGGTTTGCGCCTCCGCCTCATCAAGAGGCTGCACGAACGGTATGAGTTCCCGCCGGCCTACAGGGCCGATGAAGACGGTAACCATGATATGAAAAAACTCAATGCCGTCAACAACTTTGCCCTCACGAAGATGAGCAAGGCCTTGGCCAGTTGGAGAACTAGGGTCAAAAAATTGATCGAAGACGATAAAAGTCCCGAGGAGATCTGGAACAAGGAGCGGGTCAACGAAGAAGACCTTAGGATTTTCCGGGGCAGGCTCGGACTACCTGTATCCAAGAAAATGAGTGAATGGGGGAGGTGGATGAACTCGAAGAATGTAGGTCACCACCATCTCGGAAGTGGTGGTTATTTCGCGGCAGAGCCCAAATGGGAGAAGCAGGACGCTGAGTGGGCAGAAAAGGGCATAGAGAACCCCTTCGCCAAAATTAAACACAAGCAGACTAGAAACTTTGTCAGGGCTCGGTTCACGGAGGACCCGGTTACCAAGGAACTTACGACGGATCCCGCAGTCGTGAAGTTCCAAAAGGCTCTGGAGGAAGTGGAAAAGTCTAGAGCCACGGAAGAAAGCTCCTCCCAGAGTTCGACGAAGCCCGTGTGGGACACTCCATTCAACGCGGCGTTGAACAAGGTCAAGGGCGGGATCTGGACAAGCCACCGTCAGGTGGCCGTGTTGTCGGCCATGGCAAGGTCCTATGGGTGTGACTATTATGCCGAGGACAAGGACACACGAAAGGAGAGGAAGAAGCGCAAGCAGGAGGATATAGTCAACGAACTAGTGGCCAAGGCGCTAGCCGGTTTCCTTCCTTCCGTCGTGACCTCGGTAACGGATTGGATCGACGGAGGTCGACAAGGGCCGTGTCCAGTGCCCAACTTTGGAGGCAACACGGCGGACAACACCTTGTCGGCGGCTTCGTCCGCCAACACCGCGCCGCCACCTCCACCTGTCCAGGATACTCCACCGGTCCTCACCACGCCGTCGCCTGCTCCGGAGAATTCGCCGGCCGGCACCGCGCCAAGCGGTGCCCACTCCGACTCCTTGTCTCAAGCTGTCGGCGGTGTCTCGACAATGGCGAGCTCGACGCCCTCATGGTATATAAGCGTCGTAGGCTCAGCGCATATTACTTCATCCATTTTTCCTTTGCCTTGCATATCTAACGCCGTACATGCATGTTCTTCGCAGGGCGACACTAGATGCACTCTCCTACACCATGTGAATGGAGAGTTGAAGGATGTTGCTAGGGCTACCATCGTTGCGCCCAAAAATCGCATGCACCACAACAGGCCGATACCAGATGGCTTCTTCAAGGTCTCACTGATTAGGGTGTTTGCGGGCTGCGATGAGGTGGATCCTCCTGTTCAACCCGTGGGAGCCGAGGACCACCTGCTCCTCCGTGAATGCATCCCCTGGGCCATGATGTGGCCGAAAACCCAGATCCGTATTAGCCCGGACACTCCACACACAACACCGGAAGTCGGGTTGGGGCAAAACCCTGTCAAGGCCAGCGCACCAGCACCACCACAACTGAAAGAGCCTGCGGCACGGGAAGATGACATCTTCGATGACTGCTACATCGATGATGACCGCTGCGAAGACGGAGGATTCATGGCTTCTCTTGATGAACCGTCAAGTGCTCCGCACACTCACGAGCCCAGTCAACCAGATAAAGCCGCGTGCACGAAGCGTCTGTTCGATTCTCAAGAGACGCCTCCAGCCGACGACTTCACGCAGAAAGAAGCATCACAAGCTATCCTGAGCCCCAACACACTACTTGGAACCTGTCGTGAAGCGCTAGCGGCCGGAGGAGGCATCCCTTCAAAGCCTAAGAAGGCGCGGAAAAGAACTAGGAAGAGCGACTATGCATCCGGCAGCCAGCCCGCTATGCCTCCAAAGCCGCAGCAGGGTGCCGGCCATGGCTCGAGCAGCCAACCTCCCATGCCTCCGAAAACCGATCCGGTTTAAAGGACGGGCCAGGACCCAGCAAAGATGTTATGCAGCAAATACATATTGCGGGCCTACCGATGGTACCCGCGTGATGTGCTCAGCCTCATGAGTGGGGATATGCAGATGCTGCATGAGCGTGTTCTGACACGAGAGCTGGATCTTCTTAAATGAAAGATCCAACACACCCACACCCGCTTTTCACTGCCAAGGTGCCAGAGGGAGTTGATGGCTTTGCATACAAGAGCCGGCTGATTTGCTGTTCCTACGGTTTGATGACATCTTCAAGATGTTTAACTTGAGGCGGCTCCATCCTCACTTAGTCCGCTTATTCTGTCTCAGTATGGCCCACCAAGTCCAAAAAGAGAAGATCGGGGGCGTCGCAATAGTGGACCCCTACTACATGATCGAGACCAACTTCAGAAGCCATCAAGGCTGGCAATTTATGTCAAAACACCTCGAAGAAATCATGGTGGAGAATAAGTGGAAGGATTACATTCTCTTGCCCTACTATCCCGAGTAAGTAGTCATTCTCTACTCTGTCTAAATTAGTTTTGTATCATTGTTTTTCTAACACTCTGTCTAAATTGTTGTTTTGCCCAGAGACAAGTATTGCGTCCTGCTCGTTCTTTGCCCGGCTTATTCCCTAGTCACATATTTGGACTCGGGTAGGGAGCACAAACCGAAAGACTACACCAACCTCAAGAAGGCTTTGGATAGTGCTCTAGTTGGCTTCACTATGAGGGGAGGCATCCTCAAAAGGAAGAGAAAGGGAAGAGGAGGTATTGCCATATTCCACCATATTGTCAACTTTGCTTGCGTCACGCAACCAAACAACAGCGAGAGGGATGCCTACTACGCCATCCACCAGATCCGTGCCTTCGTACGGGATGCAGAGCAACTCAAGTTGCCAGAACAACTACAACGCTGGGCCGAGAACTTGGCGACGATCCAAGATCTTGATCTCCGACAAGAATTCTATCGCATCCAGGAGACGTTCGCGAGGATCATACTACACGATGTCTGCACCGTTGGAGGCAAGTTCTACTACGACGGCGCTCCACTCGATAATGCGGAGGTGGAACGACGTTTAAAGGCACAAGGCGACATCCGGCCCTTCACGAAAGACGGCGTCCGCCCCTTCCCGGCCCCAAAGACCGTCGACGCCTAGCTATCTTATGCTTGTCTTAGGTTATGTTCCAACAATGGATGGAAACACGTGTTGTAATTAAACCTTCCTTAGTTTGTAATGTGATGTTCGAACTTGCTACTCGATACCGCTCGATGTATATATATGATGATCCGTGATATATTTTCAGTTATAGTGCATGTGTGATCTATGTATTTTGTATATTGTTCTGCAATCTGTATTAACATCTGTATAAATACATGTATAAATATTTGTATAAATACTGTATTTTCTGTATATAAAAAATACAGAAAAACTTAGCCGTGGCGCACGACAGAAGGTAGCCGTGGCGCGCCCTAGCCGTGGCGCACGAGTAAGAGGTGCGCCACGGGTACTTCCCCTTAGCCGTGGCGCAAGATAGACATGTGCGCCATGGGCAATACTCGTGGCGCACATCTGTGCCTGCGCCACGGGTAAGTGTGGTTACCCGTGGCGTGGCAATCCGTGGCGCAGACCCCTGCGCCACGGGTAAGCCATTTTGGTGCGCCACGGGTAAGCTTTTCCCTAGTAGTGATTTGACACAGAGAACAGACAAGTTTCGATAGAACCTTCACCAGAGTGACAAATTCTTTGTTGATCCCATGCACAGAGCTTTAATCCAGTCATACGTGTCAATCGGCAATAACAAAAAGATTTGAAAGATGAAGATCACACACACACAAAAAAAAAAGGGTTTTTGCGTAGTATTTTTGTCGAGATATAATCCTCACCAAAACAACCTTATGAAGCGTAATTGTCATGGATGTAAAATAGTATGTCTTCTAACATCAACACGAGACTACTGAACTTTTTTTTTCGGTGCAAGTTTGCTAAATCTATATGGCCAGTCAACTAGATAGGTTATACCATATATGGTTATACCCACCACGCAGCGTTGTGAATATATTCGGCAATTGGCTCAATGGTGTGGATCATAAGTTTAAGTTAGAGAGCGATTGTATTTATTTGGTCGTTATGGCTACGTAAAAATGATAAATTTTAATGGCAAAAAATCCTCTGTTATGCCGGTTACCTATCGGTGAATAGCTTTGCTCTATTCATGACCCTCTCTACAGAGTGTGGACCAACACAACATGTTTATGAAGGTTTCTAGACCGTTGAAGGATAGGGCAATGGACTTTTAATCAACAAGGATGACAGCTTAACGTGCGGATTGGTCGTCGTCCGTCCCCATAGACGCCTTAAGAACTATGGTGTAGTACTTGGCAATAAGAAAATTGTTTTATCCTTTTTGATGAATACTTGTAATGCTTCTTTTGTTTTTGTTTTCGGTGCATCGAATGCTTTCGGATTTGCGCATCTTTGTTTTGAAGGAGTGTAGAAGTTTCTTCTAAAGAAAAGAACTGTAGAAGGAGGGTAACTACCGAAGAATTTTTTCTTGAGCCCGATGTCTGCACAGTCGTTTAGAGCTTTGCCAAATTTTGTCTATATGAGAAACGGCCCAAAATCCTTTACTCCACAACCTCTACACATCTGAATTTCTTTTGAACATCAGAGAGGTTTAACTGAACTCAGTTTCGGGTGAAGTCACGAAGACGGAGGCGGAGTTTTGAGACCGGTAGAAGGTAGGCTGGTGAGATCGGAGATGAGACCGGAGCTGCGTGTCGCGGCAGGCAGCGGGGCCAGAGGCCTGCAGGAGGACGCATGCATGGGTCCGCCGTCCGGCTGAATTCCTGTCCCCGCCACCTTCCTGCAATAAACCGTCGCAGGCTAGCCAACAAGCGACATGACTGCCTGCTTGGCTGGCTGGTTTGTAGCTTTGCTGCATTAAGGAAACTGGCTCCGAGCTGGATTGGACAGCTTGATATATCAGCGGAGGAAATCCGGAACTGCGACTATCTCGCTGGATTAAAACTAGCTAGTCCTTCCCTTCCGAATCCATAATTAATACGGGAACTCTTTTTCAATCTTACATAAATTTAAATTAAAGTTTCAATATTTATTATGGATAGGAGAAAGTAGCTGATTCGTGAGCGAGAGGACAAGCATTTTTATTACACCTGATAGCATTTCTAGCGCCTCATGTGATAGAAAGGCGAGACCGACTTCGGTGATGGAGGGGCGAGGATGGTCACTCTCTGTATTCGTCGCTAGGTGGTCTACTGATTTACTGTAATTTCTATGAATTTAAAAAATATTTATACTACTATGGATGATTACCAATAGACTGGCAGATATTTTCGCAAGGAAAAAAACTTTTTCTAGCTGCCCTACCAATGCTTTATCTAGCAACACCTCTGGTTGACCCCTATCGGGAGCGGCGACACAGATCCCCAAACGAGGCCTCTCAGTAGGCGGCACCTAGTAATTGTTTTGGTCATTTTTCTTAGGAAAACAAACATATTTCTACACAAGTAAATGCAACATATTGCATCACAAAAAAATAATTTATAAATTATAGGTCCATAATAAATGAAACGTGGGATAAAATAACTCGTAAAGCAATTAAATTGAGATTCAAAATTAAAATTCGGGCTTGGCTTTCTTCCAGCACCCACAAACGCTAAACTAGATCATCTTGCAGTTAACGATGGACAATTCGTCGTGGATTTTTGCATGCATGTCGAGTAAATTAGTAAACTCGGTCGACACTTGGTGATCAAATTGGGCAATAACGTCTTGCCCGTCATACGAATGATCATCAATCAACTGAGCATCACGCTCACTATTGATAATAATGTTGTGCATGATAATACATGGTACGACCAGCCTTCTTCACGACAGAACAGTACGTCAACAGGAGGATGTGAGACGACGCTTGAGGTGGCTAGAACAGCCTTCTGGGCCACGCCATGGGGTCTCCCAGCGCCTCGTAGCTCATTTCGTGGGCCTCCAATGATGGTAGTCTTCATTTTGATGAAAAACTTCATGTGGATTTTTTTCTCGAATTAATTAAGCTCCTGAAATTCCCAATGCTAGGTTTCATGACAACTTCGGCCGTGATTTGAATTTGTATATATCGACTAAATCTATTAGGCAATAATTCACAATATATCATGTATGGGATTCCTAAAACATCTTGGTTTTGGTTGGATAAATACAAACATAGTTCATGTTTAAACATTCTTTTGCTTTCAGTATTCATGCGTCAAGTTACATTAGTTAGCCATGCATAATTAGGGTTGCAAGAAAATCTCTAGACTCTTAAGTAGTCCGGAATTGATTCGAATAGATATGAGCTAAGTATGTAATATATCATGTGTGGGTGTCTTATATAGCTCGATTGAAAAATGAGCTGATCTTGAGTTAGCACTATCCCGTTCAATTTAGCTCGACAACTCAGAAATGTATATAATTACTTATAATAGTTCTGTAATATTTTAAAAGAAAATAGGATCATTTATAACCTTATATGACTTGGATGTGATTTAATCATCCTTATGTGGATATGATTCGTTGTGCAAATCTAGAAAAGTTAATTAACCCTTCTATACTGTGTGGATGAGAATTTTTGTTCTGTATACACAAGAAATGTTATTATTGTTATGCTTAGCTCGAAAGTAGCTTGAAATCTAATCAAGATCATTACAAGCTGAGTATAAATGAACTACTTTTTATAACGCTGTTGTATTAATTGACTCAGTGTGAGCTCGCGAACTGAACTCAGTCTTGTCTAAATGGCTTGAGCTCGACTCTTTCACAACCCAGCACAATTTGTATATACTATAATGCGAATTACTATAATTAAAAACCAGATTTTTTAGAAATAATTGAAAACCAGATAGAAGCTGAAAAAAGGAACGAAACAAAGTTTTTTTTTTTAAGGGAAGGAACGAAACAAAGGTGAGAGGTAGTGGTAGGGAGTTACACTGGGCCGGCCCACACGAGCTAGCGCTTCAAGAGTTGCATTTTGAGTTTCCCTTCAAACTCGGAAGAGTGGAAGGAAAAATCCCAATCCCTAACCCCTCACACGGCCTTCCCCAGCCGAAGGCATACCGGTGGCGTCGATGGCAGCAAGGTCCGGGCTCCGACGTATGCTCTCCATTCCCGGATTCGCGGCGCCTCACGCTTGCATGTTCTCCGTCGAGCGGTCGGTTGGCGAGGACCGCAAGGTCTTCGTCACTGGTATTATTATTTCCCCATATTTGCTTTATACGTATTCCATTCCGGTCCTGTAAACATTCTCTGCCCATGATCCCTGCCATAGATTTAGCCCGAGATCGCGCATCTGGGTGCTACGAAACCGCTGTGCGGTTTTGAAATCTTGATCGGAGTGATTAGTGTCAGATAGCTCTTATTTGGAGCATGCGCTTCTTCAGTGATGGTTTAATTACGTGCTTACATCTGGGAAGTCGGCGAATTTTTATGGTCGCATGTGCAATCAGTTTTCCGCGCAGAAACAATTGTCAGAGCAAACCATGTGCCTTTGCTTATTTGGGACTCTGCATAATCTTATAGATCCGACCTGCTAGGTTTGCAGCAACGAATTAGGGGACATTGAATTGTTTTCTTGTTCTTTTTTTTTGGAAAAAGGGGAAGGGCCCAAAAGGACCCAGAAGCTGCATTAACTTTCGTCGGTGGGATTACAGATTACACAGAGGACCCTAGATACAGCAGAAAATATAACATTGTCCTCCGAAATTACAAAAAGGACCCTTAAACTAAAAAGGGAAGAACACACAGGTCCTTCTCCACCGGCGTCGATCTGGATCTTCCGAGAACGGCCACCCGCGCCACCGCCGGGGACAAAGCCACTTGGGGTAGAGAAGGTGATGAACGCCGCCTAGAAGTTGAGGAAGGGCCTCCTTAAGGGCTCAAAGGCCTAGAGGTTGAAGCAGAGATAGCAGCAGCAAGCAGCCGGTGCTAGAGCTCGGAGCGGCCGCCATTCGGCCATAAAAGTCAGCGACGGGCCAGCCCATGGACGGCGGGAGGTCGCTGAGGATGCGCTCCCAAGAACAGCAGCAGTCTTCACTTTTCCCTGCTCGCCGGATCTGCAGAAATCACACACCAATCGAAGCCCTCCTGCTTCTTCACCATCACCTCGATGGCATGAAATAGGAGGAGCTGCAACCGCGTGGTCTCGATCTGGGAAGCCACCGAGCTTATTGAAGAAGGAGCTCTTGCCGGATTCGGTCACCCCCGTCAGCCTCCACCATGGAGTACCTTCGCAGCAGAACGCCGACAACCCTGAGCTGCAGCTCGCGAGCAGCCAAGGGGAGCTCCAGGAAATCGGCATAGCGCCAAACGCCACAAGGGACACCTAGACTCACTAATCCTAGTCTACAGCTATACAGGGATGGGACCCTCACCCGTCTCAACGCCGGCCATCGCCGGAGAAGAGAGGGAGAGGGGCCGGTCGGCCCAGATCTGGGGAGCGGGAGGAGGGCGGAGGTGACGAGGGAGGGGGGAGAGAAACGCTGCTAAAAGAGTTGGTTTTTCTTGTTCACTACTAAGAGTACCCGTGCAACGCACGGCTGTAAAATGCACATCATATTTAATCGGGTAACTTCTGCTAATTAATCGATTTCAAAAATCTTTTCAAAATCTTCCAAAACAATTTCCCCTGATTTATATTTGCAAAATTCTTGCATTACGAAGTTTCAAATCATGAAAAACTTTGGTTTACAAAAATGTTGAATTTTGCATCCTGCATCCAACCATATAAGCCTCTCTTCAAGAAAACCTCAAAATCTTTACATTTTCTTCCATGTCTGTCTCTGTCATTTTAAAACTCAATCAAGTTTAGTTTACCAAGTTTGTAATTTGACAAAACCTTGGTTTAGAAAGTTGTATAGTTTTCAAAATGAGGAAGGCCAGTTTTTAAACCAAGCCAATCGTATTTCAAAAACCTCTTCAAATTTTCCAAAACAATTTCCCCAGATTTGTATTTGCAAAATTCTTGCATTACCAAGTTTCAAATTATGAAAAACTTTGGTTGACAAAAATGTTGCATTTTACATCCTGCATCTAACCATATAAGCCTCTCTTCAAGAAAAACTCAAAATCTTTACATTTTCTTCCATTTATGTCTCTGTTATTTTAAAACTCAATCAAGTTTAGTTTACCAAGTTTGTAATTTGACAAAACCTTAGTTTAGAAAGTTGTAGAGTTTTCAAAATGAGGAAGCCAAGTTTTTAAACCAAGCTAATCGGAGCACCACAGCCCCCACACGACCATCATCCGGTGCGACAGAAATCAGGTCCCGGGTGAGAGAGCCTACGGTGGCAGTTTTGCAGTAATTTCTTCAAACGAAAGGGGCAATCGTTTATACCCGTTCGGCTGGGTACGGCTGAAAATTTTGTATGTCCGCCTAGATAATTGCTACGTGCACCCAGCCTCCGATTAGGTAAAGCTGAGCCGTTAGATCTCATTCAGTTGGACAATCTGGTGGTCCTGATTAATCTGTGTACATTTGGTGGTGTGGCTCTAGAGTAATTCAAGTTGGCTTGTTTATTAGTAGTATAGAATATAAACTTCATTTGGAAGAACACGTAGAGCAACCTTAGACCATCTACTATGCCGCGTCGATTTAATAAAAAAAAAGGTTGCTCTGATAGAGCATAAGATAGTTTTTTACTTAAATCCAACCATTTCTGCTAGTTCAATACCATAGGAGAACGCACCATGACACTATTGATTTCAGTTCAAAAGAGCTATGGAAGTCCTATAACTGGGCTAACACCATAGCATGATGTTAAATGAGCATATGTCGCTCCGAGTTCATATAGTTTACTAGCACTATGTCCGCGCGTTGCTGCGAAACAAAATAAAAATAGACCAAGGACTTTTTGTTATGCTTCATGATCATATATTTTACTTTTTAAAAAAATGGGGAAGCCTATCATCTGCATAAATCGATGCATACGACCATTTATTAAAGACAAATTTAACTTGCAGATTATCAAAAAGTCTTATTATCTTCTACTACCATAATATCAATTTTTTGAACGGCCAAATGGCAAGAAAATGCTAGCAAAATCTAATAGCCAGTCTGTAATACTACACAACAATTACATTACTCATTAATTAATTAATGTACATAATAAGGATCATTGCAACCATGTGTTGGTATCCCTTATAGACTGTATCTCTACAAAGATAATGTACAAAAAGATGATGAATTAGAACTATAGCTAAATACCCGTGCGCTGCTACGGACAAAATAACAATACATCCAATTAATTTAACAATGCATTAATTCTACAGTGCGAATATTACGTTTCTTATCTCTTCCACATTTGATGAACTCTTTTGCCAGTGATGATGATGTGACCGGCAAAGCATCTAAAGGAGTAAAGGGTGCTACCCCTAGGGGCTCTCACAGCGATTTGCGTTTTCGACCGTCGGATCGTGCCACGTGGTGCCATCCTGGCCATCGGTTTCGTCCAGGGCGCAAGGCCCTCGCGCGGCTCCGCATTTTATCCACGGGTCGTGTGTGGCCCGCCCGGCCCAGAATATCCCCCGCAGTGAGCGCCTCTCCCCCGCACGCTCACACCCAATCCCTCCTCTTTCCATCCCCTCTTCCCATCCCGTGCGGCGGCAGTGACAGGAGCGGTCGCGACGACGGCGCGGCGGCGCGCGGAGGGGAGAGGGGCGCGGCCGTGGCGGCGCACGCGCGGCGGTGATGGGGCGCGGCGTTGACGGGGTGGTGGTGGAGGTGGATGGCCAGGGCATCACAGTAAAAGAAGGAAAAAATGGTCCACGGTCGATCCCTCCACCAATCCCCTCGCTCCACGGTCGTCACTGCGCCGCCCAGCCGCCACATCTCCTCCCCGAACCAGCAGGGGCGAGCAGCATCGAAGGCCTCCTCTCACGATGGGTGATTCCTCAATCGCCCCATCCCCCTCTCCATGGCTGCAGAAGGTTAGGCAAATGGAGGCAGGGCGCCATGGCTGAGGAGGTGGAGATTAACGTCCCCTCTCCATGGATGCAGCAGGTTAGAAGAAGAGAGGAACGAGAAGATCGCTTCCTGGAAGGCCCTCTCCATCATCCTCTTAGCCGAGGCCACCAAGGCCGTCCTTGGCAAGCACAGATCCACCCTCAAGGTATGCCCTTCTCCAATTTCTTGATCTATAACTCTCTTAGTTTGTATATATCACCACTGGATCCAATTGATTGTGATCACGTTTTTGTTCAAGATCCTCTCATGATGTAAAGCAGGTTTCCCCTAATCATGAATCCAGTGACAGAAAATATGGGCGTTTATTCATGTTTCTATTTATCCATGAGGTACGTTTTCAGAATTCCTGAAACAGACATGTTTATTCATGTTTCTATTTATTACTTTCTAAGCCTATGGGTGTTGGATCTTCCCTCCAAGATTTAGTTCTTTCCTCGATTTAATGTAGATTTTTTGTTTGGATTTTGCAATATGCAGCATGGATCAGCAGAGTAGAGGAAGAGTTGCAGATGGCTACTATGATGCAATATGCAGCATGGATCAGCAGAGTAGTTGTAGATGGCTACTATGTGGTATGTTTTCTAATTCCTAAAACAGGTTGTTTATTCATGTTTCTATTTATTGCTTTCTAAGCCTATGGGGCATGGGCATATGATTTTTGAACAAAAAAATGCTGGTCACTTACCTCTTTATGTTGATCTTCATTTCAGCAAAGGCATGGTCATCCAGTCAGACTCATCTATGCCATTGTTCGTGCTCGTGAGAAACAAACCATCATAAAAACAGCTATAAGTAAGATATATGAATTTTTTAATTAGCTATTTACCTATTCTTAGAGTATTTTCTCATTGAAAGATATACCTGTGATAATCTACTGACACCTAGCCGTTGTTTTGGAGGTTCTGTGTTTCTATCGAGTCCCAATTTGATGTCCATTGAGCAATATGCAACCTTGGAACTTTCTTGGTATGTTTTCTGGTAGACTACTGCCGTTTGTGCACATTGATATGTTTTTAATGATTTTTCACATCATTACTTGAAATTGGATGGATACCTTGGATAGCTTCTTGTTTACTGCTTGTTTAACTTCAATTTACTACAACATCATTTAATTATGGTTATTTACATTGGCTGGGGTAGTTGTTTACTGTACTCTCATATGGTCATCATGCACACTGCTACTTAAGAAGCATTGCTTCCGAGTGTAATCTGAAAATTAGGATTGAAAGTAACATTCACTGAAGTGGAAATCTTACTGAGCACACCATAATTTCAATAGGCTTGTCTTACAATTTTTAGTTTGAATGAAACATGCATTTTGTACATCAGCAAGGACCCTCGTGTCATTGACTATTTATTTTTATGTCACAGTGACAATGCAATACCAAGTCAAATCACAGGGCAGCCTTGTTTGTGTAAGCAATGCATCTATATCTGCCAGAACTAATGAAATGTTTGAATGGAGCACAGCCTGATGACATTAATGAGTTACAGCCTTCAAAAGTGGAGTCTAATTTGGTGGACGAAAATGAGAATTTATAACCCTTTGAAAGTGAGGTGTCATATTGAAGGTCAACTTCTGTTTATTCAGGCTTCGTGCATTCAGTTTGGTAGACGGTAGTTTACTAGAAAGTAAAACAGTGGTATTTCAATTAAGGATAGGTTCATCATTTATATTTGATGTGTTTGTTCTTTTCTAAAACCTATTGCAGATATACCCCCCTGTGTCTGATAATCATATACGTCATGTCCCAAGCAATCATCTTCATTATGGCAATGGTTTGAGAGATTCAAACTTCCTGGATTTACCTTGATATCAGTTTCCCTGCTATGATTATTTGTAGTATGAGCAGGTAAAAGTGAGTTCAGTTTAATACATCTATTGTTCACAATGCTGCGCTATTCATTTTTTAGTGCTGTAAAATTAGCTGCAATGATACACTTATACCTACTAGTAAACGTGCACGTGTAACACACGTGTAATAATAGTAAATATAATATCAATAAATCACAGAATATGATAATCTTATTTATCAAAGTGAATAAAAAAGTATAACAAAATCCTCATATAGATATATGATTGTTGAAACGTCAAGGTAAATTAAAATACATGAGATGACAATTTAAAGAATAAAATCTATCCCGATGATCCAAATGGCGAGGAAGCCGTAAGATTATTCTTCATCTAGCGAAAGCAATATATGTTTTTGTTAGCACATAAAATGAAATTGAGAACTCATCCTTCAATACAGGTAATGGAGGAACTTTGTGAAATGCAAATTCTATAGATTGATAGCTAGCTTGCCGAATACAGAAGTTTGTTTTCTGATACAAGAATACGGCTGGAGACATGGTACGTTCAAAAGAAGATAATCCCTCTGATCCGAAAAAAGCGTCGTAACTTGTACATACGGTTTCTCTCCCAACAGATTTTACGGATCGGAGGGAGTACATAGTCAAGGATTCTAAAACTGACAAATGGCATACCCCGCAAGCAAGGGACAAAATCATGTCATTCGAGACAATTGCTAAATTAACATTGTACTTATGTGACGTTCATATAGAAATAAACTTATGGAGTGATTATCTAACCATATATGGATCAGTAATGTTGCACGCCCAATGCGTTAAATAAAAACACCGGAAGCCTATTATAATCTTTACATTAATTCTATGTATTAAATAACAATCAATACTAATTAACTTGAGAAATACAAGTAATACTACAATGATCGCTGATGGAAAGTATACTTGACTTCTTTCAGATTAATAATTTATGCCATCTGCACAACAAGTTTTGAGATATAACATGTAAACAAGTAATTTTGGAACTATACATGAGCTTAATCAAATACAAGCGCCTCGTTCATGATCTAATTGCATTATGACAATCTAAACATGAAACACACTCATTAATTTTTTTGGGGGGGGGGGGGGGGGGGGGGGGTCAAATTCTGATTCTAAGGACAAAATTGGGACATGGTCAATATTGACATCACAGGCCTCCTTATTCTATATGTGCCGACGGTCGTGGCCTTTTACTGAACTTCTTAACCACAGACGCGCACTCCAATTGCGGTAGGACTTGACTGACTCTTTCTCCCCTCCTTTACCACCTCTGCAATGGGATAACGTACAAAGAGCAGAATCAACAAGGCATCCATTTAAATATTTAATTATACTACAGACAAGGCATCCATTCTGGTAGGCTTAGTAAATAACTAAATACAACATTACTCATTAAAATTGAAAAACACAACCATTAAGTTTAAAGTATGATGTAAGATTGCTGCACCTGAAGCAAACCCATGTGCTTCTATGGCTATGGAGCCATCCTCCATCTCAAGTGATCGTGATTTAAAAATTTAATGAAGCATCTTTCTAAAGTTTAGAAGGCAGAAGACAAAAATATTGGGCGACACTTAATTTTGGTAGCAAAGAGAGCACACAGCAAACCTTACTTGAATAATCATATACATATGTGAAATGAAAGCAAACTATAAGCTAACACCTTATCATGCAAAATAATGACTACCAAAGTTCTTGAAAGCTGGGTTCCGGAGCCATCTGATCACTCTTCCACAGATAGAAAAAATTATAGGTTCATGTCAAAATTTGTTGCATCAAACAGTTCTCAGAAAAGTCATTGTGTGGTTTGTGCTCCATCACGGAAAAAGAAACTGAAGTGTACCCACAAGTCTGAAAATTCAGTAGCGAGTTAGTTTGCACGTGCAATGCACAATCTTTGTAATATCATATTTGCCTCATACTTAGCCATAGCCATGCTCTGATGTGAGATGGATCTTCATGGACTGATTAACCCAGACTCAACCAGCTAGGAATGTTTAAAAAAAATAACAGCTAGGACACCGGTGTCACATAGGTAACATTCGCTAAGCAAAGTCGAACATGATGTTGAACAGAAACTTCATGTTTGCAGTAAAGAAGGGAAGCATTAGCCCACCATCAAGAATATATAACCTGTTTAGGGCAAAGAGGAAAACATTCTATTGATTCTGTCACTGGATTCAATGACAACATCAGAATAAACTGAAACTCTAGCATGTAATAAATGAGCATGTTGTTTACAATCATATAAATGGCATTAGACCTTATTAAGTCGTTGACCAGCGAATCACCAAAACTGGAAGAACACTTCCCTGTAAACACCTAAACTATCAAGGCCCCTTACCTAAAGCAGCTAATAAATGAGCATGTTGTTTACAAATGACAAGCAGCTGACACTGCTTTCTGAAGCCGACACTCCTGAAATTGACCCATTACAGATTTCACATCAAACTAAAGCATAAAATTTTACGGGAATTCAAGCCAGGATCCTTCAAACCAGGTATTGTGGCAAGATTGTCATTCTCTAGAATGATAGATTGCAGATTTGTTCACACAACCCGCTAGCACGCTATAGCATCAGCCTATGCTGCAGTTCTGCAATGCGGCAATGAAGAAGAAGCAGCAAAAATCATATGGCCTAGGCTCCATCCTTGACCATGTCGTCTCCATTTCTCAATTGCAGATTTGCAGGACCAGTCAGAGATCGTGAAACATGGATCGGAATTCTAGAAAAATAATTTGGTTTTAACCACTCAAATCTGCATGGTCAAAGTCTGTCAGATTGCAGTGTAGATGTAATTTTGCAACAATTCTATTGAGCTATCAACTGTACAAACTATTTTGCAATAAAATTAAAAGCTATGTATCACTGGATTCTCGCAATATCTGTATCGTACCTTGTTGTATTAATATAATATGTAAAACATTAAAAAACACTCGAGATGCTTATGATAAGCTATCTGTTCATGAGAAGCTTTAACCTTTTCCCAGATAATGTAATAAAATTGTTTGAACCACAACAAAGGTGCTATGTGCATTCCATTTGAAAAAGGTTCAGAAAGTTCAGGCAGTAAATAGAAGCTAACTTTCAAAAGTTTGATATCATGTCATATTTGAATGCAAAATGTTGAATTGTCTACATATGATATCTGAATAAAAGAGAGGCATGGCAGTCTAGAATTTCTTATTGCTTCAAAGCTGATTTATCTTGAACATATTTTATCAAATTCATTTGACAATAAACCATACCTTGTTCTTAATGAGACCGCGGTCTTGACTTCTCAATGAACTTCTAAGCAGCAGACACATGCACTGTCATTGGACAATAGCTTAGTTTTAGTCCGATGATGATTTTTGGGCAGATGTGGCAAACCTGACCCGTGAAATTTGTAGCAATGGTGACTGAACCGAAAACACCAAACCACAACCAAACAGTGTCCCACCGCTCGCCATGGATGACCTATGGATCAAATGCAGGCATACCAAACTTGACAATGCCACGTGCACATTTGCGCTCATTGCCGCACTTCGGAAAATCTGGGATGCGCGGAATGCGCTTGTTTTCCGCAATGACGACCGGGCTGCAGGAGCTACAATCAAATTGATTACAGACGATCTTGCTCTTTGGATGCATGGAATCCAAAATTCGGAACAGAAAGCCTCTATTATGAGTGGTGTCACCACCTAACCCTCTGAAATATGATTATGTAAAACTCTGATGGTTGAATTGAAATGAAATTCAGATGAGAAAGCTCTGCTCGTACAATGGCTAAGAAAGTGCACTTCAGGCGTATTAGATGGATGACAAAGAATGCAATTTCATGGATCAAAATTAAACATATCCAAATTCAGTCTGTATGGTGTATGGATATTTGAAATTAACAACATAGGAAGAGGAAGACTACGAACCTGAAGAGGAACGGCGGGTGCGGGGCGGCGGCCGCAGCGTGGAGGCGGGGTCGCGTCATGCATGTTCGGCGGCCGTCCCGTCATGCATGTTGGGCGATCATTGCGGAGGTCGCGCGGGGCGCCGGCCGCAGCCGCAGGTTGGCGCCGAGGACGCGTGGCGGCGGGGTCGCATCGTGTAGGCTCGGCGGAGGTCACTGGCGGCGGCCGGAGGGTGCAGGGGGCGCGAGGTCGCGCGAGGCGTGCCGGCGGCGGGCAGGCGGCGGCGCGGGGCGGACCAGCAGCGAGCAGGCTGTTGCGGCGCCAAGGTCGCGCGGCTGGGCGACGTGGAAGGAGGTTCGGATCGTGGTGGCGGGGCAGGTGTAGAGGGCGAAATTGGGGATCGACGGCACGTCGCATCTGGATCGCGAGGGCGGGGCCGCGTGGGGGCGGGGCGTGCGGCAGGAAGTGGGTTACAGTTTTTATTTTATTTTTTAGGAGAAAAAAACGGAGAGTTTGATGAGGTGCTCATCATTGGGTGGTTGTGGATCGTTGGATGAAGATTATAGGGTCCAGATCGTCTGTGTCATACCCCCCTCTCTCTCTTTTTATATTAGTAGAGATGAATTTTTTTTATGATGTTCCATGTTCATATCTTCGAATAATTATCATGATTTTTCAAGATACAGTTTGGTTGGATTAAGCTCGTGTTTTTGTTCTTTTACATCTGATTGAAGAACTCTCTGAATTGAAACATTGATGAAATACAAGCATGTAGTGGATGGATTGATGAACTGCGTACAAGCATGTCGTGGATGGTAGGTATGGTTGTGTTTTAAGTTGGTGAGCACTGCTTCCTGAAAATTAGTGACCTTACCTTTCCTTTGCGTTCCAGGGAATCCACAATTTTCTGAAGCTATAAGTCCATTCATGGTTTTAGTACATCTGCCGGTAGGAGGAGCCTGCTTTGTTCATTTCTTGGTTCCAGGTTGATCCTTCTCCCTCTCATCTCTGACTTCATTTTTTTGTGAGATTTAGAAGATTTGTATGTAAAATTCGAGGCTTCCAGGTTGCTTGATGTTGTTGGATAAGTTAAAGACACTGATTTTTATATATGTGTTTTGATTTGCCTACTAAAAGCAACATGATTTTTGTCAACACCCGGGTTTTTAATCCTAGATGCCTATTATGCCGTACATCGCAATCCCAGGAAGATCGTTTTTGCGAGACATAATAGATTGATATCACAGAACATTATTCATTACAAACCATAATCGTCTTACAACACGGGATCTCATGATCCAGTCTTAATACAACAGTTGACCTAATGGTCAAACACAAATCACACAGCGGAAGTAACGTAGTCACGGTCCATCTGTTCCACAGGCAACATTTGACATTGGGAGGCGGTCCTAGTTGTCGTAGACATCCTTCTGTCCGTACTCCGGGTACTCCTCTTCATAGTCTGGCCATTTGAATAGCCAGGGACGAAGCCATGAGTACTTTATAAAGTACTCGCAAACTAGTACTAAGACAAGTACTAACATCTCTAATAAGTGTTCTAAGCTCTAGGTTCATTTGCACAAAGCCATTTTTATTTCATAAACACTTAGTAGTAAAAGACTATTTGTCAAAAAATTACTCATGTGGGAACATGTGGGAACATTAGTGTCATTCCCACAACTCTATGGTAGTCAAGTCAAGTTCACCTTTCAAGTCACCAGTCATTTTTTTTTAAAACATCTGACAACGGAACAGTATGGCCATCCAACCGTCCATGACCGCGGACGCGGCTATTCGAATAGTTTTACACTCTGCAGAGGTTGTACTCTTGTGCCACAACATTTGATACATCTGTCAGGGGTAACTAGCCCTGAATTATCATACTTTGTATGCGGATCATCAACCATAACCTTTCAATTACATACCCTAGTATAGGCACCTCCCCTATGAGCTTGGCCTCCCAGTGATGGCAATCCGCCCTCCTGGGAACTGCACAAGGCTTGGGCCGGATATTCATCGCTTTTTCACGTCATTTCACTTTTCACGGAGGCAGCCTTGGCATAACCCCTACGATGCTTGTTCAGAGGGAACCCATACTAAAGTACATAAACTTCTAGTTAAGCCCTACCCATTATCAGGTATTGTGGGGGTACGCTAAAGCTGGAATGGTATCGCATCCGAACACAACCATCAGTTTTTGTCAAAGTCACCTTGTCATTCAACAGTCATATTCACCTTCAAAAACTTTCAGTAGAATGACTCATCATTCTAAGGTTTTCAAAGTCATTTGATTCACATGTTCCCATCTAGAGTGATCAAGTTTTAATCTTTAGCACTAGCAACTAGTCATCAGTGGTACTAACTAAATTTTACCTATCTAGACTAAGATTGATGTTCTTGTAGTAATCTAAACTCAGACAAAGGTCAACTATAAAAATAAGCTTTGATAAATAAAAGTAAAAGCTTGCAAGATAAAAACTTGGGATTGGTAAATTTCCCTAATTAAATAATATTGCAATGGTATCTTGCACTAGTATAGCTTGCTCATGGTAATAGCTTGCATTGGTATAGCTTGCCTTGATTGGTACAGTGGTCAAAGTTTTCTTCTTCTTCTTCGTAGACATCTTCCTCCTCGTAGCCTTTGGTACTAGCGTCTATAAATGAAATACGGGGTACACAATCACCAAACAATACTTAAATACTCTATTTATCACACAATGGCTCACACAATATGCTCTAATAGCATTACAAGAATTACTACTAGGGTTTGCTTTATTTTCTCTTTGAAAAGTAATTTCTACTCATTGAAAATTACTAAGATTTTAATATTCTCCAAATAATAAAATATGGGATCATGTTGACCAATGTCATCACCTCATATTAAATGACTTGAGAATGTGATTTAAATGAGATGCTACATCTCATAAAGTTTAAATACTAATTTGGAAAATTTAAATGGACTAGAAATAGCCACATAGCCATTATTTTAAATCTAGCCCATGGCTACTGTAACTAAAATTCTATATTTTTGCATATTCAGATAGAGTATCTGAAATGTGAATTTTGAGAGTTGGAATCAACTCAAAAGGATTTATAGTTTATTTTATATAAATGTTTGAAAATTGCATTCCTACTGTTTTGTTATTTTTGCTGTATGTGTTCTATAATATTGCTGGGGTTGAAACCAATTTATTTGGCTAGATAATTTCCTAAGCTCTCCAGAGATATTTATTTCATAAATTTTGGCTCAGTAGATATTTTTAAAATGCATTTTGAGTTTGCAATGCATAGCCAGATTCAAACTACATTAGAAAATCTCTATTTGAATTAAAAGGGCCGCGCGGGAAAACTAATGGGCCGGCCCAGTTGCGCTCACAGTGCACAGCGGGCAGCCTGACAGAGGGGTCCAGGTGTCAGTGACGTTTTAAAAACCCGAAAGGGTATGGGATGCTGGACCGTTGGATTAGAACGAGATCCAACGGCTCAGACTCATCTCCGTCCACGACGAAACTCCGGCGAGCTCTAACCCTAGCTACGGCGGCAGAGGGGGGTCGGAGGGCGTACCGGGGCTCGGCTGACTTCGGCGAGGTGGGAAATTGACGGCGGAGGCTCCGTCAGGTCGTCTGGCACCGGCGGCAGCTCCTGGGGTGACCGGAATCGAGGGGTCGGTCTGGCTGCTGCAGAGGCGGAACTCCGGCGAGGCTCTGGCTAGAATTGGAGCTCTACTGGAGGAATTGGGACGTGGTGGTGCTCAGGGAGGGTGAGTGAGAGGAGGGGAAGCTGATGGTGTGGAGAAATGAGCAAGGGGAGGCTTCCTTTTGTAGGCGGGGCGAGCAAGCTGTGCGGCACGGGCAGGGTCGTCGATGTCGACATGGCTACGGGAAGCTAGAAGCATGGCTCGGGGTGTAGGATGATGCAGCGGAGTCTGGTGAACGTCCTGGTGGTGATGGCACAGAAAAAGGAGGACGGGATGGCTCGGGGTCGTGCTCGTGTCCCTGCACTATACTGCGGACAGGGGCGTTGGGCGTCGCCGATTTTCGGCGAGTACAAGGCATGGGCGAGCAAGCAATGATGTCTGGGAGCTTCCTGGTGGTGAGGCGATCGATCGGGAAGAAGCGGAGGACAGGGCGAGGTCAGAAGCGATGGGAACGGGACGGTGAACTTGCGTGTCTGCAGCAGGGACGGCATGGCGAGGTCGCGTGGGCACGGGTTTGTCCTGGGGTGTGTGGTGTTTCTCCCGGCCTGGGCGTGCACTGGCAGGTTCAGGGGAGCGAGGCGTGCTCGTTTGGCAAGGTGAGCAGGGATGCAGCAGGGTGGAGTGCTCTGCCCTCTTTGGAGTGGTGTGGATGGCATTGACATGTTTGGCAAGGCATATTGGCAGGGTGTCATCGAGCAGGGGGTGCAGGGAGGGTCTCTGAGACATGCTAGAAGCATTCTAGCTCCACTTTACAGAGAGATGGTGGGGCAAAAACACTGCAGCCATTTTGGAAATTTGGCTAAAATTGATTCTGCACCTAAGGTGCTTGATGAAATGGCCACAAGAAGGTTTTGATTGAATTTTGAGAAATGCTTTTGTGGGTTGGTTTGCTATGCCACATAGGTTGGCAAAGATTCACTGGTTTGGTGGCAAAACTTAAAAGTGGTATCTTAATTCTGTTAACAGATTGCATTTTTGAATGCTTGCCAAATTATTTGCACAATGTTTCTGCAAGTGTTGCAAGCATCATTTGGTTCACTTTTATGTGCTCTTGGGATCTGGGCAAAAAGATAGGACAGTTTGGTTTAGAAAAGAATAACCACAGAGGCTCAAAGTGGGCATCTGGTTAAGATTTCCAGATTTGACCATATGCATATAAGTGCATATTTTGAATTGTTCTTTTGTTTTGCTTTGGTTCAGTGAGTAATATTTTGAGTTTTGTACTGTTTTCAAACAATCTAAACAAACCAACAGGGCATAAGCAAACATTCATGCATACATACTATGGAAATTATTTTGAAACTTGCAAGTTTTTGTTGACCCAAAATTTTGGATAGATGGAAAAATTGATTTTCTTTGTTTTCAAAAATTTGGGATGTTACAAACCTTCCCCCCTTAAACAAAATCTCGTCCTGAGATTTACAGAAATTTTAGGAACCTAAGAGAGATTGGGCAATGCAGTCTTAATAAATGGGTGCGATGCTCTGAGTTAACAGGAAAACATACCCTGCATGGCATTTGCCGCTTCCTGGGCTTCTGTTGCACTCATGCGGTAAAAACGGCCGTTGCGGTTGTTCGGGTTCCTTCCAGTTGAGACATGGCGCTGCTGTTGGGCAGGGGTAGCGGCATTGGGGGCTGCTTTTGCTAGCTTCTTGGGGCACTCGTTGGAGTAGTGACCAGTCATTCCACATTCATAGCAGGTCACATTTGACTTGTCTCTGGGGGCAATGGGTACGGCATTGCTTCCAGTCATTGGGGCAGTGTTGGTGTTGTTGTTGTTGTTGTTGGCACGGTTGTTGTTGTTGTTGCCTCCGGGCTTTGGGTGTCCTCCATTGTGGTTGGTGAAGTTCGGACGGGACGTCGGAACAGGTGGCTTGTTGGGTCTTGGTGCAAATCCGGCAGGTGAACTGATTCGGTACTTTTGGGCATTGTTGGGTCCATTCTGGTGCATCATGCGGCGCTTGCGGTTCTCATTGGCTTGGTTGATCTTTCCTTCCATCTGGATGGCAGAATCTACTAGGGCTTCTAGGTCAACAAACGGAATGTTGACTAGTACAGTCTGCATCTCATCATGTAGTCTATTCAGAAATCTTTCCTTCTTCTTGGCATCAGTGTCGGTCTCATCAGGGGCGTATCGGGACAGAGTAAGGAACCTGTCACGGTATTCCACCACAGACATCCTTCCTTGCTTGAGCTCTCTGAACTCATCTCTCATCTTCTTGATCAAACCCGGGGGCACATGGTACCTGCTGAACTTGAGTTTGAATTCTTCCCAGGTCATTATTTGTATTCCATTCATTGCACGGGCACTGTTCCACCAGGCTCTGGCAGGTCCTGACAAGTAGTGGGTGGCAAACAGTACTTTCTCTACAGCTTCAACTCCTGCAACTTCCAGGTTGTTCTCCATTGATTGGAGCCAGTCATCAGCATCTATGGGCTCTTCAGTCTTGTTGAACATTGGGGGATTAGTATTCTGAAAGTTTTTCAACTTCGATCCCGGGTTATCATGATGTCCATTGCCTTGGTTGCTCTGGGCCATCTGGGCTATCTGCTGCAGTACGGCAAGGTTGGCTTGGCGCTCAGTTATGACTACTTCTCTATCTGCCACTAACAGTTGCAGAATCTGCAGCATTGGATCCTGGTTGTTGTTGCGGGTAGGAGGGGCCATCTGAACATTGAGGTAGATCATAAGATAAGAGGGAATTTTCTATGGTTTGTTTGGATAAAATTTGAAAAGTTCAAAACTTGAGTAGTGCTGAGGTGGTAAAAACCAACAACACTTTTTTCATTCATGCCAATCAACACACATTACAAATTACTCAAACAGATGGTTTTAAGAACCATTCACTCGTACTACGATACATTGGGATTGATACAAACTCACAACTAGTGCTCTCTTGCGTAGGTGTAAATTCTACTAAAGTGATTCTAGGGATACTACTCTTCATCCGGAATGGTGGTTTCTTCGTCTTCATAGGTAATAAGGTGCTTGTGGTTGGCATAAGGCACGGGCGTTGTCCAACTCCTTGCGGGCCTTGTACAGCATGAAGTCAAGGTGTGCTGCATGGTGGTTCAGCTCCGGGTGCGGTGGCATGCTTAATGGCCTTCCCCTGGAGTCATGTCGTGGGTAGTAGAAGAAGTGAGTTCCCTTGATCCGGTTCACATTTTGTCCACACAGACGGGCAAGTGCTTCCTGCATGGCTTTGGCTATTCCATCCATCCAGTTGTTCCCCCTCACAGAAAACCATATTGTTTCCAGGGTAGGGGATTCCATCTTTCCTCTAATATCTGCAGTAACTACCCACTCAGGTTGTCTTCCCGACTGATTATTGAGTGGCACTCCAAAGAACTCGGGATACGGGTGTCCCAGATATTCAGCTAGCTGCTCCAAATCCTTCTCGAACATTAGGTCTCCTCCGTGGCCAAGCTGATAGAACTCGTAGTTGTACTCCATCTCTGAGCCATTAGGATGAGGAGGTTAGTGAAGTGATCAAGTGTGCAAAATTTTATGTAGAAGTACCAAGAAAAGTAGAGCATGTATTTTTCTTTTTGAAAAGATCTCAAGGATAAGAGTGAGAATAAGTTTTCATAAATATTCACTTCCTTTGTTTTGAAATTAAGTTTTTCAGACGTACATTCTAACTAGGGTCTCCTAAGGTCAAACAATGGCTCTGATACCAACTTGTCAACACCCGGGTTTTTAATCCCAGATGCCTATTATGCCGTACATTGCAATCCCAGGAAGATCGTTTTTGCGAGACATAATAGATTGATATCACAGAACATTATTCATTACAAACCATAATCGTCTTACAACACGGGATCTCATGATCCAGTCTTAATACAACAGTTGACCTAATGGTCAAACACAAATCACACAGCGGAAGTAACGTAGTCGCGGTCCATCTGTTCCACAGGCAACATTTGACGTTGGGAGGCGGTCCTATGCGGTGACCCAGCATACCACTGCATGTTGTAGTATGCAAGTCGTTGACATAACACTCACAGAACACCGTTCCGCAAATATTACATCCCTCAGGGTGGTACAGCAGAAACATTGCGGGTCCACAAACAACGTCTGAAATATTACAAACCAAGTTGGGCATAGAGATGGCCACCTCAGGGTGACGTCTCATACATAGTGTTTACAAACCTTGAAGAAGCAAATAAGTGCGCACACGGGAACTCAACAGCTTATTGATTTAAAGTTCTTGCTGCTCGATTCAACCGTGCTAAGTAAGGCTATTAACCTAAAGTTGACTAGTCAGACTCTTCCTCCTCGTTGTCGGCGCCGTATCTGATAAAGTAGTCCACGCCTTCAACTCCTCCTGAAAGGTCTGGCTCTTCATAGTAGACGTCTTCCTGGCCTTCCATGGCATGAAGCGAGGCACTGGCCAGGTCCTCATAACCTAAGCAGGAGATTCAAAAGGAAAGGGATGAGTAACCAGCGTTACTCAACAAGTTCATTTGATACGGTGGAAGTTTGATGCACTAGCTACTGCTTAAGACTCAAAAGAGTCACAAGCTAATGCAAAGGTTTTGTAAAACATTTCTTCAAGAGGTTGCTTTTATTTCTGAAGACTATGCCCGTCATCCTTCACAGGGCTAGAGCTTCATGGAGCTCCTTTCCTGCAGCGTTCGCAGCTCCTTCCCGGAACAGGGAGTAACATGTTACAATTCTTTACACTCTGCAGAGGTGCGTTACTTTACCCATAAGAGATCAAGACTTTGTTACCAACCAGGCGTACGTTCCTGTCCACACTCTCTTTGGTGTGGGGCCCAGTTTTTGATCCAAGTCATTCACTGTGCTTCTCCGCACAACGCATGCCCACCCAATTCATGCATAGCGAGTTTACCCCTGATGCTCTACCCCTTCCGGTAGACACCTAGGCTCTCCTTGCAGACCATCCTAGACTCCAGTCTCCGTGGGAATTAAGGGATCCCACCCATGTGCATGTAGTCCCGCAAGACCTACAGCCTACGGCACTGGCAGCCCGTTGACATGCATCCGGGAGAAGTACAGATGGCATTTCCCGTCCCATTCCAGGTCTTATGGTTAACGCGTCTTTACGGCGCAATCATTATGACGGCATTTGTTGTTAAGTCCTAGGTAATACTTTCCCGTGCAAGTGGGACCTCCGGACCAATTCATCTTACCATGGTCCCACCTGCCCTCCAAAGTAGGTTACCACCAAATAGGTAGACAACCAATAGTCATGTTAATCTGAAAATAGCTTTATGCTTTCTTGGAATAGGTGATAGTATTATAGAGTTTGAAAATAGTTTCTTTAACAAGTATTTCAAAGAGATATGAGCAAGTGATGAACTTGCCTTGAAACTGACAAGTAGTGGAGTCTGAAACTGGTTGGGGCTGTCGACCTCCTGGTTCTACAAAATCCATCATTGTCTGATAAGAACAATGTTTAAAGAAGCAACATGCTACTATGCATAAAATGATATGCAACTCTTAGCTTGCTTTAATTTTATTGATTAATTAAAAATTTATGATTTAATTCTGAATTTTTGATATTATTTTTTATTTATTTAATTTTTGAAATTAAATTAATTTTACTCCAATAAATTAATTATTAAAGCATTTTAAAATAATAAAAGATTTTGCATTTTAAGCTCTTTTATAAATAAGGTTATAATTTTTATTACTTAAAATAATTTTATCCAAATTTTATTTAAAGAAAAGGATTTTATAATAATTTTTAAACTAAAATGGCATTTAGGTAATTTTAAACAACTCAAAAGAAAAGTTAGTCAAAAAAAATAGTTATAAAATATAAAAGAATAGATTTTATTTTTCTGATTCATTTGATATTTTATTTGAATTTTTCTGAATTCGGAATCAAAAGTTATGGATTTTTAAAGTTTTGAATTAAATCTGAAATCTAGAAAAGATTAAATTGCTGACAAAGGGGTCCACTGTCAGAGTTTTAACAATTAAAACAGAGATAAGGTTGGCGCTGACGTCAGCCGACGTCACTGGCCACGGCCAGCGGCAACTCCGGCCAAAATCCGGCCGACTCCGGCCTCCCCAGCCAAAGGCAAGAAGCCCACTAGATGCAGAAGAGGGGGACGGGCCAAAGGGTGGCGGCGCCGCCCCAAAAAGGTCACCGGAGCGACATCCTCACGACGGTGCGGCGGTGAACTCCGGCGGCCGAAGCCAATCATGGCTTCCAAAGATCAATCGAGAGGGAAAAGGGGCGTAGAAGAGAGAGAAGCTCACCACGGTGGTCGAGGACAAGGTTTGGACGGCGATGAAGCTACGATGGCGACGGATTCGAGCTCGACGTCCGGCGGCGGCGTTCGGGGCGTCGGTCACGTTCTTCTCCTCCAGCGGCTCCCAGCACCAACGGATTGCACCAACGTGGAGAGGACGGCGAGACGGAGCGAACGGACAAGGTCTCGACTCCGGGGAACCCTTGGTTCGCCGGCGATTTGAGGTGCCCGTCGGCGGCAGTACGGGTTAGGGTTAGGGTTTCGGTGAAAAAAGAGAGAGAGAAGAGAATGAGTGAGAGGGGGCGAATGAGCGAGAGAGAGAGATGGGGACGCCTTCTCCTGGTCTTATCCCTCCGGCAAGCAGGCAGGCAGGCAAGTGGTGGCGCGGCGGCGCGGCGTCGTCCTTCTGGCGCGGGAAGAAGAAGAAAGAAAGAGGAAGAAAAGAAGATTTGCAAAAACCCCCCTGGACTATTCCTTAATTAAACAATTCATTAAAACAGCAACTTAAAACATTTATTTAGGCTTTTAAATAGCTCTAAAAATACCCCAAAAATTCATATAGACTTATAATCTTATGGAGAAACCTCCAGTAATTTTATTTAGAATTTTTGGAGCATTTAACAAGATTTAAAAATTAGGTGAAGAAATAAGACATTTTAATGAGATTTGGAATACCCATAATGGATATTATCACCAAAGAAGTATGGTGGTTTTATATAAAACAAATGAATAAGAGAGATGTTAAGAATTTGTTAAATTACATTTCTCATAGAATAAACACTTGGAAAACTATAACTGCCAAAAATCAATAAGAGTACTTAAAAAGGTAAGAACTTTAGGTCAAGAATATAAAGGTTCTTTAAGTAACCAAAGTTTTAAATTGCGAAAAATTGGTTCAGGTTTTTCAGATGCATGCATGCAATTGCACAAACTCCTAAATCTACCCTTCGCAAAACCCTAAACGCTGGGGTACTACAGCCTTCCCCCCTTAACAAGAACTTCGTCCCGAAGTTGCAGCAGGTGTACCTGAAGAGATGGGGATAAGCTTGTCTCAAATCTTCCTCCTTCTCCCAGGTGGCTTCGCGTTCAGGATGATGTTTCCATTGCACTTTGCAATACTTGATTGCTCTATTTCTGAGCCTCTTCCAGTTTTTCGCAAGGATTTGAGCTGGTTCTTCCACATATGTCAGATCTGCTTGCAATTCTAGTTCTTCATGAGTAACTGCATCTTCAGGTTCTTTCAAGCATTTCCGGAGCTGAGATACATGGAAGACATTATGGACTCGTATGTATCGAAGTTCAAGGAGGTGCGCGGCGAGTCCTCCGACCCATACACCGAGGACTTTGACGTTGAGGCTGCGATCCTTGCGGGACAAGGCAAGAAGCATGGCCAACTCTGGATTGGTGACGGGTGCGTCGACCCAATGACCGAGCCATCTCTACGCCAGGTCCGTAGAGGTCGTACTCGCGACCAGCCTCGGGTTGAGCCCCGGCCACGAGCTTCGGATCTAGCTGTCGAGCGGTTACGGGTATGTTCTTCCTCGGTCCTCTACGCTTCTTTACATGTTTTCCATTGCAATGTTAATGACATCGCGGCGACACAACGTAGGCGGACATGGAAGCCAGGGAAGAGAGATACCGGCAGGAGGCGGAGCAGCGGCAGAAGCAGCTGGAGGAGCAGCTTAGAGCGAGCCAACAGCTACAGATGCAGTTGCAGACACAGATGCAGCAGCAACAGCAGATGATGAACTGGTTTGCGAACCAGACCCTTCTGACTTCTCCACCGGGGACGATTCCTACTCCTCCTTTCGCCTTCCCGTGGGTAAGTGGTTAACCTAATATCTCCATCATATTTCTCTTGTCTTATTGTCTAACCCAAACATCATATGCAGATGCAACAACAGACCGGTCAGAGCCCGGTGATACCGAACATGCAGCTCATCCAGCCACCTCAGACCGGTGAGAGCCCGGTGACACCTCAGATGACCTTCAACAATCCAAACATCGTCCGGAGCCTGACGCAGTTTGCAGGTGAGTTCTCCTACACTTGTGACCAACGCACTTCTAGGTTGTAGAATGCCATCACACTTGTACCAAAAATAACTTGAAAATTGCATAATTTACTCTATTGTCTCACACTTGTTGGAAATTTAGCAATCTCATTATTTTTCTTTTCACCTAGGAGAACATGGTGGACAAGGAGATGGATCCGGACAAACAGATGGATCCGGACCATCACATAGTTAGCTACAATAAAGGTTAGTTCCTCTACATTCATCACTTGTTGGAGGATGTTGCCATGCCATGCCATAAGATGTCATTTGCCATGTTAATGCCATTTACCATGAAGGATGCCATCTTATATTGCTTAGTTGGTAAAGGATGACATTTTATATTGTTTACCATGATCTTATATTATATTGCTTAGTTGGTGAAGATGCCATCACATAGTTAAAATTTTAGCCACTTGTTGAAATTTTAGCCACTTGTTAAAATTTTAGACACTTGTTAAAATTTTAGAGTATATGAATTAGAATGCTAATATTAGAATTATAATGTCTTATATAAGTGAACGAATGGAGTATATGAAATAGAATGCAAGGTTGATATCTCACCTTTCTTTTTGATCTTGTAGAAGAAGGGCAAGGAGATGGAGAAGGACAAGGGCAAGGAGATGTGGCCATCTAATGCAAAGAGATGATAAGGGCCTATGTTTATATTGATGTTCATGTACTAATGTTCAGATTGTGTGTTTAAGTGTGTTGGGCAAAGAGATGATGAGCCGGTGCACTTTATGTTGATGTTCATGTACTCTACTTTAATGGATGTTGTTGGATGAAGTTGGTTTATGTTGTTGTGTTGCTCAGATTGTATGTTATATTGTGTATTTATTTGTGTGGCATATTGGTGTTTAAACTGTGTTTAAATTGTGTTTAAACCCTGAAACAGAATTAAAATGAAAAACCCCAGGGCCTTTGCCGTGCGTATGCGCACGGCAAAGAACCATTTGGTCACTTTGCCGTGCGCATACGCACGGCAAAGGCAATGCCAGGGGCTGGCCTGGGTACGCCTGGGAAGTGATTTGCCGTGCGGGTGGACGAGCGGCGCACGGCAAAGGTGCGCTCTTTGCCATGCGTGGCGGCTGGAAGGCGCACGGCAAAGGACACCGCACGGCAGTGCGTGACAGCGCACGGCAAAGCCGTTTGCACGGCAAAGCGTTGCGCCGCACGGCAAAGGTAAGGCCGCACGGCAAAGGCTTTGCCGTGCGTGTTCAGAGTGGCGCACGGCAAAGTACCCTTTGCCGGGCAAGGCTTTGTCGTGCGGTCTTTGCCGTCCGCCTACGCACGGTAAAGCCTTTACCGTGCGTATTGGGTCCTTTGCCGTGCATTTTGGCCGCACGGCAAAGCCAGTGTCTCCCGTAGTGATCTTACACTACGTGCAGTCCATATGTTGCCGCCGTAGCCGGCCGGTATGGGCGCCGGTAGAAGGACATGAATTCAAAAACGGATCTGATGTTATCGTTCGATCGATCGATCGAGTTTATCGGGAAAACGCGAGCACGTGTACGGCAATGCATCGTATTCATCGATGAGCTAGCTAGCAACCTCGATCTTCGACCGTCCGGATTGACCGCCCAACACTGACTCACTGACTCTCACATGGTTATGGTTCACGATAACATTTTATTTTCTGATTGGATTCATGCATAAAGTCGCCTCCTGCACGGATATATGCGTGGGCATGGTGGGCGTGGTTTGGTTTCTAGCCTGCTGTGAGATTTTGGCGACATATGTGCCTGCACGTTCCTCAATGTTATCCCTTCACCGTATCCCCGTATCGTATCGCCTGTTCAGCGTGGCTGGCACTTGAATCCGTAGACATGCATGCGACGTGTTGCCTTGCCTCACCGTCTTTCTGGATCAATCGGTTTTGTCTACCTAGGCGCGCTACTGTGTGTAACGTGTGTCTTATCTTAATTTTGACCGTATAAATGTAGCTAGGTCCACTTACATGCCATTTTCTATTAGTTTTAGTCCACACCGAAAACTAGCAAAAATGGAACAAGCTCTAGGAAGTGCTACTCGTGAAATCCCTGTAGTAATATGACAGAAATGATCCGTATGTGTTTTACTCCGAGTAAAGTAAGCCATGGTATTCGATTTATGGCTATAAGCATGTATTAATTTATATCGTAATTAAGCTATAATGCTATCATGGATAGATAATACCTATAATTATACTTATTATTTTGTGCCATCATGTTCCGAACAGATGCGATAAGCGAACCCATAAACACCAGTTCAGTTTTCTCCATAAGAAAAAAAATTATTGTACTTTGCTCGCACTCAAACTATATATGTATATAACTGACAACCAGTATACCTTATATAAATGATGGGGCGACAAGATTGTATTTCTATTATTTTTGTAGTTCGCTTGACGAAGAGTGAATTTTGTGTTAATACCTCTCACACAGATTGGTAAATCTCAGCCAGTTCACCTTTGGAAAAAACTTTATTCTATATAGTAGAAACCATTGCACTTGAAGGCCGAACGGTTTAATCATGAGAAAGGAAATTTTCTGTATCAAGCATTGGTTGGTTGTTTCCATCAAGAAGGTATCAATGATCCTAATAGAGTCAAATAGAAAATTGGAGGAAAATGTGTTTTCATAGTGAAAGATTTATACCTACAACTCAGACCAAATAGCATCTTCGCTTTTAAGTTTGCCCATACGATAAAAATTCTAAGTTGAAGTTTTTTCTTTGGCTCATGCTGAAAACTAGCTGCAATGCCATTCCACGATGAGAAGGAATTGTTATGTCATTTTATATTCACATGTTACCTATCAAAATTGTTTGGCAAGTTAGCTTCCACGTTTCTGGTTTGTCAAGACCACCGGAAAATGGTGATACCCTTGCTGGGATTTGATAAATTATTTCATGTATGCAAGTGTAAACCGGTGCTCTATGGAGGAGCAACATATATGCAATGTGATAGTAAATCTGAAAAAAAAAACACAAAATGTTTCAATCCACACTTTCTTGATGATCCTGCTTCAGAATTTTACAGTTGCATATTAATAGAAATCATGATCAATATTGCTTAATTCTAAAGTTGCATTTTACTCACGAGAGGCGAGTGCATGATTAGGCACCAACGGTTGACATCTTGATTAATTTGTTTCCTGCTGCTAATTACCAGGGTTTACTTAAGTTTGCATTTCTTGAGAGAATACGGTTTTCTCTCAAGCATCTGGTGATGTAGTATGTAGCAAAAGAGCTATTATTTTGTTGCTACCATTTTTTTCTCCTTTTGTATATAATTGTTGGTGTTTTCTTTAGTGGAATTTGATGAGGAGCCATTGTGTAAAAAAAAAGAAAATCTTGATGGAAAACGAAAATATATTTACATTTTTAATTTTTTGCCACAAATGTACAAAATAATTTGTTTTAAAGAAAACTTAAAAGAACCTATTCTATCTAGGAGTAAAAATCTTCGTATGTCCTTCTAGAGTTAGTGATCCAAGTATAAAGCCGGTCACGCAAAAAAAAAATCAAAACTTTATGTTTGCACGACTGATTTTTCACTACTAGGAAAAAGGCTACCGCCGGTGCGCATAATTGGGCTACCGTCGGCGCACGGGCAAGCCACCCTATGCGCCGGCGGTAACTTTATTTTTGCAAAAAAAAAATTTTTTGCAATTGTTTTTTATTTTTTTTCAAATTTAATCGTATATTCGAATTTTTTGAATTTTTTGACTGAGCACGCTTATATTGGTCAACTTCCAGTCGGTCACACATCTTCAAATTGCTCCAGCCCCAGCACAGTTAACATCTTAGTTCTATTTGATTGCACTTCCGTGAAAGAAGTTATAACTTATTGATATATGTATCATATCAATCTTATTATGCCCTTGAGCATGATGTCACACGTTACACTGTTTGAGTTTGAAACTATTATTCTAAAAAATATTTATTTACTAACAATAATATTTATTGAATAAGTAGTTTGACCACAGTTTGAATAGTTTGACCAAACTTTGGCCAAAAATTCCAAAATTCAGAAATTCTAAAAAATTGAAAAATTCAGAAATGTCAAAGTACAACGATTGTGAGTCAAAATAAAAATATATTTTAAAAAAACTTAAATTTGATATATTAAACTTTTTTTTGATATCGTATACAAAAGTTATAGTTGTTTTACTTTTTCATATCACTTTTTGCAAAACATGTCAAAATTTATGTTTTTTAATTTTCCGAACTATTAGATGTAGTAACATAACTACATCTCGAAGCATTTTAATTTTTGAAGTTTTTATCATTTTCTATTTTTGTCGGGTACGGCCGGCGCGCTTTTAATTTGATAATGTCTTGTTAGCGCCGGCGGGCGGAAGCATAGTGCGTCGGGGGTATTTTTCGCCTTTGGGGGCCGGGGTACCGAGACTTAGCGCGCATGAAGTGGTCGCGCCGGGGGTATGGGCGGGAGGGGGTGTCTCCCCTTTAGCACCGGCGCGGATAGTACGGTGTGCGCCGGGGCTATTTTCCAGCGCCGACACGCACTTGTACCACCGCGCCGGCGGTAAGTACAACCGGCGCATCTATAATTGGGCACGCCAGCACTATATTATTTTCTATAAGGGTTTTCCTAGTAGTGTTTTTTATCCATGACGTATACATGCACTTTTTCAACCATACACGCGGGTTTTGTGAATGAGAGCATTGTCATTTTAAGATAGCATCGAAGTCATACTCGCATAAACTCTACAATTTGAGCATGATGAAGTGGTGCTAGGTGCGTTCTTGGGACACATGGTGTTAGAAAAGGCGTAATAAACGGCAGAGGTCCCCTTTCAATTGTGGGTTTGCAAAAAAAACTTGTGCTAAACTATATCTATAATCCGGTGAAATATCTTTGTGAAAGGGGAAATAAGATGATTCTATGTTTTGAAACTCCTATACGTTCCAAATGGGTCAGTGCATGCCCAATAATAATTCATCTACTGCTGCACTTGGTGCAATTTTGCACTGATGACCTTAGGGACGCAACGCCTGCAGCACATGACCATGTAGACCGGCCCAGTATCCCACCCTTCGCCTTGTCTGTTCGCGTGGTTCTTTTTTTCCCGCTCGCCTGTTTGTCTCCTCACGAAAATGGTTACGTTTTTCTGTGCGGTTTGTTCTATTTAATTTTGAATTTTTTTTGTGAAATCACATAAATATTATCTGATTCACAAAATCAAAAAAATTTAAATTTGAACTTTTTAGAATTTGAACAATTTTTAAATTTGAAGGTTTTTCAAATTTGAACAATTTTTAAATTTTTTCGAAATTGATTTTTTTTACTTTTTCTAATTTGATTTTTTTTAAATTTGAACATTTTTCAAATGTGATTTTTTTAAAAAAATTTGAACATTTTTCAAAACAAAAACTAAAACCAGAAAAACTGAACAAAAACCGAAAAAGCAAACAGAAAAAAAGAGCTGAAAAAACGACAAAAACAGAAAAGCCAATAGAAAACCATTTAATCAGAAAAACCAGCTCAGAAGTTTTAAAAACCTTTCCAAATCCGGAAGTAAACAAGAGCTACTAGGTCGACCCAGTTACTAGAAAATGAGCACTAGAGGGCATTGAATAGGAACACCATGCAAATTGTAAGCAAACGCGGCGTTTCCTATTCTACGCTCAGCACAGCTTAGCCCGACAACACGCACCCCCTCCAGCGCCAAATAGGTAAGTGGGCCTACCCACATAGCTTTGTTTCCAACGGTTTTGGTAACATTCTGGAAGCTTCCAGTCGGTATTTTTTCTGATTTTTTTTTACAGAGGCATGTCCGTGTGAATTCTTTGACAAGAAATTATTTCTGATTTGTAAATTGGCTTATGCTCTTGATGATTTTAATTCAGTCGCAATCATATTTTTAAGTTTGCTTCTAGCACCTGCAATTATTTTGACAGAGTAAATAAGATCCCTATAGCTATGTTTTCCAATTTATCTAAATTGCCACTATATTCTGTTGAGCTGCAATGGTATCCAATCTATTACTATAATTTATTCTTGTATGAAATGTCTATGTGTATAAAGAGTAAGTCGTCATTGTTGTATGTTCTATGTTTAGTGGTTATCCCTAGTGTGATTCAATAAAAAAAAAGAGGTTACTTTGTATTATTCTCCACTTTTTTAAATTTTTTTGTTTCTAAAAGTCTACATTAGAACAAAAAGCTTGTAATTCGGTTGCTTGTTTGTCAAAATCTGCGGCACAACTGTTAGTGTGATATTTATGACGTCTCACTAGAACGTAAGAAAATTCTCAATATTTTACACACATTTTGAAACTATGTGTATTTGGATACCCAATGGTTTTCGGATTTTCAAGACATGCTTGAATTCTATTTTAAAATAAAGTTTCTATCGGGTCTTGGTAAAAACAGAATTTGAATTGAACTTTCCTTTGTTGTGTGGCTTACCAATTGAACGTTTTGTCTGGTAGAAAGAATTCTTCTATACGTTAAGCAAGGTAGCTCTTATCAACCAGATTTTAATTTTATTATAAATTATTAACAAACACTTCATATTATGATAATTATCTTGTTGGACCCTTAACCATTTTTGTTGCAAAACAAATATCTAGAGGTACAGTCTACCTTGGGATTGAGAAAACAAAACTAGCAAAATGGCAAGCTTGGAAATGGCCCCGCATCCCCTTCTTCATCAACTATCTCTTTTCTAATATTTAACCTATATTTTTTCCACTACATTTTGTGTACATTTTTGGAAGTTTGAAAATATAATTGTTATATTTCAATCATCCCTCTATAATAGTATGTGTAGTTTTGGTTTTCTATGTTTTTTTAAATAAGGCACCAAGTTTTGCGTTTGGGATTTATTTTATATTCTTATTTGTGAAGTTGATGTTTTTAGAAGGGTGTCGTTTAGTATATTATTTTACATGGTTTGCTAGAAACTAAGAAAATTCTCGAATGTGTAACTAGAGCATCAGTAGGTCCATTGGTCCACTACATGCTGGTTTGCCGAGTGTGGCCGAAACCCTCACAGCAAACTAAAAGCCTTCAGGAAATTAGCAGAAAAGCTCATGATAAATAAATGCCTTTGGCAGATTAAGGAAATAGCTCACCGCAAAAAAAAAGGATCCGGAAATCTTGAAAGCAGGCAAACTGCACTGTCCTCTCAAGGATCGCGACTCAACATTCTGATTGGTCCGTGCAACCCTCCACGGATCGCGAGTCATGGCCGTCAGATGGTCTCCGATCGGACGGCTGGAACACCTTACTCCTCTCTCGTTACTCCTCTTTCTCCTTATTTCATAGCACAACCATCCTGTCCAGAACTCATCGCCATCATGTCCTGCTCCACCGCCCCGCCCCGCCCCGCCCCGCTTCGACCTTGTCGTCGGGTCCAGCTTGAAAGGCATGGTTTGATCCCATGCATGGTTTTGGTAATTAATGACAATCTCTATGGACTAATATTTGCATTGAGCTATATTTGTAGGTTGTCATTTGTTTGCTTGATCTCCATTTGTTGGAGTCAAGCCTCAAGGGAAGAAAAAGTGTTGGGTTGATCAAGGCTTTGTGCGGGTTGATCAACTCTCAAGTTCAAGTGAAGATATGCGAAGAGTGCTCTCCCCATCTTGGTGTATGGGGGAGCGTCATGTGATTCTTCACAAGCGAAGCGCAATCAGAAGATGGTTCGTCTTGAGGAGATGAAGATCGTCTCCATCGACCTCAAGTGGATTAATGCGCAAGGCAAAGGTATGATCTTGTAGGGCTTTTATTTTACCGGTCTCATGTTGTTTAGTGAGAGACCGGATTATAGATAGATAGCCGTACTATCAAGAGGGGCTCTCGACCGATACCGTGAATCGTTCGTTCGTGGAGAGCTCAAACCTTTGCATCCATGCAATCATCTTTATTGGTTCTTATTTGGCTTTTATCCATGTGAGAATTTAGAGCTTGTATTCATCTCCATACCAAGCTCTAGTTCACCAAAAACGAATTAATGAATATCTTCTTGCGTTTTTGGTATTGGAGGTTTTACCGGTTTTTGGTTTGAGGTCAAACTCTCTCCTTATATTTTCCTCCTCACATGATAGACTATGATGTGTATATGCATGATCTTGTAGGGCTTGTGATTACCTTCGAAACAAGCCCAAGATCATAGAAAACGGAGTCTTGATGAAAAGCTTGTGCATTTTCGGTATTGGAGATTTTGCCGGTTCATCCGCTTGGAAAGGTCTCACCATTCCATCCCTCCGCACAATCTCCTTTGCTTGTTTTCATATTTTCAGTTTTTGTAGGGTAAGCTCTTGTCGTCCTCTTTACAACAAAATTGGATTCACTCGATTCGGACTTCATTGCAAAAGTTATGGTAGTTCTGGTTTCTCTGTTTGGATCTACCCCGGAGAGGGTCCGGAGTCTCCGGTCACACCGGAGTCTCCGCCCCAAGGACCCGGAGTCTCCGGCCTGTGTTTTTCGCTGCTGTTTTGTGTTTGCTGTGGTGCGCCACTGTATAGGGGTCCGGAGTCCCCCCGGAGAAGGACCGGAGTCTCCGGCCCACCGAGTCTCCGGCCCGAGGACCCGGAATCTCCGGCCCTCTCATTTTCCTCAGGCCTTATGCATCGGTGTGGTGCGCCTCTGGACAGGGGTCCGGAGGTACCCCGGAGATGGACCGGAGTCTCCGGCCCACCGGAGTCTCCGGGCCAAGGGACCCGGAATCTCCGGCCCCAAGTTTTCTCCCCGTTTCTTTGCATCTGTGTGGTGCGCCTCTGGATAGGGGTCCGGAGCTACCCCGGAGGGTGCCCGGAGTCTCCGTCCTGGCCGGAGTCTCCGGCCCCAAGGACCGGAATCTCCGGCCTCCCCGATGACCCAGCAGGCCGGAGTCTCCGGTCACTTACTCCGGAGTCTCCGGCCTGGACAGGCTCCAACGGCTAGTTTTTGGGGGAGGCTATAAAAAGCCTCCTTCCCCCCCAAAACCTGGTGGCTGCTCTTGCTCACTTGTTCTTGCTCTTCCCCTTTGCTCTAATCCTTGTGAGCTTGATTCCTCTCTTCCCCTCCAATGATTCTTGCCCAAATTTAGGGTTTCAAGAGAGGAGATCTAGATCTACCATTCCACCAATCAAAATCCCCTCTAAGTGAGGGAATCTTGTGGATCTAGATTTTGGGGTTGCTTTGTGTTAATCCCCTTTGTTCTTCCTCTCTTATTCCCTCCATAGCATTTGTTGCTTTGGTTGGAATTTGAGAGTGAAGGATTTGACCACTTCGTGTGTTCTTGCCTCTTGCATTAGTTGCATCGGGTTGCTCTCTCCACGGTGATACGTGAAGTTGAAGGTTGAGAAGCTTGTTACTCTTGGGTGCATTGTGTTCCCAAGAGCTTGTTGCCTCTTGGGTGCATTGTGTACCCTAGACGGTTGGAGGTGCCGCGAAGACTTCGAGTTGTGAAGCTTCGGCACGAGTTTGGGAGCCCCCAATTGAGTTGTGGGTGTGTGCCCCAAAGAGAAGTTGTAAAGGGCTCCGGAATCCGCCCCGAAGGATTCCGATAGTGGAAGGTGAACCAATCCCTTGGGTGAGGTTCATCGGAGAATAGGGTGAGGCCTTTGTGGCATCTTGAGTAGGCCTTTTGTGGCGAGCTCACACCCCTCCAACGAGACGTACTCCCTTAACAAGGAGGAACTCGGGAATAAATCTTCGTCTCCGCGTGCCTCGGTTATTTCTATACCCGAGCTTTTACTTATGCACTTTACATTGTGATAGCCTTCGTGCTTGATGTTTATATTTAGCTATCACCTTGTTGCTTGCCTTGTTTAGCATAAGTTGTTGGTGCACTTTAGGTAAACCTAGAATTTTAGGTTGTTGGCTTGTTAATTTAAACACCTAGTTTTATTCCGCAATTATCAAGCCCCTAAATAGAAAAAGTTTTAATCGCCTATTCACCCCCCCTCTAGGCGACATCTCGGGCATAGTTGTTCTTTCAATTGGTATCAGAGCCTCGTCTCTCTTGTTTGGCTTTACTGCCTAGAGAGTAAAGATGTCGTCTAGGGATTTAGTGCACAATTCCATGTTTATATTCAATGGCACAAATTTTAATGTTTGGAAAACTCATATGCTTAATCACTTACGGGTCTTGGACCCCAATATTGAGCGTATCTTAGATATAGGTTTTTCTTCTCCAAAGACTACGAAATTACGACTTTAGAGGATGAGAAAAACTTATATCTAGATGCTCTAGCATCTAACGAGTTTTGCAAATTTGTGAGTGCTGTAGTTTTCGAGTCAATCATGCCTCTCCGGGATGTTCATGAGCTTTGGACCAAGCTACAAGATAAATATGGTTTGTCCAACTCTATTGAGGATGATTGTTCTCCCTCCACCTCCGGCCGTGACGAGTTCTCGTCTTCATCTACTTCACCAAAATGTGGTAAGCCACAATCCAATGTAGTGGTGAGTAGTGATAGGTTTTGCAACCTTGATAGTGAGCTCATTGTTGATGATCATTTATCTCTATCTTGTTGCAATGCTTCATCTTTGGACCTAAACACTCATAGCACTATAAATGTCATACATGCTAGTGTTGATAGTCCTTGCATATCATCCAAAAATTGCTTAGATAAATCTAATGATGATATGCTTGCTTTATCTTGTTCCAATGATAAAAATGCTTGTGTTCCCTCTAACTCTTGCATGAATATTAATGTAGAGGAAACTCAATTAATTGTGGAACAAGATTTGAACTTGAGTAGTTCAAAAATTAATTATCCCTCTTCATCCACCTATCATTGCCTTATGGCTAAATCTTCTTCTAGCAATGACAATAATAATGATGATAATGATGATGATAATAATGATGAAGAAGATGATGTGGAAAAGGTTAATGCTATGCTTCAAAATAAAGGTCTAATGGTTCTTAAAGCCCTTCCTAGCAATAATAGTGCTCAAGCTAACCTCTTTGAAATCATGAGCACTCTTATTGTGCGTGGGGAAACCATTGAGGCCTTGAAAGCAAGCCTTGAAGAGAAGGGTAAGATAGAAAGAGATGATGCGATGGAAAAAGCATCGTTAGAAGATGCTCTTGAGGAAGAGCAAGAGACTCGTGCTTCTCTAGAGGAAAAACTAGAATCTATCGAGGAGTCTCATAATGATATAATTGCTAAAATCATTAAAGAACGTGACCATGCTCATGCTAAATATAAAGTCACGAAAAATGAAAATGCTAAATTAAATGAAGAGCTTGCTAAGATTTCTTCTTCTATTCCTATTGTAAATGATGCTTGTGCTACTAACTCCAATTCGTGTGAAGCATCTACTTTGAAGGAGAATGTTGAGCTAAGGGCTCAACTTGAGTTGCTAACTAGCAAGTATAGGGAGTTGGAAGAAAATCATAAAAAGCTATCTAGCTCCAATGATGATCTTCTAGCATCCTATGCTTGTCTTAAGTTAGCTCATGAGGCCATCACTACAAAGGTAACATCTAGTGAACCTCATGTGGATAATAGCACAACTTCAACTAAAAATGCTATATTGCCATGTGCTAGTCCTAGTAGTTCATCCACTAAAAATGTTGGCACATCATGTGATGAATTACTTGCTTTGCCTTGTTGCTCTAACAATGATGCATCTACCTCCTCTAGTTCTTGTGTTATCACTAACCATGTAGAGAAAAGAGGGGAGCTGTGGTGCGCCACTGTATAGGGGTCCGGAGTCCCCCGGAGAAGGACCGGAGTCTCCGGCCCACCGGAGTCTCCGGCCCGAGGACCCGGAATCTCCGACCCTCTCATTTTCCTCAGCCTTATGCATCGGTGTGGTGCGCCTCTGGACAGGGGTCCGGAGGTACCCCGGAGATGGACCGGAGTCTCCGGCCCACCGGAGTCTCCGGGCCAAGGGACCCGGAATCTCCGGCCCCAAGTTTTCTCCCCGTTCTTTGCATCTGTGTGGTGCGCCTCTGGATAGGGGTCCGGAGCTACCCCGGAGGGTGCCCGGAGTCTCCGTCCTGGCCGGAGTCTCCGGCCCCAAGGACCGGAATCTCCGGCCTCCCCGATGACCCAGCAGGCCGGAGTCTCCGGTCACTTACTCCGGAGTCTCCGGCCTGGACAGGCTCCAACGGCTAGTTTTTGGGGGAGGCTATAAAAAGCCTCCTTCCCCCCCAAAACCTGGTGGCTGCTCTTGCTCACTTGTTCTTGCTCTTCCCCTTTGCTCTAATCCTTGTGAGCTTGATTCCTCTCTTCCCCTCCAATGATTCTTGCCCAAATTTAGGGTTTCAAGAGAGGAGATCTAGATCTACCATTCCACCAATCAAAATCCCCTCTAAGTGAGGGAATCTTGTGGATCTAGATTTTGGGGTTGCTTTGTGTTCATCCCCTTTGTTCTTCCTCTCTTATTCCCTCCATAGCATTTGTTGCTTTGGTTGGAATTTGAGAGTGAAGGATTTGACCACTTCGTGTGTTCTTGCCTCTTGCATTAGTTGCATCGGGTTGCTCTCTCCACGGTGATACGTGAAGTTGAAGGTTGAGAAGCTTGCCTCTTGGGTGCATTGTGTACCCTAGACGGTTGGAGGTGCCGCGAAGACTTCGAGTTGTGAAGCTTCGGCACGAGTTTGGGAGCCCCCAATTGAGTTGTGGGTGTGTGCCCCAAAGAGAAGTTGTAAAGGGCTCCGGAATCCGCCCCGAAGGATTCCAATAGTGGAAGGTGAACCAATCCCTTGGGTGAGGTTCATCGGAGAATAGGGTGAGGCCTTTGTGGCATCTTGAGTAGGCCTTTTGTGGCGAGCTCACACCCCTCCAACGAGACGTACTCCCTTAACAAGGAGGAACTCGGGAATAAATCTTCGTCTCCGCGTGCCTCGGTTATTTCTATACCCGAGCTTTTACTTATGCACTTTACATTGTGATAGCCTTCGTGCTTGATGTTTATATTTAGCTATCACCTTGTTGCTTGCCTTAAGTTAGCTCCTATGCTTGTCTTAAGTTAGCTCATGAGGCCATCACTACAAAGGTAACATCTAGTGAACCTCATGTGGATAATAGCACAACTTCAACTAAAAATGCTATATTGCCATGTGCTAGTCCTAGTAGTTCATCCACTAAAAATGTTGGCACATCATGTGATGAATTACTTGCTTTGCCTTGTTGCTCTAACAATGATGCATCTACCTCCTCTAGTTCTTGTGTTATCACTAACCATGTAGAGAAAAGAGGGGAGCTCAAGGCCCAAGCCACTTCTATGAAGGAAGGCTTGGAAAAGCGTCATGAAGGGAAGCGTGCACTTGAAAACATGTTGAGTATGCAACAATCCCCCAATAACAAGAGTGGACTTGGAGTCAACTCCAACAACAAGAACAAGTCCACGGTTGAGAAGAAGAAGAAGGGCCAAGTTCAAGTCAAGAATCCGGCCAAGATCACTTGTTTCAAGTGCAAGCTAGAAGGGCACCATGTTCGGGATTGCCCAATGAAGAAGAAGATGCCTCTTAGTGAGAAGCAACTAGGGAAGCGGCCTCTTGCTCAATCTCGTGCTCAACCTCGAGTTGAACAAAGGCCACCTCCCAAGAAGACTCAAGTTATTGCTCCTCAAGTTAAGGAGCCTATTAAGAAGAAGAAGAGTCGGTGTTGCTACCTTTGCCGTGGCAAAGGTCATTTTGCTTCTTCATGCACCAACGGTACCTCATCCAACCCTATCATAATTGATGATATTTATTCTCTTGGGAAGGATAGAAATGGCAATGTGTGTGCCAAATATGTGGGAGCTCAAAGTGGTGTCAAGAAAAGCACCATTTGGGTTCCCAAGCCTATTGTGACTAACCTCTTAGGACCCAACTTGGTTGGGGACCAACAAGCTCAAACTTGATCAATAGGTGTTTGTGGAGGACATTGGTGACTTGGTTTCTTTTGAAGAATTAAGGGATCTTCATGGTTTTATCTCATCAAGCCAAGTCAATTGGATCATCACATATCTATCTCATAACCAATGCTTCCTCCTTGCGGTAACTTGTATTTAACTCATATATTCATTGAAAGTTGCTTGCTCCCTTGCATGTGTTAGTCTTGTTCCTAATATGTGCTTGTATGTGATATGCTTCTTTCCTACTAGTCTTGTTACTCAAGGTTGTGTATGTTAGTTGTGTATCATGTATGTGTAATTTGTGTGTTGAGTTTTTTTTGAATCTTGTGTGGATTTCATTTGGCTCTTTGAGTTATTAATGGACTATCCCATTTTGGGGGAGTGATGTGCTTTGTGCACCTCACAAACCTAAAATGTATGTACATGAAGCACACCACCTAGTATTGATATTTCATATTATCTAGTTACTATGTGGTATGTCATATTCATGAGAAATTCAAATTCTACATGTCCATTGATTTCTCTAGTTGATTTTTATTTGCCTCTTGTTTAAAAATAAAATGAATTATCACATTATGGGGGAGTAATAAGCTATGTGCATATTACAATCCCATAAAAATGTGAACATTTGAGGTTTGCCACTTGGAGTTGATATTGTACATTATCCATTTCCTATGTGGCATGTTTACTCAAACAAGTTCCATTTTTTCCTTTGTGGTTACCCTTTGGTTCTTGTTTGTGTGAGGTTGCTTGGTGTGGTTTTTCTCTAATATGCGTTCCCATATATTATGTGAGAAACCATTTTTTTCCTTTTATTCTAACCATGGCGTTGCCGGTTGGTTCGAATAATTGAAACTACCAACAAACCTCTTTAAAAAAATGGTGTTTTAATTCCTATCTTTTGCCATTTGCTAGTTTGTGGTGAAGTTGGTCTTGTACATCATTCCTTTACACCACCGAGAAATATCTCTATATACTCCTTGTCCATGACAAGTGATACTAGTAATTGTGGTGGTTTTTGTAGACCATCTTCACATTGGCTCTTGCGTTGATTTGCTTTATCTATTGCCTTCCTTGCCTTTTGAATGGATCCTATCTTTCAATCGGTAGTGTTTAGTGTTTTAGATAAAATATGGAGAGTAATGATCCCTTGTGCATGCATTTTGTATTCAAATGCAAATATCTAAGATAATGCATTAATCTTGGGGGAGCATTCCTTTTATTTAGAACACTATTCTTGCTATCAATTTTTGATCCTCTCAATTGGCATTTGATTCTTTATCTTGTGTTGGTACCTTCAATTGGTATTAATTGGAATTTAATATCTCCTTCATAGATATTTGTTCCAATTGATATCTATTGTGGGAGTCTTGATACCTTTTTGCCTTTTTCCTTTACTTGATTTCGGTCAAGTATCACCCTCTTCTTGGTATCTTTTCTCCTAAATTGACATTTGTTGTTTTAATTGGTATCTTATTTTCAATTGGTGTCTTATCAATCATTTGTTGTGTTGATTTGATTCCTTTTGATATCACACCTCATGTGTTGATGTGTTATGGAATCAATCATCAGTTGATTTGATTTTTTCCTCAATCTTGTGTTGATTTGGATTTTGATATAATTTGGACAACCTTTTCTTGTCACACCTTGGTGTGCTTTATTGGTTTACTTGGTGTTTTTGTCCAATTTGTATCTCTTTTGGTTCTTGTAAGTCTATGCATGCTTTTTACTAGTATATATATTATTTAGCATGCTAGTCTTTCTAGTTCCAATATATAGGGGATACTCCACCGAATCCTAAATCGTCTAAGATGTGCATGAAATTCAATTTCATATCTATATGCACATATTTATGTGGAGTGTTTCCTATATATTGTAGTTTATCTAACTACTATGGGACCCAATGAGTTTGGGAACCATTTTGTACTCTAATTGTGTTTTAGGTACAATGGAGATGCATTGGATGCTTGCCTCATTCATAAAGAAGGTGTTCTCACCGTGTGATTGTCGGAGTCAAGCTTTGATGACAAACAAACTCTCATCATCTTCATCATCAATGCATCTCAGTAACAAGTATCTATCCCATGCATACTTTTCTAGTTCCAACCTTGTGTAGGTTACCTCTTGGCATGAATGCTCTTATATGCAATTGTTGTGGTTTTGGCCTATTTCCTTCACTTAATATATCTTTGTGATATGTGTGATGAATTTGCAAAAACCTTTTCTTCAATTGATATTATTTGTTTGTGATACTTGTTGCCTATTTCAAAGCATCTTCACTATCTCTTGTTCCCTTAGTGATATGTGTGATGCATTTGATATATTTGAAGTTCATTTATATATAATGAGATAAATTTGAGCTATGTGCTATGCTTTCAAGCAACAATCTCGTTTGTATATTTATGACTTCCTTTTGGATACCTTGTTCTCTTTTTCCCGGACCATTTCGTATGTACATGTTTCTTTGCGGATGTATATCTTTGTGGTTTGTCTAATTAGAAACCTATACATATGAGAGAGGTCACCTTTTAGTCGGTATCCTATTCCTTTTGAGCCACCTTGTGTTTCATCTATAATTCTTTGGTGGCTCCAAATTTGCCTCATGAGTGTTTGTCTTAGTGTTTATTGGTATCTTTACACACTCATGTATTTGTTGAAGATCTTTTACCTCATGCTTACCGTGGTGAGCATGTTGATTTTTATTGGCTAAATGCTCTCACTAGCTTTTGGCATTTTCAATTGGTTTTAGTTTCCAATTGGTATCCCTAAGCGTGTGAACATATTTCTTTAAAAGATCTCTTTTCTCGGTTGGGCCTATCTTATGATGAATTTTTGAAAATTGGTATCTCCTTTATGGCTCAACCACATCTTTGGTGCAAGTGCTATGATTTGCTTTTGCATTATGCACTCTTGCACTTGTTGCGGGTTCTAGATGATTTTGGGGGAGTGAGGATACCATATTTGTGCACTCTTCATTTTGTGCATAAACATTGGGGAGCTTCTCCATTTTTATTTGGAACTCTTGCTTTGGATCCTTTTGATTGCCTTTCTCCTTTGTGGAGATGTTTAAAATGGTTTCATTTTTTGTTGCAATCTTTGGATCCTCAATATAGTTTGATTTCCTCTAATTATTCGTCAATGAATAAGTGCATTTGATTTCACTCATATCTTGAATAATGCACACCTTTATGGAGGAACTCATATTATATTGGCTCTCTAAATTTTTCTTCCCATTTCGGCAATCGATGCCAATGGGGGAGAAGTTTAGAGGGTTTAAGGGAATTTGGGTTTTATGCTCTTGTTGCATTTGCCTTTAATGCGCTTTGCATCCTTGCTTGTTTGTCATGCAAGGTTGCTTTATTCTTTATATAAACCCTCTTAAAAGGGATTGTCATCAATTACCAAAATGGGGGAGATTGAAAGTGCATGGTTGAACCCATGCATGGTTTTGGTAATTAATGACAATCTCTATGGACTAATATTTGCATTGAGCTATATTTGTAGGTTGTCCATTTGTTTGCTTGATCTCCATTTGTTGGAGTCAAGCTCAAGGGAAGAAAAGTGTTGGGTTGATCAAGGCTTTGTGCGGGTTGATCAACTCTCAAGTTCAAGTGAAGATATGCCGAAGAGTGCTCTCCCCATCAGCGCAATCAAGAAGATGGTTCGTCTTGAGGAGATGAAGATCGTCTCCATCGACCTCAAGTGGATTAATGCGCAAGGCAAAGGTATGATCTTGGTAGGGCTTTTATTTTACCGGTCTCATGTTGTTTAGTGAGAGACCGGATTATAGGATAGATAGCCGTACTATCAAGAGGGGCTCTCGACCGAGTATCGTGATCGTTTCGTTCGTGGAGAGCTCAAACCTTTGCATCCATGCAATCATCTTTATTGGTTCTTATTTGGCTTTTATCCATGTGAGAATTTAGAGCTTGTATTCATCTCCATACCAAGCTCTAGTTCACCAAAAACGAATTTAATGAATATCTTCTTGCGTTTTTGGTATTGGAGGTTTTACCGGTTTTGGTTTTGAGGTCAAACTCTCTCCTTATATTTTCCTCCTCACATGATAGACTATGATGTGTATATGCATGATCTTGTAGGGCTTGTGATTACCTTCGAAACAAGCCCAAGATCATAGAAAACGGAGTCTTGATGAAAAGCTTGTGCGTTTTCGGTATTGGAGATTTTGCCGGTTCATCCGCTTGGAAAGGTCTCACCATTCCATCCCTCCGCACAATCTCCTTTGCTTGTTTTCATATTTTCAGTTTTTGTAGGGTAAGCTCTTGTCGTCCTCTTTCCAACAAAATTGGATTCACTCGATTCGGACTTCATTTGCAAAAGTTATGGCAGTTCTGGTTTTCTCTGTTTGGATCTACCCCGGAGAGGGTCCGGAGTCTCCGGTCACACCGGAGTCTCCGCCCCCAAGGACCCGGAGTCTCCGGCCTGTGTTTTTCGCTGCTGTTTTGTGTTTGCTGTGGTGCGCCACTGTATAGGGGTCCGGAGTCCCCCCGGAGAAGGACCGGAGTCTCCGGCCCACCGGAGTCTCCGGCCCACCGGAGTCTCCGGCCCGAGGACCCGGAATCTCCGGCCCTCTCATTTTCCTCAGCCTTATGCATCGGTGTGGTGCGCCTCTGGACAGGGGTCCGGAGGTACCCCGGAGATGGACCGGAGTCTCCGGCCCACCGGAGTCTCCGGGCCAAGGGACCCGGAATCTCCGGCCCCAAGTTTTCTCCCCGTTCTTTGCATCTGTGTGGTGCGCCTCTGGATAGGGGTCCGGAGCTACCCCGGAGGGTGCCCGGAGTCTCCGACCTGGCCGGAGTCTCCGGAACCCAAGGACCGGAATCTCCGGCCTCCCCGATGACCCAGCAGGCCGGAGTCTCCGGTCACTTACTCCGGAGTCTCCGGCCTGGACAGGCTCCAACGGCTAGTTTTTGGGGGAGGCTATAAAAAGCCTCCTTCCCCCCCCCCAAAACCTGGTGGCTGCTCTTGCTCACTTGTTCTTGCTCTTCCCCTTTGCTCTAATCCTTGTGAGCTTGATTCCTCTCTTCCCCTCCAATGATTCTTGCCCAAATTTAGGGTTTCAAGAGAGGAGATCTAGATCTACCATTCCACCAATCAAAATCCCCTCTAAGTGAGGGAATCTTGTGGATCTAGATTTTGGGTTGCTTTGTGTTCATCCCCTTTGTTCTTCCTCTCTTATTCCCTCCATAGCATTTGTTGCTTTGGTTGGAATTTGAGAGTGAAGGATTTGACCACTTCATGTGTTCTTGCCTCTTGCATTTGTTGCATCGGGTTGCTCTCTCCACGGTGATACGTGAAGTTGAAGGTTGAGAAGCTTGTTACTCTTGGGTGCATTGTGTTCCCAAGAGCTTGTTGCCTCTTGGGTGCATTGTGTACCCTAGACGGTTGGAGGTGCCGCGAAGACTTCGAGTTGTGAAGCTTCGGCACGAGTTTGGGAGCCCCCAATTGAGTTGTGGGTGTGTGCCCCAAAGATAAGTTGTAAAGGGCTCCGGAATCCGCCCCGAAGGATTCCGATAGTGGAAGGTGAACCAATCCCTTGGGTGAGGTTCATCGGAGAATAGGGTGAGGCCTTTGTGGCATCTTGAGTAGGCCTTTTGTGGCGAGCTCACACCCCTCCAACGAGACGTACTCCCTTAACAAGGAGGAACTCGGGAATAAATCTTCGTCTCCGCGTGCCTCGGTTATTTCTATACCCGAGCTTTTACTTATGCACTTTACATTGTGATAGCCTTCGTGCTTGATGTTTATATTTAGCTATCACCTTGTTGCTTGCCTTGTTTAGCATAAGTTGTTGGTGCACTTTAGGTAAACCTAGAATTTTAGGTTGTTGGCTTGTTAATTTAAACACCTAGTTTTATTCCGCAATTATCAAGCCCCTAAATAGAAAAAGTTTTAATCGCCTATTCACCCCCCCCCTCTAGGCGACATCTCGGGCATAGTTGTTCTTTCAATTGGTATCAGAGCCTTGTCTCTCTTGTTTGGCTTTACCGCCTAGAGAGTAAAGATGTCGCCTAGGGATTTAGTGCACAATTCCATGTTTATATTCAATGGCACAAATTTTAATGTTTGGAAAACTCATATGCTTAATCACTTACGGGTCTTGGACCCCAATATTGAGCGTATCTTAGATATAGGTTTTTCTTCTCCAAAAGACTACGAAATTACGACTTTAGAGGATGAGAAAAACTTATATCTAGATGCTCTAGCATCTAACGAGTTTTGCAAATTTGTGAGTGCTGTAGTTTTCGAGTCAATCATGCCTCTCCGGGATGTTCATGAGCTTTGGACCAAGCTACAAGATAAATATGGTTTGTCCAACTCTATTGAGGATGATTGTTCTCCCTCCACCTCCGGCCGTGACGAGTTCTCGTCTTCATCTACTTCACCAAAATGTGGTAAGCCACAATCCAATGTAATGGTGAGTAGTGATAGGTTTTGCAACCTTGATAGTGAGCTCATTGTTGATGATCATTTATCTCTATCTTGTTGCAATGCTTCATCTTTGGACCTAAACACTCATAGCACTATAAATGTCATACATGCTAGTGTTGATAGTCCTTGCATATCATCCAAAAATTGCTTAGATAAATCTAATGATGATATGCTTGCTTTATCTTGTTCCAATGATAAAAATGCTTGTGTTCCCTCTAACTCTTGCATGAATATTAATGTAGAGGAAACTCAATTAATTGTGGAACAAGATTTGAACTTGAGTAGTTCAAAAATTAATTATCCCTCTTCATCCACCTATCATTGACTTATGGCTAAATCTTCTTCTAGCAATGACAATAATAATGATGATAATGATGATGATAATAATGATGAAGAAGATGATGTGGAAAAGGTTAATGCTATGCTTCAAAATAAAGGTCTAATGGTTCTTAAAGCCCTTCCTAGCAATAATAGTGCTCAAGCTAACCTCTTTGAAATCATGAGCACTCTTATTGTGCGTTGGGAAACCATTGAGGCCTTGAAAGCAAGCCTTGAAGAGAAGGGTAAGATAGAAAGAGTGTCGAGGTTGGGGCTCGGCAAATCCCTGGGTCGTGTACCCCGGGTTGATTGAGGGGGAGAGAGGTGCGCGCTGGTAGTTCCGTCGGCTGACAAGCAAGGATTTACCCAGGTTCGGCCCCTCGTGGTGAGATAAAGACCTACATCCTGCTTGTCTGATATTATTGAGGTGGCTACAATGGCGAGATGCAATCTCGCTAGGGTTTGCTTGCTGGTTGCTTGACCTAGACGACGCACCCTCCTGGCCTTTATATCACAGGCCAGGTCTCGGGTGGACGGTGCAGATCGCACGTTACAAGATAAGGGGAACTCTCATCGGCCTAACCGACTACTTGGGCCACCCGGTATGCTTCATGGGCTTCAATGGGCTTCACTTGGCGTGACCCAGGTATCACCACCGTGAGGCACCTGAAAGGTAGCCCCACGACAGTAGCCCCCGAGTGCTTAGTCGAATCGCAGAGTCGAGTAAAGGACTCCTTCCTCCGGGCACGCCACCTGACTTCTTCGCGAGCCAATCTTCGGCTGCTACTGTCTTGAATGATCGAGTGCGCTTCATGATTTTTCTTGACCCGCCAGCTTTCGATTGTCGTTGTCCTTAATCATCGGGTGCGCGAACAGCGCTCCCGATGGGAGTAGCCCCCGAGATTAAGCTGAATTGCTTGCAATTGAGGTTAAACTCAATTTTCTTCAGTCGAAAAGCCTGCTCCCGATGGGAGTAAAGAAGAGACTCGACTTGTTGGAGTCGCGACTGGCTTTGTGTGACTTACTTTGTGTATTCGGCCGGTTTGACTTACTGTACGAGTTTCTTCAGCTCGTGGAGCTTACTGAATCTTGGTGCACTCGAATGATCTGTTCGAGTTCTCATTCAGCCCGTGGGCTTACTTAAGGAACTTAAGGAATCACTGATAAAACAGAGTCCTATTCTCAGCCTGTGGGCTTACTATATGTTGCAGTTTTCAGCCCGATGGCTTACTTGCGGAACTCGAATGAGTTTAGAGTGTTCGCTCAGCCTGACGGCCTACTTGTGAAACTCGAATGAGATTCGAGTGTTCATTCAGCCTGACAGCCTACTTGGTGGACTCGACAAACATATCGAGTATTTGCTCAGCCGAACGGCCTACTGTGTTGTTGGACCTGTATGGCGCGAGCCCCCGAGTGGATTCGAGTGGCGGCCTAGGATTTTCGAGTTATGCCTGTGTGGCGCAGCCCCCGAGTGATTCGGGTGGCGGCCAAGGCTGTACTTAGACCTGTATGGCGCGAGCCCCCGAGTGGTTTCGAGTGGCGGCCTAGGATTTTCGGGTTATGCCTGTGTGGCGCAGCCCCCGAGTGATTCGGGTGGCGGCCAAGGCTGTACTTAGACCTGTATGGCGCGAGCCCCCGAGTGGTTTCGAGTGGCGGCCTAGGATTTTCGGGTTATGCCTGTGTGGCGCAGCCCCCGAGTGATTCGGGTGGCGGCCAAGGCTGTACTTAGACCTGTATGGCGCGAGCCCCCGAGTGGTTTCGAGTGGCGGCCTAGGATTTTCGGGTTATGCCTGTGTGGCGCAGCCCCCGAGTGATTCGGGTGGCGGCCAAGGCTGTACTTAGACCTGTATGGCGCGAGCCCCCGAGTGGTTTCGAGTGGCGGCCTAGGATTTTCGAGTTATGCCTGTGTGGCGCAGCCCCCGAGTGATTCGGGTGGCGGCCAAGGCTGTACTTAGACCTGTATGGCGCGAGCCCCCGAGTGGTTTCGAGTGGCGGCCTAGGATTTTCGAGTTATGCCTGTGTGGCGCAGCCCCCGAGTGATTCGGGTGGCGGCCAAGGCTGTACTTAGACCTGTATGGCGCGAGCCCCCGAGTGGTTTCGAGTGGCGGCCTAGGATTTTTGAGTTATGCCTGTGTGGCGCAGCCCCCGAGTGATTCGGGTGGCGGCCAAGGCTGTACTTAGACCTGTATGGCGCGAGCCCCCGAGTGGTTTCGAGTGACGGCCTAGGCGAATTTGTTTGTGGCCTGTGCGGCGCAGCACCCGGGAGAGCATCGGATGCGGCCAAGGCGAGTATGCTGTGGCCTGTGTGGCGCAGCACCCGGGAGAGCATCGGGTGCGGCCAAGGCGATTTTGTTGTCGCGGCGGACCGGAGTCAACGCGTGGAGGTAGTCGACGCAGCGAACCGGAGTCGGCGCGGCGGAAGTAGTAACGCGGCGGACCGGAGTCGACGCGGCGGAGGTAGTAACGCGGCGGACCGGAGTCGACGCGGCGGAGGTAGTCAACGCGGCGGACCGGAGTCGACGCAGCGGAAGTAGTCAACGCGGCGGACCGGAGTCGACGCGGCGGAGGTAGTAACGCGGCGGACCGGAGTCGACGCGGCGGAGGTAGTCAACGCGGCGGACCGGAGTCGACGCGGCGGAAGTAGTCAACGCGGCGGACCGGAGTCGACGCGGCGGAGGTAGTCAACGCGGCGGACCGGAGTCGACGCGGCGGAGGTAGTCAACGCGGCGGACCGGAGTCGACGCGGCGGAGGTAGTCAACGCGGCGGACCGGAGTCGACGCGGCGGAAGTAGTCAACGCGGCGGACCGGAGTCGACGCGGCGGAGGTAGTAACGCGGCGGACCGGAGTCGACGCGGCGGAAGTAGTGAAGGTGAAGCGCCAGCCTCCGAGTGTCGGAGACGGAGCCGATGAAGGCGAAGTCGACGAAGGCGAGGCCGCCAGCCCCCGAGTGTCGGAGGCGGAGCCGATGGAGGCGAAGTCGACGAAGGCGAGGCCGCCAGCCCCCGAGTGTCGGAGGCGGAGCCGATGGAGGCGAAGTTGACGAAGGCGAGGCCGCCAGCCCCCGAGTGTCGGAGGCGGAGCCGATGGAGGCGAAGTCGACGAAGGCGAGGCCGCCAGCCTCCGCTGATCGCTTGCTATCCATATTGTAGTTGGGGCCGAACTCTTTGTTTTGGCAGGAAGTCGAATTGCTCGGAAGTCGAATTCGCGACCTGCACTCGCGGATTTGTCTAGATCCGAAATCCGTTGCAGTCCTCGGGGCGCCGACGGAGATCTAACCGTTGGAATAGTCTCCAATTTTTTGCAGTGGTGCGGGATTGTATTCCGCATGTTTTCACCGGAGGGATCTTCAAAGTGATATACGAGTCAACCTAGATAATTATTTTCCCGAAGCCGCACGAAGTTTCGTCAGGGTTCTGACACAGGTTCAGTGTGAGGGTCGGCCAGGAAGATCCAGCCGTTGGAACGCGCTGAAATTTTAACAGCTTGTAAAAAACTCAATTTCGAATCTTTCCACCGAAGGGATCGTCGATATGATTTCCGAGTCGCCGTCGGTGATGTCCGCAACACAGGTGCTGCTGCTGCCCTGTAGTCTGTGCGCGAGGGGTGTTGTTGTTGATGAAGATTAGAGCCGCCGAAACGTTGAATCCAGCGCGCGTTCTTCCCACAGACGGCGCCAATTGTCGAGGTTGGGGCTCGGCAAATCCCTGGGTCGTGTACCCCGGGTTGATTGAGGGGGAGAGAGGTGCGCGCTGGTAGTTCCGTCGGCTGACAAGCAAGGATTTACCCAGGTTCGGCCCCTCGTGGTGAGGTAAAGACCTACATCCTGCTTGTCTGATATTATTGAGGTGGCTACAATGGCGAGATGCAATCTCGCTAGGGTTTGCTTGCTGGTTGCTTGACCTAGACGACGCACCCTCCTGGCCTTTATATCACAGGCCAGGTCTCGGGTGGACGGTGCAGATCGCACGTTACAAGATAAGGGGAACTCTCATCGGCCTAACCGACTACTTGGGCCACCCGGTATGCTTCATGGGCTTCAATGGGCTTCACTTGGCGTGACCCAGGTATCACCACCGTGAGGCACCTGAAAGGTAGCCCCACGACAAAGAGATGATGCGATGGAAAAAGCATCGTTAGAAGATGCTCTTGAGGAAGAGCAAGAGACTCGTGCTTCTCTAGAGGAGAAACTAGAATCTATCGAGGAGTCTCATAATGATATAATTGCTAAAATCATTAAAGAACGTGACCATGCTCATGCTAAATATAAAGTCACGAAAAATGAAAATGCTAAATTAAATGAAGAGCTTGCTAAGATTTCTTCTTCTATTCCTATTGTAAATGATGCTTGTGCTACTAACTCCAATTCGTGTGAAGCATCTACTTTGAAGGAGAATGTTGAGCTAAGGGCTCAACTTGAGTTTCTAACTAGCAAGTATAGGGAGTTGGAAGAAAATCATAAAAAGCTATCTAGCTCCAATGATGATCTTCTAGCATCCTATGCTTGTCTTAAGTTAGCTCATGAGGCCATCACTACAAAGGTAACATCTAGTGAACCTCATGTGGATAATAGCACAACTTCAACTAAAAATGCTATATTGCCATGTGCTAGTCCTAGTAGTTCATCCACTAAAAATGTTGGCACATCATGTGATGAATTACTTGCTTTGCCTTGTTGCTCTAACAATGATGCATCTACCTCCTCTAGTTCTTGTGTTATCACTAACCATGTAGAGAAAAGAGGGGAGCTCAAGGCCCAAGCCACTTCTATGAAGGAAGGCTTGGAAAAGCGTCATGAAGGGAAGCGTGCACTTGAAAACATGTTGAGTGTGCAACAATCCCCCAATAACAAGAGTGGACTTGGATTCAACTCCAACAACAAGAACAAGTCCACGGTTGAGAAGAAGAAGAAGGGCCAAGTTCAAGTCAAGAATCCGGCCAAGAATCCGGTCACACCGGAGTCTCCGCCCCCAAGGACCCGGAGTCTCCGGCCTGTGTTTTTCGCTGCTGTTTTGTGTTTGCTGTGGTGCGCCACTGTATAGGGGTCCGGAGTCCCCCCGGAGAAGGACCGGAGTCTCCGGCCCACCGGAGTCTCCGGCCCGAGGACCCGGAATCTCCGGCCCTCTCATTTTCCTCAGCCTTATGCATCGGTGTGGTGCGCCTCTGGACAGGGGTCCGGAGGTACCCCGGAGATGGACCGGAGTCTCCGGCCCACCGGAGTCTCCGGGCCAAGGGACCCGGAATCTCCGGCCCCAAGTTTTCTCCCCGTTCTTTGCATCTGTGTGGTGCGCCTCTGGATAGGGGTCCGGAGCTACCCCGGAGGGTGCCCGGAGTCTCCGGCCTGGCCGGAGTCTCCGGCCCCAAGGACCGGAATCTCTGGCCTCCCCGATGACCCAGCAGGCCGGAGTCTCCGGTCACTTACTCCGGAGTCTCCGGCCTGGACAGGCTCCAACGGCTAGTTTTTGGGGGAGGCTATAAAAAGCCTCCTTCCCCCCCAAAACCTGGTGGCTGCTCTTGCTCACTTGTTCTTGCTCTTCCCCTTTGCTCTAATCCTTGTGAGCTTGATTCCTCTCTTCCCCTCCAATGATTCTTGCCCAAATTTAGGGTTTCAAGAGAGGAGATCTAGATCTACCATTCCACCAATCAAAATCCCCTCTAAGTGAGGGAATCTTGTGGATCTAGATTTTGGGGTTGCTTTGTGTTCATCCCCTTTGTTCTTCCTCTCTTATTCCCTCCATAGCATTTGTTGCTTTGGTTGGAATTTGAGAGTGAAGGATTTGACCACTTCGTGTGTTCTTGCCTCTTGCATTAGTTGCATCGGGTTGCTCTCTCCACGGTGATACGTGAAGTTGAAGGTTGAGAAGCTTGTTACTCTTGGGTGCATTGTGTTCCCAAGAGCTTGTTGCCTCTTGGGTGCATTGTGTACCCTAGACGGTTGGAGGTGCCGCGAAGACTTCGAGTTGTGAAGCTTCGGCACGAGTTTGGGAGCCCCCAATTGAGTTGTGGGTGTGTGCCCCAAAGAGAAGTTGTAAAGGGCTCCGGAATCCGCCCCGAAGGATTCCAATAGTGGAAGGTGAACCAATCCCTTGGGTGAGGTTCATCGGAGAATAGGGTGAGGCCTTTGTGGCATCTTGAGTAGGCCTTTTGTGGCGAGCTCACACCCCTCCAACGAGACGTACTCCCTTAACAAGGAGGAACTCGGGAATAAATCTTCGTCTCCGCGTGCCTCGGTTATTTCTATACCCGAGCTTTTACTTATGCACTTTACATTGTGATAGCCTTCGTGCTTGATGTTTATATTTAGCTATCACCTTGTTGCTTGACTTAAGTTAGCTCCTATGCTTGTCTTAAGTTAGCTCATGAGGCCATCACTACAAAGGTAACATCTAGTGAACCTCATCTGGATAATAGCACAACTTCAACTAAAAAATGCTATATTGCCATGTGCTAGTCCTAGTAGTTCATCCACTAAAAATGTTGGCACATCATGTGATGAATTACTTGCTTTGCCTTATTGCTCTAACAATGATGCATCTACCTCCTCTAGTTCTTGTGTTATCACTAAACATGTAGAGAAAAGAGGGGAGCTCAAGGCCCAGCCACTTCTATGAAGGAAGGCTTGGAAAAGCGTCATGAAGGGAAGCGTGCACTTGAAAACATGTTGAGTATGCAACATCCCCCCAATAACAAGAGTGGACTTGGATTCAACTCCAACAACAAGAACAAGTCCACGGTTGAGAAGAAGAAGAAGGGCCAAGTTCAAGTCAAGAATCCGGCCAAGATCACTTGTTTCAAGTGCAAGCTAGAAGGGCACCATGTTCGGGATTGCCCAATGAAGAAGAAGATTGCCTCTTAGTGAGAAGCAACTAGGGAAGCGGCCTCTTGCTCAATCTTGTGCTCAACCTCGAGTTGAACAAAGGCCACCTCCCAAGAAGACTCAAGTTATTGCTCCTCAAGTTAAGGAGCCTATTAAGAAGAAGAAGAGTCGGTGTTGCTACCTTTGCCGTGGCAAAGGTCATTTTGCTTCTTCATGCACCAACGGTACCTCATCCAACCCTATCATAATTGATGATATTTATTCTCTTGGGAAGGATAGAAATGGCAATGTGTGTGCCAAATATGTGGGAGCTCAAAGTGGTGTCAAGAAAAGCACCATTTGGGTTCCCAAGCCTATTGTGACTAACCTCTTAGGACCCAACTTGGTTGGGGACCAACAAGCTCAAACTTGATCAATAGGTGTTTGTGGAGGACATTGGTGACTTGGTTTCTTTTGAAGAATTAAGGGATCTTCATGGTTTTATCTCATCAAGCCAAGTCAATTGGATCATCACATATCTATCTCATAACCAATGCTTCCTCCTTGCGGTAACTTGTATTTAACTCATATATTCATTGAAAGTTGCTTGCTCCCTTGCATGTGTTAGTCTTGTTCCTAATATGTGCTTGTATGTGATATGCTTCTTTCCTACTAGTCTTGTTACTCAAGGTTGTGTATGTTAGTTGTGTATCATGTATGTGTAATTTGTGTGTTGAGTTTTTTTTTAATCTTGTGTGGATTTCATTTGGCTCTTTGAGTATTAATGGACTATCCCATTTTGGGGGAGTGATGTGCTTTGTGCACCTCACAAACCTAAAATGTATGTACATGAAGCACACCACCTAGTATTGATATTTCATATTATCTAGTTACTATGTGGTATGTCATATTCATGAGAAATTCAAATTCTACATGTCCACTGATTTCTCTAGTTGATTTTTATTTGCCTCTTGTTTAAAAATAAAATGAATTATCACATTATGGGGGAGTAATAAGCTATGTGCATATTACAATCCCATAAAAATGTGAACATTTGAGGTTTGCCACTTGGAGTTGATATTGTACATTATCCATTTCCTATGTGGCATGTTTACTCAAACAAGTTCCATTTTTCCTTTGTGGTTACCCTTTGGTTCTTGTTTGTGTGAGGTTGCTTGGTGTGGTTTTTCTCTAATATGCATTCCCATATATTATGTGAGAAACCATTTTTTTCCTTTTATTCTAACCATGGCTTTGCCGGTTGGTTCGAATAATTGAAACTACCAACAAACCTCTTTAAAAAATGGTGTTTTAATTCCTATCTTTTGCCATTTGCTAGTTTGTGGTGAAGTTGGTCTTGTACATCATTCCTTTACACCACCGAGAAATATCTCTATATACTCCTTGTCCATGACAAGTGATACTAGTAATTGTGGTGGTTTTTGTAGACCATCTTCACATTGGCTCTTGCGTTGATTTGCTTTATCTATTGCCTTCCTTGCCTTTTGAATGGATCCTATCTTTCAATCGGTAGTGTTTAGTGTTTTAGATAAAATATATGGAGAGTAATGATCCCTTGTGCATGCATTTTGTATTCAAATGCAAATATCTAAGATAATGCATTAATCTTGGGGGAGCATTCCTTTTATTTAGAACACTATTCTTGCTATCAATTTTTGATCCTCTCAATTGGCATTTGATTCTTTATCTTGTGTTGGTACCTTCAATCTTATATTTACTAATTGGAGGCACCGTTGAAGGCTCCACGTTAATCCTCAAAAACTAAGCTAATCATCCATCCGATCTCCGGTTTAGTAATTTCTAGCCGTCCGATGAAATATCCGAAAGAGTCTGCGCTCGATGTCCCACCCGCACGGTTTTTACGGAACTCTTCCACCGATTAACGAAAAAGAAACGACTCCTCTTCCTATTCCTCCACCTCCGTCAAGGCATCGAGGCACCGCCGTGTCGACAAGAGAAAGGCAGTGCCGCTCTTCCCGTTCCTCCTCCTCCCATGGTCCCTCTCCGGTCGTTGAATCTCCTCTGAAGCTGACCACACTCTAATTCAATTGCCACATTAAAGCCGTACACTCCTACCAAATTGCAATCTACGATGTGGATAAGAAGATTCATGAACGGCAGTCGGAATCAGATCGGGAGGACTCAGTCGTTGGAGAGGCCGCACCAACAATTTTGCCTGTACAGCCCCTCCTTCGGCGCTCCTACTGTCGCCTCTCAACATCACGTTCTTCTTTCACATTCAAAACCTGACACAAATCAAACAGGATGGGGAGGAGAAGATGAAAGGTGTTGTCGCTGGAGTCATGTCAATATGCCATACAGGTCTCAAGGCGCTGAGAGACTGAGTATTCTCCTACAAGTGAAAGATCAACGTGTCCACCATGCATGTGTCTTGCAAGCATCAGCAGAAGCTTGACTGTGCCGCTGATGACTTTGAAGAGGACGGAATCTATCTCCAGCTGCGTTACTCCTTCTAGCGCAACAGAACGAGCGTTTGTTCCAGTCATCTATCCATATATTAGTTGGTCCAGCTCACCAAGTGTTTTAGGTAATGTGTAAAGAAAACCCCTATGTTATGGTTATTTCTTTTGATTTCATAGTGGTGATTTATAATGGAAAATGATTTAACTGATACAGAAATTCTGATGACTTCTCCTTGAAAGCAATGGTAAAGGTTGCCAATTAGGACAAACTACATTACATATACTAAGTAACAATAAGTTTCTGTTCTGCGTGTAGAACAATAGTTGTTGTCCCCTTGATTTATTTCTGTAGATTCCCCAAAGGTCTTATGTGCAGATTCTTATCACTGCAATTGATTCTTATAAACTAGGAAGCGTACTAAGAGTATCTCCCACTTTATATATTCCAGTTTTGTATAGAAGATCAGATTTTCCTATGTGGAATATGTGGGTTCTAATATTTCAGTCTTGCATCTGAATGAAAAGCTCCAAGCAGAATCAGCATGCCGTTCCTAGGACTCAAGACATGACGATAAATATGGTTAAGAAGTACACATGATTTTTTTATGGACATCCGAGAATGATAAAGAACAAGAATTCTATATAAAAATGTGATAAGGTAAATGACTCATCCATCTGTCTTTTCTTAGAAAACAACTATATATTCCTAAGACTCAAGACGTGACGATAAATATGGTGAAGAGTACATGATTTCTTGATGGAAATCCCAGAATGATAAAGAACCAAGAATTCTATATAAAATCGTAATAAGGTAAGTGACTCATCCATCTGTCTTTTCTTAGAAAACAACTACAGTAACTGGTGGTATGGGAACTGAACTCATGTTGACATGCCTAGGAGTTCTGGAGAAATATTGTCCTTAGCTTGCACATTCGTTTTTAATAAATCTCTCATGTACCTGGACAATTTGTAGAAATTCAAGATAAGTTTTAGCCTGTTGTGGAGTGAAAGTTCATTCTAATAAACATGGTTTTATTTGAAAAGATTGCTTAGACTTGGTGTTGTGTGCATCTCATGTCAGTAAAGGTGGTGACTGTGCAATTTGCTTACAGTACGTTTCTGCAAATGTTTACTTTAAGCACCCAAAGATCCACATGACCAAGGAACGATTTTATAAGGGCATGACCAAAAGGTGATATCATCCCCTCCATGTCGATTGGTCGTGCCGAAACTACTGTTCTATTCAATTGTCACCCAGCGAGAGCAGTAGCCTGCATGACCCTACGCCTGCTCTCTCCCTCATACTTTCCCCATTGTTCTATTTCTGTGGCACCCCCCTCTGACACATGTCGCCAGAGAGGCGGTCGCCCCGTGCGCCAGCCCAGGACATCCGGCCGCACGTACGACATGCAACATAGCAGAAATATCATTACACAATCAGGCCCAGAGGGCTACAAATGGTTTTACATGGCCATAAAGGCTGAAAAATTATCAAGGCCAGGTATGGCACAGACAGAGTTTAACTGGCAGCGGAAGACAATGATACGGCAACGGCTTAGCGGCTCCATTCCACAGGCATCTGGCTGGGCTACTGATCCTAGCACGCTCCTTGCTCGATCTCCTTGCTATGGTAGTAGATGCATCCTCTCAATGTCTGGCCACATGAAAAGCCAGTTTGAGTACGGTGACTACTCNCCTCATACTTTCCCCATTGTTCTATTTCACATTCCCAAACTGCCGAGGCTTCCTTCCTCATCCATGAATGCATCAGTGACAAGCAAGAGGCATGGATTGGTGACCTCCTCTTGGCTTTCTTCTTATTTCTTAATATCTTATGTTTTGTGTACGTGTGTGCACAACAATGATGTCCAGAAATTCAATTGTTCTACATTTCTAAGGAGGTATATGGGAATAAATACCAAGTACCATGGTGCAATGTTGTTGTTTTATCCACTGAATCGTTTGTTTCCAAGTACATTAATAACACAAATATATAGAAACAGTTCAGCAATGTAGACAGGTAAGATCAGTACACTTGAACCATAAGAAATCATATGAGCTGATGGCTTGCAACATGGTCATATAGCTGCATTGTCCCCAATGAACAATAATTGATTCTTGGCCATATTTTTAGTATAAAATTTACTATCTTTCCTGCTTCTGATGATTAGATTCTAAATATTTAATCTATATTAGAAGCATTGATATACTCTTCCGTAATGAAAAAATATTTGTGGTAGATATAATTTAGAGGATTATGAGATTGAACTTACTTTTGCTAGAGTAGTATAAGTGATGTTTCTGAATACATCCATGGAAGGAGCAAAATAGGAATAAAAATAACTTAGGGAAATTTGATGTGGTAACCTCCTTCTGAGTAAAACAATTTGACATTTGAATGGATGTTCTCATTCTCCTTTTCTATGTTCGTGGTGCTACATTTCTCTAATCTGAACGGAGTCTAATTAAGCAACTTTCTATCATTTGCTAAACATGATATCAGGACCTATAGTGAATCTTTTGTCTTATAATAGTACGTAACAACAAGTGTGACAATCATATTTATTAATTTTCATTAGAGATATGATTCTAAATGCATCTATATTGTTCAAATGATTATTAATTTCAGCAGATATATGATAGTAATTTAGTATAGCATGCCTATTGGTTGCACCTTTTTGTTTAGGTGCACAATCTCTACACTCGATTCCTTGCAGTTCTTTCTTTACATAGGATGAGATATTTTCCAGCTAAAAAAAAAATCAAAAGATGTATTGTGTTGCAACCAAATATTCAAACAATAAAAAATACCAACTAATCGTTAAGCAGGTATGCACCAGAGTTACTCCAGTTAAATTGTTGAGATTAGTCAATCTGTGATGAATTTATTTGCATTTATGTTAATATAAACCCACTATTCAAACAATAAATAATACCAACTAATAGTTAAGCGGATATGCACCAAAGTTACTCCGGTTAAAGTGTTGAAATTAGTCAAGTCTGTGATGAATTGATTTGTATTTATGGTATTCGTATCATGCAAAATAAAGTATATATATTATCACAGAAAAAAAACACTATCCATTTACTCACGTGCACTAGATTATGTGTGAGAAAAATGTCATCTATATAATTAGGCTTAGCAGTACAAGCCGTGGTTCATTAAACTTAAGGTAAAAGTAAAGCCATTTTAAGTTTTCTCAATATGTACAGGTAAAGATCTTTAAAGTCGTCAACCCGTGCAACTGCACGGCCTAGGGATTTTGAAATTCAAGTAATGGATGTTTCCAAATGGATGTTTTCAGATTCTAGCACATGCAGTTACAATATATGCGACAAAATATGGAGAGGAACAATATGTAATTTCTTAAGGTTATGTCACAACTCACGGAAAAATGAGCAACCTAGGCTTGACACAAAGTTTAATCATCCTGAGGTAAGTCCATCAGTGTCATCATTTCGTCCATTGTTTACATAAATAACTGCAGAATTTCATATGCTCCATTGAGTTTGCCGATAGTACTTCTCCTATCTGAACCAGATTTATGTGACTATCTTTAAAGGATTCTCCTTGGCATTGACCCACATATAAGTAAGTCTCTGATCTAAGCCTTCTCGCATGTTTGTTCGTGCTATCATGGGGGAGGAATTTGTCATCCCGCTGTCACCCTTTTAATATTCACTGTCCACATAACATTTCCACGTACCCTATTTGTGATGGCTATCAATTTAACATTTTCCCTCTATTTAGCTATGTATTATTTTGATCTCTCTCAGACTTGAGTACTCTATAATTAGTTTTGCTTTGATGAATAAGGAACTATTTGTCCATGACTTAAGCCATTTATTTGTATCATGTTTGACATGTTTCATATTATGAATCAGGTTAGCCTTCACCTATATACCTAATTAAGATGACATGATGACATTGTTAGAATACTGTACAAGTAGCATAAACTCAATTATTTATTGTTCAATGTAATCATGCAAGATAACGGGACTATGAACTCAGTATGACAATGGTAATTTGTATCTCATAAATCTTGATTCAAAACATGTAGCGCAATCAATATCCAATAGTCGATCCCGGTTGTGCAACCTGGTGTGAATGTCTTTGCATCATCTTTTGCTCATGTTTAAAAAGGGTCTGATTTCCATTATGTGGTATATTTGAACACACCCTATCGAGATACTTATCCATATATGGTTAGATAATCACTCCATAACTTTATTTGTTGATGAAAGTCACGTAATAGATGTCTCTAAAAACAAGATTTTGTCCCATGCGTGCGAGAGTTTGCGCGTTGTCATTTTTAAAATCCTTGACTATGTATCTTCTGAGTTTACGAAAGCATGTATGTGGCATACAATCTTGAATTTGATGAAAATTATTCGGAAACATCCATTACTTGAATTTCAAAATCCCTAGGCCGTGCAGTTGCACGGGTTGATGACTAGTAAATAGAAATGATCATGGATATATTGAATTTTTTTTGATAAAGGGAATATATTAATATCAAGCAGATACCAATTACACCCAGCCTCTGCTACAACATAATATCAAGACCTAGTCGAGAAATTAAGGATGCACACAGCCAAAAAAATGGAGAAAAAAAAAAGACGATAACTTGGACAAAATAAACCAAAAATATAAGTATTTAAGTCCTACGCAAAAGTGTCAAGAGGTAACAGAGGTTACCCATATCTTTTATACAACACACCAATGGTCAAAGTTTAATGTGGATGCACCTTTACATGTTCTCAGTTTGCAAAATTCATATGCTTATGATTTTTATAGAAATTTTTCCTAACGTCCTAGAGATGAAACCACCCTTAAAATCTGACTAAGTTTTGAAAGGTGGTTCTGACAATATATAATGTAGGTTACCTTGGTCTTTTGTACAACACATATATGGTCAAACCATAATTTAGATTTAATTTAGATACGCATTTGCATGTTCTCACTTTGCAAAATTTCGTATGTTTATTATTTGAGTGAATTCCATTTTTAACCTCCGTTTATGCTTTTGTGACATGAGTTACCCTATTTAATTTTATGTGCCAAATTTACCATGTACTTGTAACGATGTGTCATTTTTTACCCTCTTCAAACATTTTTTTTCCGTTCCTAACAGATCAGACCTACCATCGCTCCTACGTGGCCGCTAAATCACCAAGCCGGCTTGGAGGCGTAAAACTAATTTTTGTTTCCTTTCCTAATCAGCCGACCAAACCCATCCCTCAACTAGATCCAAACCTTCCCGTGAACACATACTGAGTAACTAAGCTTGACTTACCAGCCAGACCGATACGTCTGCACATGCGAATCAGAGACGTACTCTTTCTACCAATTCCCAATTCTCTGTTTTAGGGTTAAGCAATGGCGATGAGTGGAGATGGCGGCGGCCACGAGTGGCGTGAGCGCAAGTGTGAGGAGCTATTAACGATCTACACTATCGGTTACTACCACTAGTACTATATATAGGGTGCGGACTGAGTTTGGATTTGTGTGAGGACTGGAATTGATTTGCTGAATTAGCATAGAAAACGAAAATTTAATGTACGTATCCGAGCTGGTTTGGTGATTAATTGTCCACGGAAAATTGTTGGTGGGCCGGTCCGATCAGTCAGGAACGAGGATAAATGGTTAAAGAGGGTAAAACTGACACATTGTTATAAGTATAGGCTAAAACATGGCACAAAAATTAGATGGGGTAACTCGTATCACAAAATCACAAACAAGAGGTAAAAAGTGGAATTCACCCTTATTATTTTGTACACTCTTTTACCCTACAAATCTGGCTAAACATTGGAAGTTTGTTGTGTCTTCAAAGAACTCCCCCCCCCCCCCCCCCCCCCCCCCCAACACACACACTCTCTCTCCCCAAAAATAATGCTGGCACGAAATCATTAGGTGATATGACAACATATGTTCTATGCGCCGATTAGTGTTTTATGATCATAAACCTACATACAATGAGATGATATATATTTATCTTGATGGCCTGCCAGCTCGACGGATCCTTGGCTGTGTGATTCTCTTCGATCCTGAAGGCATCACAAATGAAATCGTTGCTTTCATCATGGCCACACGGATGATGCATGTACACACGGCCACACATCACCACATACCTAAACATGGCCAAAATTCATCACATGTTGTACAATCATAAACCTACAGGCTCCACTCAGATGATATATGTATCTTGATGACCATTGGCAGCTCGATGGATCCATGGCTGTGCGATCCTCTTCGATCTAGAAGTCAATATATCAGTGGCATAAAATGAAGGGCAAATTATCCTTCTGCCATCAGTTGTGTCCATGTGCCCAGTTTTGCCCTCAGTTGCAAAACGTCCTCAGTTTTACTCCTAGTCTGGGCGTAAGGACTTATTCCGTGAATCTTGTCGTCTACGTCTAGTCAAGGTAGTTGACTCGGGCTTGTTGTTGGAGATATGTCCAAGAGCCAATAATAATGATTGTTGTTTATCATATTTCTCCGTTCATGATATGTTTAATTCCATGCTAGAATTGTATTAACCGGAAACAAATACATGTGTGGAATATAAACGGTAATGTGTCCCTAGTCTTTCCTCTTGTGACTAGTTCGTTTGATTAAGTGATGGTTAGATGTTTCCTAACCATGGATTTATGAATCACTTGATAAACGAAGTTTGTATCATGGGAGATGATATAATGGACAAGACTCAAATTAAATAGATGTCAAATATAGTTTCCTTAGACCATGAGATTATGTCACTCCCGCTTATCGGAGGAGTGCTTTGTGGACATCAAACGTCACTTCGTAACTGGGTGATTATAAAGGTGGCTTTCAGGTTCTCCGATGATAGGTTGTTGGGTGGCATGTTTCAAGACTGGGATTTGTTCGTCCAACAGTTGGATAGATATCTCTGGGCCCTCTCGGTAGTATAGCATCCAAACGCTTGCAAGCATATGACTAAGTGGCTAGTCATAAGGGATCCTATTCTATGGGAACGAGTAAAGAGAACTTGTCGGTAACGAGATTAATCAGATATGGAGATATCGGTGGATTGAATCTCGGACAAGTAATATATCATGAAACAAAAGGAATCGTATATGGATTAATTGAATCCCGGACATTGTGGTTCGACTAGTAAAGTACTTCGTCGAATATGTAGGAATTAATATGGGCATCCCGGTCCCGCTATTAATATGACATATTCGCGAACCCGCAGAGTCACACACTTAACGTTCGATGTAGTTAGAGTTCGAGATAAATGATGGTGAGAACGAATATTGATTCGGAGTCCCGGATGGGATCCCGGACGTCACGAGGAGTTCCGGAGTGGTCCGGAGAATAAGATTCATATAAGGAAAGTGGTTTCCGGAGGATTAAGAAAGGTTCGGGAATTTATCGGTAAAGTACCGGAAAGTTCTAGAAGGTTCTAGAGGGGTCTAGAAGTGGGGCCCATAGGAGTATGGGGCCCACAAGGCATGAAGGGGTAGTGGGCTGGCCTATTGGGCCGGCCTAAACCCTAAGGGGTTGCTTGGGGGGCAAGCCTCCCCCCCTTGCGCCGGCCCTAGATGGAGGGTCCCCCCTGCCCCCTATATAAGGAGGGATAAAGGAGGGGGTGCGGCAACCCAAGGAACACCCCATTGGTGCCCTAGCCGCACCCCTCTCCCTCCTAGCCGCCGCCCCCTCCACCTCCTCTCTCCCTGACACCGCTTGCGAAGCCCTGTCGGATCTCCACCATACACACCACGCCACCGTCGTCGTGCTGCTGATCTCGCGAACCCCTCTTCACCAACTCTTGCGGGATCAAGAGCGTGGAGTCTTCATCGAGTTGTACGTGTGGATCTCTCGTAGGCATTGCTCGTGCGGCGCTTGGATAATACATCTCCTCGCGACTAGACGAGTCTAGTTGCGGGGATCGACTAGCCAACCCCTGTCTCGACAAAACACTCACGGTTTTCTTCGAGGGTGAGATTCGATCTCCTTCTTGCTACCAACCTCTCATAGATCGGATCTAGATGTTGGGTTTATTCCGCTATCTTTGCGTAAGAAAATTTTTGTTTTCTATGCTGCGACCCTAAAGTGGTATCAGAGCCTAGATCTATTCGTAGATGTTGGTGCGATTAGACACAAGTGTTGTGGGCGTTGATAATTTGTGTTGCTACCTTCTCGCGTGCACTTTGCATCTTTGCGGTACTGTAAGATTGAAGCGGCCCAGACCAACTTTACTCGTCCACGCACGAGAGACCGGTTCCACGACTGACATGCAACTTGTTTTGCATAAGTGGCTGGCGGGTGTCTGTTTCTCTTGCTTTAGTGAAGATGCAATTTTCAATGGAAGGCCTTTCAAAAGGATGAGTAAATCAGCAACTATTTTATCACCGTTGTGGCTTTGCGTAGATTAGAACGGTTCTATCTATTGACCCATTAGAAGCCACGTAAAAATTGCATAAACAAAGTAGAGGCGTCTAATTTGTTTTTGCAGGGTTTGTGATATGGTATGGCCTCAAGATATGATTATGTGATGTATGCAATGATCATGTTTTGTAATTTTCATGACTTGCATGTCGATGAGTACGGCAACCGGCAGGAGCCTTATGGTTGTCTTTTATTTATTGTATGACCTGCGTGTCACTTTAAACACCATGTAATTGCTTTACTTTATTTGCTAAGAATAGCTAATAGTAGTAGTTGCAATAGTTGGTGGAGACAACCATGGTGATGGCGTTTGAGCTGGTGATGATGGAGATCATGCCGGTGCTTTGGAGATGGAGATCAAAGGCACAGGAAAAGGCTATGCCATGTCACAATATTGAATTGCATGTGATGTTAATCCTTTTATGCACCTTATGGTTTATGCTTAGATATGATCTCGACGGTAGCATGATAAGGTGATCTCTCACGTTAATATCAAGAAGTGTTCTCCCCTAGTATGCGCCGTTGCCAAAGTTCATCGTTTTGAAGCACCACGTGATGATCGGGTGTGATAGATTCTACGTTCACATACAACGGGTGCAAGCCAGTTTGCACATGCAGAAATATTACGGTTTCCTTGACGAGCCTAGCATGTATAGACATGGCCTCGGAACACAAGAGCCGAAAGGCTAAACACGAGTCATATGAATGATATGATCAACATGGAGATGTTCACCTTTTGAAGTTGCGCCACTTCACGTGATGATCGGTTGTGGTGTAGTGGATTTTGGATCGTGTGTCACTAAACAACCAGAGAGATGTTGAGTTTAGTGGGAGTTCGTTTTATAATTAGATTATCTTTCGAACACAATATCATGAACATAGTCTAAACACCTTGCAAATAATGTTGTAGATCAATGGCCCTTCCCAACATCACCATGAACTTTAACGGGTTCCTAGAGAAAGACAAGCTGAAAGACGATGAAAGCAATTTCTCAGATTGGTTTATGAATCTGAAAATTATCCTCAAAGCTGCCAAGAAACTGTATGTCCTAGATGCACCGCTAGGTGAGGCTCCAGCAGAGGGAGCGGCTGAAGACATTAGGAATGTCTGGGTAGCCCGTTCAGAAGACCACGAGATAGTTAAGTGCGGTCTGTTGTACGGCTTAGGACCTAAGCTTCAAAAGCGTTTTGAGCACCATGGCGTTCATCAGATGATCGTTGATCTGAAAGCTATGTTTCAGACTCAAGCCAAGGTGGAGAGGTATGAAGCCTCTTCTAAGTTCTTTAGCTGTATGATGGAAGAGAACAGTTCCGTCAGTGAACACGTGCTCAAGATGTCTGGGTACGGTGATCGTCTGGCGCAGCTGGGTGTTGTGATTCCCAATGAGTTGGGGATTGACCGTGTTCTCCAGTCACTTCCACCTAGCTACAAAAGCTTTGTGATGAACTATAACATGCAAGGGATGGAGAAAACTCTCCCTGAGCTTTTCGCGATGTTAAAGACCGCGGAAGTGAAAATCAAGAAGGAGCATCAAGTGTTGATGGTCAACAAGACCACCAGTTTCAAGAAAAAGGGCAAAAGAGACAACTTCAAGAAGGACGGCAAGCGAGCTGCCGGGCCTGCGAGGAAGTCAAGGAAGGGCCCTAAGTCTGATACTGAGTGCTTCTACTACAAGGGAACCGGACACTGGAAGCGGAACTGCCCCAAGTATTTGGCAGACAAGAAGGCTGGCACCGTCAAACAAGGTATATATGATATACAAGTTATTGATGTGTATTTAACAAGTGATCGTAGTAGCACCTGGGTATTTGATACTGGTTCGGTTGCTAATATATGTAACTCGAAACAGGAGCTGCGGAATAGACGACGCTTGGCAAGGGACGAGGTGACGATGCGAGTTGGAAATGGATCAAAAGTTGAAGTCATCGCTGTCGGCACACTCCCTCTGCATTTACCTTCGGGATTAGTTTTAAACCTTAATAATTGTTATTATGTGCCTGCGTTAAGCATGAACATTGTATCTGGATCTTGTTTATTGCGAGACGGTTATTCATTTAAGTCTGAAAACTTTGGTATTTCGATTTATATGGATAATACCTTTTATGGTCATGCACCTGAGAGGAATGGTTTATTTCTATTGGATCTCGATGGTGGTGATACACATGTTCATAACATTGATGCCAAAAGATGCAAAGTGAATAATGATAATACCACATATTTGTGGCACTGCCGTTTGGGTCACATTGGTGTAAAGCGCATGAAGAAACTCCATTCTGATGGACTTTTGGATTCACTTGATTTTGAATCATTTGAAACTTGCGAACCATGCCTTATGGATAAGATGACTCGAACACCCTTCTCTGGCACGATGGAGAGGGCAACAGACTTGTTGGAAATCATACATACCGATGTGTGTGGTCCGATGAGTGTTGCAGCGCGCGGTGGATATCGTTACTTCTTGACCTTCACTGATGATTTGAGTAGATATGGGTATATTTACTTAATGAAACATAAGTCTGAAACGTTCGAAAAGTTCAAAGAATTTCAGAGTGAAGTTGAGAACCATCGTAACAAGAAAATAAAGTTTCTTCGATCCGATCGTGGAGGCGAATATTTGAGTTACGAGTTTGGCATGCATTTAAAGACGTGTGGAATTGTTTCACAACTCACGCCACCCGGAACACCACAGCGTAATGGTGTGTCTGAACGTCGTAATCGAACCTTATTGGATATGGTGCGATCTATGATGTCTCACACAGATCTGCCACTATCATTTTGGAGCTATGCATTAGAGACAGCCGCATTCACTTTAAATAGGGCTCCATCAAAATCCGTTGAGACGACTCCATATGAGTTATGGTTTGGCAAGAAGCCAAAGTTATTGTTTCTCAAAGTTTGGGGTTGCGATGCTTATGTGAAAAAAGCTTCAACCTGATAAGCTCGAACCCAAATCGGAAAAGTGCGTCTTCATTGGATACCCTAAGGAAACTATTGGGTATACCTTCTACCACAGAACCGAAGGCAAGATTTTCGTTGCCAAGAATGGTTCCTTTCTAGAGAAGGAGTTTCTCTCGAAAGAAGTGAGTGGAAGGAAAATAGAGCTTGACGAGGTTATTGAACCTGTTCTTGAGATGCCGAGAAGCGCAGAACTGGAAGTTGTTCCAGAACAGCCATCGCCACCTGAAGAAGGAGCAAATGATGTTGATCATGCTGTTCCAGTCAAGGCTGCTATTGAACCTCGCAGATCAACGAGGGAACGTACCGCTCCTGATCGGTATGACCCCGTCATGAATGTCATGTTGTTAGACAATGATGAACCTGCGAATTATGAGGAAGCAATGATGAGCCCAGACTCCGATAAATGGCTAGGAGCCATGAAATCCGAAATGGAACCCATGTATGAAAACCAAGTATGGACTTTGGTGGACTTACCAAACAACCGTAAAGCCGTTGAGAACAAATGGATATTCAAGAGAAAGACAGACGCTGACGGAAATGTCACCGTGTATAAAGCTCGACTTGTCGCAAAGGGTTTCCGACAAATTCAAGGAGTTGACTACGATGAGACATTCTCACCCGTAGCGATGCTGAAATCTGTTCGGATTATGTTAGCAATTGCCGCATATTATGACTATGAAATTTGGCAAATGGATGTGAAGACCGCGTTCCTTAATGGTCATATTAAGGAAGAGTTGTACATGATACAGTCCGAAGGTTTTGTTGATCCAAAGGATGCTAACAAGGTATGCAAACTTCAGAGATCCATCTATGGACTGAAGCAAGCATCGCAGAGTTGGAATCTCAAGTTTGATGAAGTGATCAAAGGGTTTGGATTTGTCCAAACTTATGGAGAAGCCTGTATTTACAAGAAAGTGAGTGCGAGTTCAGTTGCATTTCTAATACTATATGTGGATGACATATTATTGATTGGAAATGATGTTACACTACTTGAAAGTGTAAAGTCTTATTTGAATAAGAGTTTTTCAATGAAAGACCTTGGTGAAGCGGCGTACATTTTAGGCATAAAGATCTATAGAGATAGGTCAAAGCGCCTAATTGGGCTTTCACAAAGTACATACCTTGACAAGGTTCTAAAGAAGTTCAGAATGGAAAATTCAAAGAAGGGGTTCTTACCAATGTTGCAAGGAAAGGTTCTGAGTAAGACTCAGAGTCCTGTTACGGCAGAAGATAGAGAGATAATGAACAAAGTTCCTTATGCCTCTGCGATAGGCTCTATCATGTATGCCATGCTATGTACTAGACCAGATGTGTGCCATGCTGTAAGTTTGACTAGCAGGTACCAAAGTGATCCAGGAGTGGAACACTGGTCAGCTGTCAAAAATATCCTTAAGTATCTAAATAGAACTAAGGAAATGTTTCTCGTGTATGGAGGTGACCAAGAGCTTGTCGTAAGGAGTTACGTCGATGCTAGTTGGGACACAGATCCGGATGATTCTAAGTCTCAGTCCGGATACGTGTTTATTCTGAATGGTGGCGCTGTGAGTTGGAGGAGTTCCAAGCAGAGCGTGGTGGCGAAATCTTCAACAGAAGCGGAGTATGTTGCGGCCTCGTCGGCATCAAGTGAAGCAGTCTGGATGAAGGAGTTCCTCTCAGAGCTGAGCGTGGTTCCAAGTGCGTCAAGACCTCTGGCCCTGTACTGTGATAATACAGGTGCAATAGCTCTTACCAAGGACCCGACTTCACACAAGAATACCAACCATATTAAGCGCCGCTATCACAATTTGCGTGAGAATGTCAAGGATGGTGACATAGAGATTTGCAAGGTGCATACGGATCTGAATGTGGCAGACCCGTTGACTAAACCTCTTCCACGAGCAAAACATGATCAACACCGAGAGGCCATGGGTGTTAGATTGCTACAAATGTAAACTAGATTATTGACTCTAGTGCAAGTGGGAGACTGTTGGAGATATGCCCAAGAGGCAATAATAATGATTGTTGTTTATCATATTTCTCCGTTCATGATATGTTTAATTCCATGCTAGAATTGTATTAACCGGAAACAAATACATGCGTGGAATATAAACGGTAATGTGTCCCTAGTCTTTCCTCTGGTGACTAGTTCGTTTGATTAAGTGATGGTTAGATGTTTCCTAACCATGGATTTTATGAATCACTTGATAAACGAAGTTTGTATCATGGGAGATGATATAATGGACAAGACTCAAATTAAATAGATGTCAAATATAGTTTCCTTAGACCATGAGATTATGTCACTCCCGCTTATCGGAGGAGTGCTTTGTGGACATCAAACGTCACTTCGTAACGGGGTGATTATAAAGGTGGCTTTCAGGTTCTCCGATGATAGGTTGTTGGGTGGCATGTTTCAAGACTGGGATTTGTTCGTCCAACAGTTGGATAGATATCTCTGGGCCCTCTCGGTAGTATAGCATCCAAACGCTTGCAAGCATATGACTAAGTGGCTAGTCATAAGGGATCCTATTCTATGGAAACGAGTAAAGAGAACTTGTCGGTAACGAGATTAATCAGATATGGAGATATCGGTGGATTGAATCTTGGACAAGTAATATATCATGAAACAAAAGGTATCGTATATGGATTAATTGAATCCCGGACATTGTGGTTCGACTAGTAAAGTACTTCGTCGAATATGTAGGAATTAATATGGGCATCCCGGTCCCGCTATTAATATGACATATTCGCGAACCCGCAGAGTCACACACTTAACGTTCGATGTAGTTAGGGTTCGAGATAAATGATGGTGAGAATGAATATTGATTCGGAGTCCCGGATGGGATCCCGGACGTCACGAGGAGTTCCGGAGTGGTCCGGAGAATAAGATTCATATAAGGAAATTGGTTTCCGGAGGATTAAGAAAGGTTCGGGAATTTATCAGTAAAGTACCAGAAAGTTCTAGAAGGTTCTAGAGGGGTATAGAAGTGGGGCCCATAGGAGTATGGGGCCCACAAGGCATGAAGGGGTAGTGGGCTGGCCTATTGGGCCAGCCGCACCACACCCTCAATGGCCCATTCGGGCCAAGCTTCTAGAAGGGGGGCGGCCGGCCTAAACCCTAAGGGGTTGCTTGGGGGGCAAGCCTCCCCCCTTGCGCCGTCCCTAGATGGAGGGGTGGGGCGCAGCCCCCCTGCCCCCTATATAAGGAGGGATAGAGGAGGGGGTGCGGCACCCCAAGGAACACCCCATTGGTGCCCTAGCCGCACCCCTCTCCCTCCTAGCCGCCGCCCCCTCCACCTCCTCTCTCCCTGACACCGCTTGCGAAGCCCTGTCGGATCTCCACCATACACACCACGCCACCGTCGTTGTGCTGCTGATCTCGCGAACCCCTCTTCACCAACTCTTGCGGGATCAAGAGCGTGGAGTCTTCATCGAGCTGTACGTGTGGATCTCTCGGAGGCGTTGCTCGTGCGGCGCTTGGATAATACATCTCCTCGCGACTAGACGAGTCTAGTTGCGGGGATCGACTAGCCAACCCCTGCCTCGACAAAACACTCACGGTTTTCTTCGAGGGTGAGATTCGATCTCCTTCTTGCTACCAACCTCTCGTAGATCGGATCTAGATGTTGGGTTTATTCCGCTATCTTTGCGTAAGAAAATTTTTGTTTTCTATGCTGCGACCCTACACATGTAGCCACTGCTTGTGGGACCCCCCTGTCGACCGTTTCTGAGGGTAAAACTGAGCAAATGGGCACACACTGATGGCACCCGTCGACCGTTGTCGGCGCCGCGTCTGTGATAAAAGCAGTGTACAGCGCCCTCAGAGCTCGCAGCGGGGAGCAAGAATCAGCGAAGCGGGGTTGGAGGCGGCCACGCGCAGAGGTGGGCAGCGAGCTAGGAGCCGGGCGTAGAGGTTGGCAGCTAGGAGCCGGGCGTGGGCGACCGAGAGGGCGGCATCGACGGGGAGCGCCGCAGACGGTGGGAGGGCGCGGCCATGTGCTACAGCTATAGGTGACGTGCGCGGACGCGGTGAGTTCCCCTTCGGCTCTGGGCGTTCGCGAATCGAGCTCCATGTCTTCTTCTAGCTCCCGCGCCACCTCGCGGATGGAGATCCCGGCGCGTACGGAGATGCCGATCTTCTATTGTCCGTGGTGCCGGATGGACGTTGCTCGGAGGATTTCGCAGACACCGAGGAACACGAATCGTCCGTTCTACGTGTGCACCAGCGCGATTGGGGTAAGAATCGGCGCAATTTCACATTTTTCATGGATCGGCATGCTTGAGAAATCCATTTGATCTGTTTGGCGATTTTGCAGTTAAAATGTTTCTTCCTTTGGGAAGATGTTCTGGTCTAGACGCTAATGAATCAGCTGCTAGTTGAGCACCAAGAATGGCTGCCACAGACAGTAGCGGCCGCAACGTGAGCTCCAGAAGAAGAGACGGAGGGCGGAGCACACATTGATATAGAGGTTGCTGACGAGCTAAGGAGATTGAACCAGAAGATTAGGAAGCTCGAATATCAAGCACAATTTCTCATTTGCATTTGGGCATTTGTAGCGGGTATGTTAGTCGCAGTGGGTGTAATGTTCAAATTTTATGGAATGGCATGAATTTGGGAGGAATTTGGGAGAAATTTTATGGTAATCGCACTGGCTAGGTGTAGTAGGAGTTTGTAAGCTTGAAATTGTATGAATAAAGGTTGAAAGAAGGGAAAAGAAATGGGAAATTCGGAAGATTCAGTGTGGCAAATAACTCCTGTGCGACACTTTTCATCGGAATGGTGAAAAATGCAACATTGTTCGAAGAAATAGCTACTGCGCGATGTTTCTGACGGTCAAAATAGCCAGCACACGACATGGTTGATTAAACGGTCGTAACGTTGGATTGATTCCGACAGGTGGATCATAGACTCGTGTACTCACTAAGTTGTGCTCATAGATTTAGATTTACCGAGGGATATTCAGTTATTCCGATAGGTGGATCCGAACTATTTTGCCCTCCCCCACCGGCACCCCCTAAACGGCCGGACACCGAACACAGTTTTCAAATACAAACTTCGATACAATTTTTGATTCAAATACAAATTTCGATACAATTTGATATGATTCAAATACAAACTTCGATACAATTTCATATATTCAAATGCAACGGGCGGCTGCGTGGAGGCGAGCACACACGAAGGACACGAAGTCAGACGCGCGTACGCTTGTTCCATGTACCGCGTCATTCTAGGTCGCCGGATCTTATGGAACGGCTTAGATCGAACCAGCGGACCGATCCAAACCCCATCTTTCCAGCCAATCAGCGCATCACATGCCCACGAGCCAATCATCTTGCAGAATGAGCACACACGCGGGTCGGCGCGTCACCTGTGCACACGCGGATCGGCGTGTCTGATCCCAACCGTTCACTCACCAGCGATCAACGGTTCGGAAGCGGGAGGGGTTTCGGATGGGGTTTCCGGGGTTTAGGGTTAGGGATTTCGGGGTTTAGGGTTAGGGCTAGGGTTTCACTGAGCTAGGGTTGAGCATAACTAATTAAAAAATCAAAAAAATATAAAACTTCCGCACATTGTCGTATTATGCAACTAAGTTGCTATAAAAAATATAAAACTTGGATTTCGAGTTGGTCAACGTTTTTTTGTGAGGTTTGACCAAATATTAAAATGAGCACAAATAATTCAAAAAAATCGTAAAAATGTGAAACCAGCGCACATTGTCGTATTATGTGACATAGTTACGATATAAAATAATAAACTTGGTCTATCTGTATTTTCATGAGAAAACCTTCGCAGAAATGACTTACCACGGTCGATGTTGCAGAGAGTTCAACTCAAGTGAGAGGGTTTAGAGTTATGAAAAATAAAAATAAATCAATAAAATTGCCAAAGATTCATTTCAGAGTGACTAAGAAGGATCTGCACTTAGTTTTTCATTTTCACATTTTAAACTTGTTTTGGAGACGGTCAAAGTGGGTTTGACCAAACATTCAAATGAGCACAAATAATTCAAAAAAAATCCAAAAAATGTAAAACGAGCGCACATTGTCGTATTATGTGACATAGTTACGATATAAAATAATAAACTTGGTTTATGTGTATTTTCATGAGAAAACCTTTACACGAATGACTTACCACTATCGATGTTGCAGAGAGTTTAACTCAAAGTGAGGAGAAGTGGTTTTGGATTTGGAACATGAAATTTTCTAAAACCTCACCAAAGCTTCATTTTGGAGTAACTAAGAAGGATCCAGGCTTAGTTTTTCATTTTCATGTTTCAAACTTGTTTAAATGTTGGTCAAACTTAGGTTTGACCAAAATTGAAATGAGCATAAAAAATTCAAAAAAAATTGAAAAACCAACGCACATAGTCTTATAATGTCATATACTAACGATTCAAGTTGATAAACAAAGTCTACATACATTAAGACGAAAATTAATGCATCTTGGCTCATATCGCCCAATCTCAAACTCCATCGCATTCAAATGAGCATAAAAAATTAAAAAAAAATCAAAAAAATGAAAAACCAATGCACATAGTCTTATAATGTCATATACTAACGATTCAAGTTGATAAACAAGGTCTCCATACATTCAGACGAAAATTAATGCATCTTGGCTCATATCGCCCTCCGTCACATTCAAATGAGCATAAAAAATTCAAAAAACATCAAAAGAATGAAAAACCAACGCACATAGTCTTATAATGTCATATACTAACGATTCAAGTTGATAAACAAGGTCTACATACATTCAGACGAAAATTAATGCATCTTGGCTTATATCGCGCAATCTCAAACGCCGTCGCAATCAAATGAGCATAAAAAATTCAAAAAAAATCAAAAAAATGAAAAACCAACGCGCATAATCTTATAATGTCATATACTAACGATTCAAGTTGATAAACAAGGTCTACATACATTCAGACGAAATTAATACATCTTGGCTCATATCGCCCTCCGTCGCATTCAAATGAGCATAAAAATTCAAAAAACATCAAAAGAATGAAAAACCAACGCACATAGTCTTATAATGTCATCTACTAACGATTCAAGTTGATAAACAAGGTCTACATACATTCAGACGAAAATTAATGCATCTTGGCTCATATCGCCCAATCTCAAACGCCGTCGCATTCAATTGAGCATAAAAAATTCAAAAAAAAATGAAAAACCAGCGCACATAGTCTTATAATGTCATATACTAACGATTCAAGTTGATAAACAAGGTCTACATACATTCAGATGAAAATTAATGCATCTTCTCTCATATCGCCCTCCGTCGCATTCAAATGAGCATAAAAAATTCAAAAAACATCAAAAGAATGAAAAATCAACGCACATAGTCTTATAATGTCATATACTAACGATTCAAGTTGATAAACAAGGTCTACATACATTCAGACGAAAATTAATGCATCTTGGCTCATATCGCCCTCCGTCGCATTCAAATGAGCATAAAAAATTCAAAAACAAAACAAAAAAAATTAAAAACCAACGCACATAGTTTTATAATGTCATATACTAACGATTCAAGTTGATAAACAAGTTCTACATACATTCAGACGAAAATTAATGCATCTTGGCTCATATCACCCTCCGTCGCATTCAAATGAGTATACAAAAATCAAAAAAAAAATGAACAAAAAAATTTAAAAACCAACGCACATAGTCTTATAATGTCATATACTAACGATTCAAGTTGATAAACAAGGTCTACATACATTTAGACGAAAATTAATGCATCTTTGCTCATATCGCCCAATCTCAAACTCCGTCGCATTCAAATGAGCATAAAAATAAAAAAAATGAAAAACCAATGCACATAGTCTTATAATGTCATATACTAACGATTCAAGTTGATAAACAAGGTCTACATACATTCAGACGAAAATTAATGCATCTTCTCTCATATCGCCCTCCGTCGCATTCAAATGAGCATAAAAAATTCAAAAAACATCAAAAGAATGAAAAATCAACGCACATAGTCTTATAATGTCATATACTAACGATTCAAGTTGATAAACAAGGTCTACATACATTCAGACGAAAATTAATGCATCTTGGCTCATATCGCCCTCCGTCGCATTCAAATGAGCATAAAAAATTCAAAAACAAAACAAAAAAAATTAAAAACCAACGCGCATAGTCTTATAATGTCATATACTAACGATTCAAGTTGATAAACAAGTTCTACATACATTCAGATGAAAATTAATGCATCTTAGCTCATATCACCCTCCGTCGCATTCAAATGAGTATACAAAAATCAAAAAAAAAATCAAATTTTTTTTAAAAACCAACGCACATAGTCTTATAATGTCATATACTAACGATTCAAGTTGATAAACAATGTCTACATACATTCAGACGAAAATTAATGCATCTTGGCTCATATCGCCCAATCTCAAACTCCGCCGCATTCAAATGAGCATAAAAATTTCAAAAAATAAATAATTAAAATGAAAAACCAACGTACATAGTCTATATATATGGAATAGATGTGTAGGTAAGTTATTTGGTTGATTTAGACAAGGTCGAAAAAAACCTTGCTTAGAAATGAGGCCATTTAGCCTACCTTTAGAGCTCTTGTTTAGAAAAATTTTCATAAATGTGAGTTTACTTCGCAAAAGGGCTCGGATTGATGACCAAGTTAGAACAAGCAAGTTCACCATAGTTTGGAAAGCATTGCAACATCCAAATAGCATGTCAATTTTTTAGTTTGGATCAAATTTGAAGTTTGGTTCACATATTTCAATCACTCACCCATTTGGCCCTCATTTTGACACGACTTCCTCAAAACATGTACCATCATCATCCAAACACCATTAAAACATAGTTGTAGCATAGGTCCAACATCATTCAACATAATACAACATCATTCATAATGTTTCATAAATTCTACTTGGTTCCAACTCAATATACAAAGCGCGTCGGGGCTTCTTTTTTATCCATGTGCTACTTGCCACCACTGTGCTCCCTGTGCTTCTTGCCACCATTGTGCTCCTTGTGACCCTTGTGCTCATTGCTTCTTCTCTTCTCCTTTTGGTGGTCCTTTTCAGATTCTGTTCCAACCGGCTGCTGATCATCATCATTTTCATCGAAACACTCTTCGAACGCTAGATCTACTGTGTTATCACAATACCTACCGAAATGACCAGACCCACCACACCTTGTGCACTTGCGCTTCCTCGCTCCAAGTCCAGCTCGTAATGGTCCAACTGCCGGCACAACCACATCATTTTGCAGCCTCACATGAAATTTCTCTCTCTCCTTATGCTTAGCAAACATGGTAGCGAGCTCTTCATCATTTGTAACTTTCACCCATTTATTTCTCCCATTGTAGTATTTGAATTCCACTTCATCATGCAAACCCCAAGGATATGGGCCGCAAATTACCTCCCCAAATTGTCTAAAACTCCAATTGCAATCCATTGGCAAAGGATAATCGAAACCTCCTGCGAATTTCTTCTCATTCTGTGTATCCACGAGGTACCGGTCCCTTCTAATATTCACCAAGAAAGCAAACCGCAATTCCATCCTAACCCAGGAAATGCAGAGACGAATTCAGCACACCAATAGAAAAATCAACTAAAACCATTGGCGTCTCATGTCTAATCGAATGTTCAAATGCACAAGCGAGCTCAAACTCACCACTCGGGAACCCAGTCGTGGACGCGGCGGGTCTCCAGCCTGACGTTTGCCTCGCCAGCTACTCCGGGGTCGCTGCCGCTCGCCATTTCTCCTTGGAGTTAACCCTCTTACTTCCTCTGTCTCGCCAGCCCCAGTGCTCCCGCCGGGCGCACGGAAGGAGCCCCCGCCGCGGGTCGAGCAGGTGGCGAGCGCAGTGGAAGAACGAGCAGGACAAGGTGGTGGAGGTGGAACTGGTGGCGGTGGAGCACGTTGTGGTGGAGCAGTTGGCTATATACGCGGCGGCGCAGGTTGTAGCGGCGCAGGTGGCGGCGCAGGTGTTGGCCGTTCGGGAGCAGGGGTGGTGCACGGACAGATTGGAGGGTAGGGTTCAGGTCGTTATTTTTGGCGCCGATGTGTGCTGCTGTATTAAAATAAGTTGGGTGGTGCCCCAAGCGAAGGCGGAATTGCAGCTAGTAGCAGTTTTCCCTCGTTTAACGAACCAAGGTTTATCGAACCAGTAGGACTTTGAAAATCAATAACGAGGTGAATGTTGAAGATCTCTAGCGCTTGACCTTCAACAGACGTGGACCTGCACATACTCAACCAAAATATTTGCCCCCAACGGCGGAAAGGTTGTCAATCTTTCTGGTCTCGCAGAAAACAAAGCGGTTAATTGTATGATGAAATAGATGAAATATGAAAAGTGAACAGAGGAGTAATGATGATTAAAAGCAAGTAAATGAGGTTGTAAACAATGAATTTAGCAGCACGTAGGGTTTCGTGCTCATCCCGTCACCGGAATTGCTTACATCTCCTATACCCACCTCTCTACCTAGCTCGATGGCACCCCTATTGCGGCTAGATTCGACAATACCACGACAGTTGGCACCCACCGTGGGGCAATAGATATCCGGGGTTACGTTCCGAGCGGGATCTACTGGCGGAATCGGCGACACCATCACGGTCGGCTTGGTCAGCTACTTCGACGAGACAGGAGCTGGCCACGTCCTCGACGACGGCTTCTAGACGCCGACAAAGGAGGATCCCGCCGGCTGGTCCACGGTCTCCATCGGCGGCATCGACATCTTCGTCGGCTTCACCGCCAAGGCTTTGGATGATCTCGACTTCACCTCGAGCATGCCCGCCACCCACCCCAGCAACTTCGATGACGGATCGGATCTGGACTCTGAGGAGATTGCCGATCTAGATCTAGCTTTCGACGTAGATGATGAAGACTCCGAGGATGACGCAAGTTCCACTATGGCGGCGCCGGACTTCCACTTCGTTGGCATCCTAGGAGAATCCGGCTCTAACGAGTCGATGACAGAACCTGAGTCTATCCTTCTTGCTTTGCAGGCCGGGGCTGATTCAGAAGCCGGATCAGGGGACACTGCCCATATGGAGCAGGACCTTGAATCTGAAGGAGAGTCCGATGATTTTAGTCGGAAAGTTGCGTCTTGCTTGGGACGCCCAGTCGAGGTATTAATGGGTGATGTTGTTTCTGAGCCAAAAGATGACCCTAATGCCTCAAAACCCGCTGATGGCGAAGAAAAGACTCCAGAAGCTGGAAATCAAAAGGTGGACTTTATGCCGCCACTAGCTCCAATGAAGGGAACCAGAAAATTGCCGGCTGATGGAGACGACATTAACGCTAAACCCACTCCCTCCTAATGCATCTCTGGACGACATTGAGAGTCGTCGTGTCCTATTGGAAGAGCAGGCCGCCAAGATAGTGGAGCGCGAAGTCGACCTCACAAACAAGGAAACGGAATTCATCCGGAAGCAAAGATAAAAGGGGGCCGACGATGTTTTCCGTCTGGCTCGCGACAAAAACCTCCACAAGAAGCTGGATTTCCGCAGCAAGTGGGAAGCCGACCATGTTAACTCAGTCTGGAGAAAGTACCACCACCGACGTGATCCGGTGACCAATTTGTGTTACTTTAATACCCCAGCCAAAAACATGGAGGTGGCTGATGTCTACTACACGCTTCTGTTCTTGTAGACTTGTTGGGCCTCCAAGCGCAGAGGTTTGTAGGACAGCGGCAAATTTCCCTTAAGTGAGTAACCCAAGGTTTATCGAATCCACGGGAGGTAGAGGTCAAAGATATCCCTCTCAAGCAACCCTGCAATTAAGATACAAGAAGTCTCTTGTGTCCCCAACAAACCTAATACAATTGTCAGTTGTATAGGTGCACTAGTTCGGCGAAGAGATGGTAAAATGCAAGTGATATGGATGGTAAAAGGTGATTTTGTAATTCTGTAATAAAAATGGCAGCAAGCAAACAAGTGACAAAAGTGACTAAAAACGGTGTATTAATGCTTGGAAACAAGGCCTAGGCTTCATACTTTCACTAGTGACTAATCTCAACATCATTAACATAATTAAACACACGATAGTTCCCACAAAAATACATGTGTGGTAGACGTTACTCGGAGATCATTCTTCTGTGGATCAAATAGGATGAGAATTGCGTAGGGCTACGAAAAGCACACCTTAAAGTTCGTATTCCACATCTATGGACCCTTCATGCTATCACTATCCGCATCCAAAGATAGTACTAACAAACACCACAACATATTTGTTGAATAGTCTCTTTCTTCAATAACACAAGCATCAAGAAACCTCATGATCTATTCAATCCAACAATAATAAAGAACAAACTCATGATGAAGATCCTTCCAATCTATTATCCATAGAGTCACACACGGCACCCACACTGTCACCGAGATACCGTGATCACAACGGTGACTCCGGAAATTGTACTAAATAACACCACTTGAGCAAAATCATATCCATTACACATAGGGAAACATCATGTATTCAACTATACTAACAAAGATCATGATCACAACGAAGATCACATCATGGGAGAGAGAGATAACCACATAGCTACTTGTATAAGCCTCAGCCCCGGTCACCCACACTGTCACCGAGATACCGTGATCACAACGGTGACTCCGGAAATTGTACTAAATAACACCACTTGAGCAAAATCATATCCATTACACATAGGGAAACATCATGTATTCAACTATACTAACAAAGCTCATGATCACAACAAAGATCACATCATGGGAGAGAGAGATAACCACATAGCTACTTGTATAAGCCTCAGCCCCGGTGAGGGACTACTCCCTCCTCATCGCGGGAAGCAGCGGTGTCGATGGAGATGGCTCCGACGGTCGATCCCCCCTCCGGCAGGGTGCCGGGATCAGCTTCAGATTGGACCCCGAACTAGGGTTTTCAGTGACGGCGTGTCGGGGTCGAGTTTCTAGAAAATAATCTCCGCCCCCTCGGTTTTAGGTCAAAAGGGATTTTATAGGCGTCGGAGGGGGCCGAGGCGGTGCCCAGAGGGCAAGGGCGGGCCCCACTCGCGGGTCAAGGTGGGGTCGCGGCTGCTACCTGCCCCTGGCCCCTGGGTGGCCCCCCAGGTCGCCCTTTGGTCCACATGTGTCTTCCGTCGTATAACAAATCTCCGTAAATTTTGAGGGCAATCCGACGATATTTCCTGTTGTGACTTTTCTAAAATACAAAAACAGCAAAAACAGGGAACTGGCACTTGGCATCTTGTCAATAGGTTAGTCCGACAAAATGCATAAAAATGATATATTTGATAGTAAAAACATGTGACAATATAACAAAACTAGCATGGATCACTAAAAAATTATAGATACATTTGAGACGTATCAGCGGCCCAGGAGATCATGTTCGACAAATCATTGGATCGCGACGCTCACCTCAAGTACTCGGCTTATCTACTGGAGGTTGCACAGCAGCAGCAAAACGTCGCAAGTCAAGTCGGGTAGGCTATTTGACGACTCTCGTCTTTGCAACTCGACGGCGAGGAAGCCAATGGCTGCTGTGCCAGCAGACCCAGACGATGATCCAGCCGGCTCAAGCAGCCACAACAGGGACAGCGATAAGGACCCGAAGGACAAGCAACCACCTAAAGGTGCGGAGTCTCGGACAGGTTCATCGCGCCATCGTGAAGGTGGTAACTGCCGGGGAGGACATCGAAGCCGGGAGTGAAAGGAGGACCCTCGTAAGGAAAAGGCGGCAACACCTCGCCAAGAGCGACGACGAGAAGGGGAGAATCCACCTTGAAGGGAGGATAACAGAGATAACATGCCACCTCCACCGCCGCCTCCACCGCGCAAAGAGGGAGATAACCCCTCCAAGTACATACCCCCTCCATGACGGAAAAGGACTCCAAGCCGTCCGCGTAACGCGAGTCGGGTGAGCCAAAGCCATCATAGGGATGAACCAAGGCGAGGAAAATCAGTTGATAAGCCGCCTTCAGCTAATGATATTCAAAGTCTAATCGAGGAGAGGAAGTCGGCCAGAGATGCCCAGTACCTCAGCCCTAAGTGTTTTGGCAGAACAATCAAAGAGCAAATCCTACCTCCAACTTTGTCGAACATAAAAAAGATGGTGGAAAAGTACAGCGGTACGGCTAATCCTGAGACCTGGCTCTCAGATTACATCAGTGCTTGCGACATATATGAAGGCAGTGCCGACTCCGCAGTACGCTTCTTGCCCCTGATGTTGACCGGGATGGCACGCATGTGGATTGAAGGCTTGCCGGAGAAGACAGTTCATACCTGGAGTGACATGAAGCACGTCTTTATTCAGCACTTCCAGGGCACGTATAAATGCCCCAAGTCGATATTCGACTTACAGCGGTGTGTGCAGCAAAAGAATGAGTCTAGCCGTGAATTCGTTTCACAATGGAGCGAAATCAAAAACACTTGTGAGGGCGTCTGAGAAACTCAGGCAATCCATGCCTTCAAGCAATCTCTGAGGAAGGGAACGACTTTCCGCTTCATGATCTACAGCGATGAGTCGGAAACCTTGGGCGACTTACTGGCTTGTGCAAACAAATACGCCGCTGCTGACGATGACAACAGGGAAGATTGTGAAACCCGCCGGTGCGAGTCCGGGAAGAAGAAGGTTGAAGACCGAGCCGGCCCCTCTCACGAAGTTGCTGCCACCTTTGGTAAAGGCGGCCCAAGTAACGGGAAGTGGCAGGACAAAAAGCCGGCAATCAACCGACCAGCCCGGCCGCCAACGGTGAAGTACGACGACATCAAGCACAACCCCTGTGTCCATCATCTGAGGCCGGATGGGACGAGCTCCCACACGATCCAGCAATGTCACATTAATCGAGACATCGCCAAGGACCCCAAAGCCGGCAAGTCGAGGAATAAGAGCAAATCCAGGAAGGACGACAAAGAGAAGGAAGACGCTGCTTCAGAATCTGATGACGCGGCATCCAAAGAAGGAAAAGGCACCAAGTTCCCCAAGCATACTGAAAGTCTCGTCGTCAATCTGGCAACAGATTCGTCTCGCAAGGAAAAGGCAGCTTGGCGAGAACTTAATGCTACGGTACCTGCAATTCCTAAGTATTTGGATTGGTCCGACACTCCCATCTCATAGGATCACAACGATCATCCGGACAGAGTCCCTACAACGCGCACCTAAGATTTCGTCGTCAGCCCTATAGTTGACAAATACAAGTTGACAAAGGTGCTCATGGACGGAGGAAGCAGTATCAACATACTCTACGCTGTAACATTGAAAAGGATGCATCTCTCCGAGTCACAACTCAGCCACAACAATGTGAAGTTTCATGGGATTGTGCCGGGACGACAAGCCTCTTCGATGGGAAGGATCACCCTGAAGATCACCTTTGGCGGCACGGATAATTTCCGGACAGAAGACGTATCTTTTGAGGTGCTTCCTTTCAGAAGTGCATATCATGCAATCTTTGGACGTCCGGCTTTCGCCCAATTCATGGCTCGGCCATGCTACATCTATAGCAAGCTTAAAATGCCGGGACCCAATGGGATCATCACAATCAAGGGAGACTTCAAGAAGGCAAAGGAGTTCGAAGCTGCCAATGTCGTCCATGCTGAAGAAGAAATCTCCAGGGAAGAATTGGAGGATCTCAAGAAGACAATGAGTCCTAATGAGATGCCGGCAACTGAAAAGCCGTCCTCTAAAGTCGACTCGAGCTTCAAGCCAAAGGATGACACCAAGAAAATCAAGCTCTCAAAAGATGATCCGACAAAGGAGGCCATCATTGGTGCCGGCCTCGACGACAAATAGGAAGGCGAGCTCGTCAAGTTTCTCCGTGAGAATCGGGATATCTTCGCTTGGTCACCATCTGACATGCCAGGTGTCCCAAGGAAACTTGCCGAGCACTCCTTAGAAGTCAACAAGGACGCTAAGCTGGTCAAACAAGGTCTCCGACGGCTCGGAACAGAGAAGCGCAAGGCGGTTGGAAAGGAGATCCTAAGGCTCACTGCCGCCAAGTTCATCCGTGAAGTTGTCCACACTGATTGGTTGGAAAATCCCATGCTTTTCCCAAAGAAAAACACCTCCGAGCTACGTATGTGCATTGATTTCACTGGCTTGAACAAAGCCTGTCCTAAAGATCCGTTCGCCTTACCGCGTATTGATCAGGTCATTGATTCAACTGCCAGCTCCGAGATGTTGTGTTTTCTGGACGCTTATTCGGGTTACCATCAGATAAAGATGAAGGAGTCAGATCAAATCAAGACGTCCTTCACCACGCCATATGGCAATTACTTCTATGTCACAATGCCTTTCGGCTTAAGGAACGCCGGTGCTACTTACCAAAGGTGTATGCAGCGGTGTTTAGACAAGCAAATTGGCCGCAATATTCACGTCTATGTCGACGATATTGCGGTCATGTCAAAGAAGCGCGGCGACCTCATCGCCGATCTGTCGGAAACCTTTACAAATCTAAGGGAGTACCAGATGAAGCTTAATCCGGCAAAATGCGTCTTCGGAGTACCCGCAGGCAAGCTTCTGGGCTTCATTGTTTCTCAAAGAGGAATTGAAGTTAATCCGAAAAAGATAAAGTCGATTCAGAACATCGAGAGGCCGACTTGTCTGAAGGACATACAGTGACTTACAGGTTCCGCCACAGCTGTTAGCCGATTCATTAGCTGGCTTGGTGACAAAGCATTGTCCTTATACAAGCTCCTCAAAAAGTCGGATATTTTTGTTTGGACAGAGGAAGCAGAGGCAGCTTTGGCACAGCTGAAGTATACATTGACACATGCTCCAATCCTGGCAGCTCCGAAGGAAAGAGAGCCGCTTCTGCTCTACGTGTCGGCCACCAATTTCATGATAAGTGCCGTCATTGTAGTTGAACGCCTGGAGGAAGGGAAACAATGGCCGGATCAGCGCTCTATCTATTTCAGTAGCGAGGTGTTCTCAGATTCGAAGTAGCGCTACCCTCACTACCAGAAGTTAGCCTACGGTGTATTATTTGCCGCCAGGAAGCTACGACACTACTTCCATGATCACACAAGCACGGTGGTTAGCAAAGCTCCATTGAAGGATATCATCAACAATGCCGACGCAACGGGCCGAGTCGCCAAATGGGGCATTGAGTTAGCAGCTTTTGACATCTAGTACAAGCCGAGAACCGCCATCAAATCTCAAGTCTTAGCCGACTTTATTGCAGACTGGACAGAGGCGATGGAGAACACACCTTTGCCGGATTCTCATTACTGGATAATGTATTTTGATGGCTCAAAGATGAAGGAGGGCTCGGGGGCTGGAGTAGTGCTAAAGTCGCCTAAGGGTGACAAGCTCAGTTATGTCCTCCGAATTCACTTCAACGCTACCAACAACGTAGCAGAGTATGAGGCTCTCCTCCATGGCCTTCATATGGCTAAGGAGTTGGGAGTGAAACGCATCCTCTGTTATGGCGACACGGATCTTGTGGTACAGCAGCTTGACGGATGCTGGGACACGAAAAGTCCCACAATGGCAGAGTACAGGCGAACAGTCAACGAATTCGGTAGATGTTTTGCCGGCTTAGAAGTCTGGCATATCTCCCGAGATGACAATGAAGCTGCTGACGCCTTAGCCAGGATAGGTTCTAGGAAGAAGGAGGTACCTCCAGACGTATTTCTCCATCATCTGCATAAGCCGTCCATCAAAGGCGGTGATGAGGACTACCCCTTGTCGGCAGAATCAGTTCATGTATGCCTGGTAACTCCAGATTGGACCACGCCATACATTGATTTTCTGATGAACAAAAAACTGCCCAAGGACGATGAAGTGTTGAGCCGCCAAATTGAGCGCCGAGCAAAGGCGTACACAATCATTGACGGACAACTTTACAAGCGGAGCACATCCAGCATCTTCGAAAGATGCGTCTCTCCAGAAGAAGGGCGGGAAATCCTTGAGGAAATCCACTCCGGCGAGTGTGGGCATCACATGGCGGCAAAGGCGTTGGTTGCTAAGGCGTTTCGGCACGGTTTCTTCTGGCTGACGACTAAGGAGGATGCTATCAACATCATCAAAACTTGTGAAGGATGTCAACGCTACGCAAAGCAGGCTCACTTGCCAGCACAGGAGCTCCGGACGATCCCTATAACTTGGTCGTTCGCGGTCTGGGGGCTCGACATGGTGGGACCTTTCAAGACTGCAAGGGGAGGCTTAACTCATCTGCTGGTGGCGGTCGACAAATTCACAAAGTGGGTGGAGGCAAAGGCTATCAAGAAACTCGACGGAGCTACATCTACAAAGTTCATCGTCGAGATAACAACTCGGTTCGGCATACCGCATAGCATCATCACTGATAATGGCACAAATTTTGCCATCGGTGAGCTATCGAAGTTTTGCAGCCGATCAAAAATCCGGCTCGACGTGGCATCGGTGGCACATCCGCAGTACAATGGATAGGTAGAGCACACTAACGGTATTATTCTGCAGGGTATTAAGCCGAGGCTTGAAACCCCATTGCATCGAGCAGCCGGCGCTTGGGTTGATGAATTTTCGGCAGTCTTATGGAGTATTAGTACTACCACAAACAGATCGACCGGCTTCACCCCTTTCTTCCTTGTTTATGGAGCAGAAGCAGTACTGCCAACCGACATGATCCACGATTCACCTCGAGTTGCGGCCTACGTCGAAGAAGATGCAGAAGAAGCACGTCAAGACGGCTTAGATATCCTCGAAGAAGAAAGAGAGTTAGCTCTCCAACGATCCGCCATCTATCAGCAAGATCTACGTCGCTATCAAAGCCGTAGAGTGCGGAATCGATCTTTTCAAGAAGGCGACTTAGTGCTTCGGCTTGTACAAAACTGGCAGCACAAGTTATCCCCTCCATGGGAAGGACCTTTCGTTATCAGCAAAGCTCTGAAAAACGGGTCATACTATCTCCTCGACTTAAGGGATTTAAAGAAAGATCCCAGGAAGAAAGGTCGCAAGAGGAAAAGGCATGTAGATGACAACTTAGATGAGACGAAACGTCCCGTGGAATATCGCTCAGCTACGTCCCTTTTACACTTAGCAAATTCTATTATAACCATGTCAGTGTGATCATGAAATAAAAATTGGTTTCTCTTATGTGAAATTCGAGAATCTGTATCATACTTTATTTCCCAATGATCTTATTGTTATATTTCTATTTACCCGAAATTGCCTGTGTTGCTTGTTGGTAAACTATCTTTCATGTTGAATCCGCCTTAAGGTGATGAAAAACAATATTTTTCCAAAAATTATGTTTTTTCTGATAGCTTTTTGTGTCGAGTTGCTTCAAAGTGTTTCGGCACCGAAAGGCAGCACTTGTTCTGGGTCTAAACAGATTGGTCCTACGTACCCTGTTACTCAGCAAGTTTTCTTCGCAATAGGTTTGTCGGTGCTTAAAGGCTAAGGTGTCAAGGCCAGAATAGACTAATGGCATAAAAATTGCAAGTTTGCAACTAAAAAAGCTGACTTAAATACAGCAAAAGATTTAGTTGTTTATACAGACATGCATAATGTTTGGATGACTTTACATCAAATGTCACATTTTCAGGGATGGCCGGCTCAAAGAGCAGATTAGGCTCATGCAGACTTGTTCGCCTCTTCGTCGTCGTCATCGGACTGGACAGGAGTCGGCGGGCACGGCACCTCCTTGAAAATGGTGGTAAGGGAGACCATCTTGGCAACTTTGCTGGCATAGCTGGAGACGGAGTGCAGGATCTTCTTCCGGTCTTTCTCGTCCAGCGGAGTGCCGTCCTCTTTTTCAAGAGGAAAGCCGGCCGCGACGCGCCAAGCCTCCGCTTCCGGATAGTGTGCCATCATTAGGCCCAGGGCTGTCTTTGCGCCTCCTCGTGCACTAGAGCGAAGCCGTTCATCAAATGACGAAGTTGCTTCGTCCAGTTCAGCCAGTAGGCTCGCAAGATCCGTCAGTGGCTCGGGGTTGCCGGGAAAGAATTTCTCGACAAACTTCTTTCCCGAAGAAAGAATCTTCGGGAGGAGTTCCCCTACTCCAAAATCCGGTCAAGCCGGTTCTCCGCTGACAGCTCATGGCCGTAACCCGCCGGAGCTGGAAAAGCAAAGTTCAATTATAAAATGGCTAAGACAGAAAGCAATGAGTGTGGGTTTTTAAACGAAACTTACTCAGAAGCTGGTCGTCTATAGCCACCGACTCATCAAGGCGTTTGTCAAGCCGATCCTGGACTTCACGGAGCGCATCCTTGTACTTCTTCTTCTCTGTTTCCAGGGCTTGTTCGGCTTTGGCGAGGCTCTTCTTGGCCGTCTCTAGCTCCGCCGTCATTGACTGATTAAGCTTATTCAGCTCAATGCTTTCGTCGCGGAGCCGGTCGAGGCTGCCTGCACTCTCGGCAAACTCCTTGGCCTTGATGATGGCATCTGCAAGACAAAATGTCAGCAGTATAAAGATAAGCCTGTTATAAAAAGTTAAGGTTTCGGCATTCATACCTTGGTATGCGATGCGATCTGCCTCAAAGCAGGCGATGATGGCGTCCTTGTTCGCCAGCTCCGTTTTTAGCCGACGCATCTCCTGATTTCGCACACCCAAAAAATTGGTGGTTTCAGCACCAATTTTGCGATGGATCTGCGTAAGGAGGTGCTAAAAGGCTAAAGCTATATTGACGAGCAAGACTGGCTACAGGATGACATTTCATCGCTAGGGGGCTAAGCATATGCATACGCATTAACTTGGACCACTATGTCGGCTAGTTTGTAAAACTTAACCCGGCATAGTGCTCGGGGGCTACTAGGGAAGTTATTTACCTGGTAATGCTCACGGAGAAGGGTCATGCCGGCCTCAAAGCTGTCAGCAAAGTAGTTCTGCTGATCTTCAAGGATTTCTATGACATCAAAGGTGGCATAGGCTTTGGTTTCGTCCGGCTCATCGTCCCGGACGGTTGTTCCTTTCTTTCGGGGCAACCGAGGAGCACGCATGAATCTACTCGTGAACTCCGGCTTGATGCGCCCCTCGTCGTTGAAAGCCTCCGCCTTAATCGGAGGAAAAGTCGGGGCATCATTAGCCAGAGCTTCAGCCCTTGGTGGAGAGGAAGGTTCTGTTCCCTTCCCCGTCATCTCCGTCCATTGGGTGGGAGGTATAATCCCGGCTCTCTCGAGAGTCGGACCTGCCGCCACGGCATGGGTGGAGTTCTCCTCCACTGGTGTCGGCTTCAAAGCCGAAGGAGTGCTGGGAGGAATAGCGGGAGAGGCCTTCTTCCGCGTGGCACACACCTTTTGCTTCAAAGGTGCGCCCTTCTTTATCCTGCAAAGACAAAGGAATAAGAATAGAAAATCCGGCAATATAGCAGAGCAAAGAAGAGATGTTTTAGCCGACTTACTTCTTGCTGGGAATGTTAAGCCCAGCAAGGGCGTCATCATCTTCGGATGACTTGGCGCCAATCGTGAGTGATTGGCTCTTCCTCTTCCGGCTCTCTACAAAAGCCGAAGAAAAGGAGATGGGCCGCTTGGCCGCCTTGCTGGACGAGGATGTGCCAGCAGGACGAGCGGTGGAGACTCCGGGAATCTGACAAATATTACATGTTAATCAGTTAAAGGCAAAGCTGAATCCCTGAAAGAATTGAACTTTGGTCCGATAAAGTACCTTTGGGGGAGGGTTGGCCGCCGTAAACATTGGCAGCGATTCTTCGTATTTCCGGCTTTCGTTAGGCCGGGCTTTCATGAGCTTGTTGAAGCGAGCCTCAAAGAGGTCTTGCTCCAGGTCCTTCTCGCTGATCCGCATGGGATCAAAGTTATCCGTGTACTCGCACAAGAGGCGAGCATGATGTTGGAGGGGCTGGATCCATCTCTTCATCCAGCAAATTATCGTGTCCTCCCCGGTTAGGGGAGGAGAGCCGGAGGTCAACTCCATTATCCTTGCCTTAATGGCGGAAAGGTCAGCCGGCATGTTCGCTGTCGGCTTCTTCTTCCATGAGGGCAGGGGCGTGCCGGCCCTATCTTCAAAGGCGGCGAGTCCTTGCAGCCTATTTGGAGGCGCCACGTCGTTGCAGTAGAAGAAGGTGGACGCCCACCCCTTTGCCGAATCCACGATCGGCACCTGAGGGTACCAATCTATATCCCAGCGGGAGTTGAAGCTGATGGAGCCGGCAACCAACAACTCTTTGTTGACTGTTTGCCTTTTGACTCCGAAGCAGTACTGGAAGAAGTCTAACCTAGGAGCTAATCCTAAGTAGCCTTCGAATAGCGCTACGAAGCCGGATATATACAGGAAGCTATTGGGGGTGATGTTATGAAGCTGGAGACCATAATGGTCCAGAATCTGGATTAGAAATGCCGAGGGTGGCAAAGAGAACCCCCCCTAGCAATGTGGGAAGAGAGAAGTACCCGCTCATCCTTGATGGGAGTCGGAGCCGGGTCGCCGAAGGCGGATCGCCAAGACGGTGCAGACTCGGAAGACGGAGGGATGGATCCGTCAGCCGCCATTCCCATCAGTTAGCCATCATCTACACCTGAGCAAGCCCAGTTGTGGGTAGGGTTGCTGGTGGCGCCTTGATTGTCGCCGGCTTCCTCCTCTTCTTCTTCCTCGGTGGCTCGCGCTTCCTCAGCCGCATCGGCGGTGGTTGCAGAAGCCGAAGCTGCGGAGGCAGCGGCTTCAGCTGCGGCTTTGGCAAGGGCAACCTCATCGCGTATATAGGTTGCGTCGGAGGAGGAATCCGCCGGAGCAGAGGAAGAGGCCAAAGGAGCAGCGGAAGGCGCGGAGCCGGCGGCGGCGGCGGCGGCGGAAACCGAACCTCCCATCGGCGACGCTGTGTCGAGAGGCGTCGCGTCGATGATGGGGGAGCTCGGAGCACTGGACGCCATGGAACTCGAGAGTGCAGTGGAAGAGTTGGAGCTCGGGGGAGATGAGATCTAGAGGAGAAGTGTGCTAGGGTTGTAAATGGTGTGGTGGCTATGATGAAGACGAGGCGGCCCGCTTTTATAGCGGAAGTGCCAAGATTCGTGCAACGGTCCGGAGCGAGATTTCCGCCACGCGTCATGGGATCAAGCCGTTGTGAGGAAGTTCCTTCCCTTCGATGCCTCGGTTTCAGCGCGGGAAAAACGGAAACTAGCCCCGCATTCAAAGATGCCGCTCCACTCACTCTGTCGGGTCTGACAAACCCGTCAAATCGCCGGATGCGTGATAATACGCACTCCAGTTTTTTTTCCGACATGATAAGCCAACACACCGAAGTCGACAAAGCTGTTCGGCACGACTACAAGTTTTTGGAATGCTACAAGTCCAACAACGGATAAAGAATTTCTCGGACGATACATTGCCGAAGGATTGAAGCCAACCGCTGAAATACTTGAAGCTTTCCGGGGGCTACTGTTGGGGTTATGCCGAACAGGTACCAACATGGACCTGACTAAAGCCAGCGTACTAGGGTGGCCCATAGTGGTGGTAAGCCGAAATCCGGCTTACCGGACGGCCCAGTACGATGAAGCGCAAGAGGCCCATCCGGCTAAGGGAAGGTTCCAGAAGGCAGCCTGCATTGTAGTTGACTTAGCTCTCAAGGCAAGGCCCAAGCCGAATTAGAGTAGAACTCTGTAACTTAATCGGTTAGGTTGCTTCCTGTAAGCCCTAGGTCCGGACGCATTTATAAGCCGGCCTAAGGGACGCTTCAGGACACGCTCTAACTTTCATTGTAATCGGCGCATATTCGGAAATCCATTTCGGGTCATAGGTGCATCTGCACCCATGACCCAAAATAACCATTTTCCAAATGTTAAAAAATTTAAAAAATAAATACAGAGATAGTTCAACATATTTCATCGTAGCACAAAAAAATCCGCGGTGAAAAGACATTTTGTACGACCTGTGCAAAAAAGACAAATCCGGGTTGATACAAAAGACTTTTGTACGAGACATGGTTTTGTCTTTTTTGCACAGGTCATAAAAAATGTCTTTTCACAGCAAAATTTTTTGTGCTAGCACTAAAAATGTTGATGCATATCCGAATTTTTTTTCGGAATTTTTTGACACATTGAAAAAAAAACTAAAAATGTTTTACCTAACGGGTGCAGGTGCAGGTGCAGATGCACCTACGACCCAAAACGCCGCCTCCGCGCATATTGCCTTATACTCCCTCCGTTCCTGAATGTAGGGTGTATAGTTTTCTGGCACGGATATTAAGACATGAGAATTTTGTATATGGTGAAATCATTTCACATGGAAAAAATCGGGGAGAGAGGTGTTCCTAACAGGCACAAATTAAAAATAATCCATCAAATCTTTCCGTGGAGGTATTTAATTTATCTTTGGAGTGGTAAAATTGTCTAAAAATCACAATACACCTTATATTTTGGAATTTTTCTCAAAAAACTATACACCTTACATCAAAGAACGGAGCTAGTAGTGAATTATAACAGCACGTATGGTTTCGCCGCCGTTACGAGATCCGAATCTGGGTAACTTGTGCTCATCCCGTCACCGGAATTACCTACATCTTCTATACCCACCGTCTACCTAACTCGATGGCACACCTATCACGACTAGATTCAACAATACCACGACAGCGGATGTGGGTTCCTTCGCGAAGGGTTCTTTTTTTCTAACAATTGCCGTTTTCGTGCTATAACCTTTAGAATAAGAATAGGACCAGAATAGGATTTGCCGAGATATAGTGGCTGCGACCTCCGAGGCAACACGAGTAATGGACCTAAACTCTTATGCTGGGCCGGGCCTGACCGACACGGCAAAAAATATTCCATTTCTGTCGGAGCCTTCTCGTCTCTTCCACGTCGCTCCGACTATCCCCACTTTCATTTTCCATTTTTTTTTCTCGCGACTTCCCGCGCCTCCCCAATGGCGACGGCGACCGCCTACGAGCGCCGCCTCCTCGCCGCCGCCGACCTCGTCCTCTCCGCCGACGGAGACTCCAAGACTCCCCGCTTCTCCTCCGCCGACCTCGGGGTTACCGCCGACCTCAAGCCGCACCAGCTGGACGGCGTCGACTGGCTCATCCGCCGCTACCACCTCGGCGTCAACGTCATGCTCGGTCCGTACCCGCTCCTCACCTTCTATTTTCGCCGCCCTTTCCGGCCGCCTCTTCCCTCATCTCTCCCCCTCCACATCTCAACTCCTCCATTGGCGCTAATCGAACTTCGTTTCGTTTTGCAGGCGATGAGGTGAGCGTACCCTTTGCCTCCATTAGTACTAATCGAATTTCGTTTGGTACGCGATTGCTTGTGATGGGATACCGTTGCTTCAATTTGGGCTCCAGCAGCCGCAACTGGGCGCTAACGCCTTCAGAACCATGTCTGCTTCTGTGACTGTTGATGTTTATGAATGTCTGACTGTATCTGCAGATGGGACTGGGGAAGACCCTGCAAGCAATCTCTCTGATGAGCTACCTGAAGATACAATCCATCGCACCTGGACCGTTCCGTGAGCACTCTACCCTGTTTAACTTCATTTGACTACTTAAGAGGTTATTGCTCTAGCATTTCCATTTTATCTCAAGAAGGGTGTTGCTCTTTTGCAGTGGTAGTATGCCCTCTAAGTGTCACAGATGGATGGCTCTCGGAATTCGGTAAATTTTGCCCTACCTTGAAGGTCATTCAGTACGTCGGCGATAAGGTGCATCGTTGTAATCTACGGAGGATGATGCAAGAAGATGTACACAAATCTTCAGCATCATCTAGTTCAAATGTATGCTTTTGCACAATCCTAGCTTTGATTTGCTTGTCTTACAGCATTGTTCTTACAGTATACTTCTGCAGTTATTTTTGTGCATGGCTATAAGCCTATAACTTCTTTATCTTTTCATGAATGCACAATAGGAATTACCATTTGATGTGATGCTGACTAGCTATGACATAGCCTTGATGGATCAAGACTTCTTTTCGCAAATTCCCTGGCTCTATGTGGTTATTGATGAGGCCCAACGTCTTAAAAATCCATCCAGTGTATGTAAAACTGCTCCTTCACTATGATCGTGGAAGTTGTAGGGTTCTGATTATAACACTAGTTATTTTATTTTTTCTAGGTATTGTATAATGTCCTCAAAGAACGTTTTATCATGCCAAGGCATCTTCTACTAACAGGAACTCCTATCCAGAACAACCTTTCTGAACTATGGGCGTTGATGCACTTCTGCATGCCTTCAATTTTCGGGACACTTGATGAATTCCTCTCTACTTTCAGGGAAGCTGGGAATTTTCTAGAAGGTATTTCCCTTAATGATACATAGGATTCATCTTTAGCTCTGTCCAGTTACCCGGTGACATTATTTTTGTTCAGTCAGAAGCAGCATTTACGCAACTTGGCTATGAACACCGTATGCCTCATGTACCATCTGTTCGAATGTTTTTCATTAAGCGGCACCTTGGATGCTAGCATCTGTGTAGCCCCTTCCTGCTTCATTTCATATTATATTTAGGTAGGTGCTTGGCGATGGGATAGTTAAATACTGGTACTCTTTCATCAATGGCCTGACTATGTTTGGAGACCACATAAAACTAGTACACACATTATACAGATTTTTTGTTTGTTTGTTCGAAGACAATGATTCGAATGACAATCCTCTCTTCATCGCTACAGAAAGTGTTTTTCATCTTAAGATCACAATACATAAGTAACAGGTTCAAATCATAGGAAATCATAGTTCCAAAATCCACAGGAATAACCCACCAACCATGATTGGTAGGATACTGGAAATCAAACTTTGGTTACCAGGTACTGAAATAAGGTGCCCCGACGTTTGACTATGCAATGGTTGTCGATGTTTTTATCTACTTAGGACCAGTTCTTTCTAATAATTCAAACCAGTTCTTTTCACACCATTGTAATGTGTGACATTTCTGTGATTGTCAGATCTTTTCGTTTTGTTTGTCTGAGATGTTCACATAAGCATAGAGGCACCTGCTCATCTCAGCTGTTTTTTTCAAATGTGATCATGCACTGTTCATTAGACAATATCTAATTTTTTGAATATGAAGTCAGCTTCTTCGGTTTTAAAAATGTCAATATGTTTCTCAACAGGTAGTCAAGCTAGTGAAGCTAACAGACAATTCAAGATCCTTAAACATATACTCAGGGCATTTATGCTGCGACGGACAAAAGCTTTACTAATTAAGAGCGGAATTCTGGAATTGCCTCCATTAACCGAGTTGACAGTGTCAGTATGACAGTATTTAAGCTTCAGCATAATATTCTTGCATTTTTGCCCCCTTTACCTTTTAAAAGTTTATTAATCTTTACAGATTGGTACCTCTGACACCCATACAGAAGAAGATATACTTATCAGTGTTGAGAAAAGAGCTGCAAACACTTCTTTCATTCACTGGTGGATCTTCACGTCATCAATCTTTGCAAAACATTGTAATGGTTTTCTTTTTTCTGCGTAGAAGCATCTCGTACATATGTTCAACCCTCAATACGAAATCGTGTACTTTTTATTAAAAAAAATTATGTTTGGCACTATTGCTTTTTTTAATGAATTTGGCTTGTTTTGTTTTAGCGAGCTGAGTTTTAAAGTGCTTTGCCTCGTAGTTGGCTTTGTGAACTCATTATTTATTTACTATTCGTCTGCTTGTGGCAAAAAAGGTATTTATCAAGGCATACCAAACGAGATCACATCTCTGTAAAATAGTACTTCCATGTGTCTTTAGATACCATTTACAGTCAATTTGTTCGTCAGAGTAAGACTCTTGGGTTTTGTTATTTCATATCAGAGTGCTGGGATGTGGCGTCTTCCATTTTTATCAAGTCATGCTTTCATGATATCTCATTATGACCTTGTTTTTCCTTTTGGCAGTTATGCACATTAGAAGCACTGTACCAAATTAAGTTCTGTGTCTTGTTTTTGTAAATCCTGCCAGGTAGTACAGCTGCGGAAAGCTTGCAGTCATCCATATCTATTCTGTGGTATTGAGCCTGAGCCTTATGAGGAAGGAGAGCATTTGGTTGAGGTCAGTTCCTACTTCATTTGAAGTGGGACACTAAAAGCATGCTTAGATTGTGCCTGATTCTAGTGTGCTGTGAAATATCTGCAAGCGTTGTATTTGAACATCAGACTTAGGGATTGTGCAGACCGGTTGTTTAATGCTATTTTATGTGTATTTATTCAGGCTAGTGGAAAGCTTATTGTGCTAGATCTCGTTCTTAAGAAGCTCCACAGGTTAGGTCATCGTGTTCTGCTATTTGCTCAGATGACTCAGACGCTGGACATTCTGCAGGTTTGTTTTCTGGAATCATGCTGGCGTATAATGACTTATTTCTCTAATGAATACGCACGTCGTTTCACTGTGGTTTTGCATCATCCCTTAAACAGGATTTCCTGGAACTGCGTAATTACACGTATGAGCGCCTGGATGGTTCAGTACGTGCCGACGAACGGTTTGTGGCAATAAGAAATTTTAGCTCTCAACCTACCAAAGGTGTTGTGAGAGATGACAATAATCCAAGTGGAGCTTTTGTTTTCATGATATCAACTAGAGCAGGAGGTGTTGGTCTTAATCTCATTGGTGCTGATACTGTGAGTGTAACTCAATTTGAAACTGTAGCTTGTCAAATCCAGTTCTCTAATCTATGGATTCCAGTGATGGTTTCATTATTCTAAATGTGTATTTAGTGCCCAGAGGACAGTTTCAGACTGATGGTCCTTTGACCCTTTTGAAAACTGTATGCTGTTGATCATTTTGTTGCTTATTGAAATGATTGGTTGTAGGTTATTTTTTATGAACAAGACTGGAATCCTCAAGCTGATAAACAGGCTTTGCAGCGTACTCACCGCATCGGACAGTTGAATCATGTATTATCAATAAATTTGGTATCACAGTGCACAATTGAAGAGGTCAAAATCCTGACTCGCGTGTACTAGTACTTTCTTGATTAAGTTGCTCCAGAGATTTTCCTCTTATATTTGAAATGAATGCAGGTCATCATGCGAAGAGCAGAGAAAAAACTTAAGCTTAGCCACAATATTTTTGGAGATAAGGATAAAACTGATGGGAAAAGAAAAGATCTGGGAAATGAAGCTAGTGACATGCGTTCGATTATATTTGGCTTACACCAATTTGACCCTGCTGATACAGCTGCAGAAACAATCAATGAGGAGACACTGGCAAAATTGGAATCAATGTCAGATAATGTTGTCAAGATGCGTACTCATGAACCTTCAGAAAAGGACGACCGAGCATTTGAAATCAATCCCAATTCAACTGATGGTAGTAGGGCTGTGATTACGAGAGCTTATGATTCTATTAAAATTGATCCTGGGGTTGACGAAGCTGCATACCTCTCCTGGGTAGAAAAGTTTAAGGAGGCTTCACATTCTATAGAAAATGTCACAGTTGAACAAGAAAAACAAAGATCAGCACCTGAAGAAAAGCTCTTGAAACGTGAAGCTAATAAGAAAAAAGCTGAAGAGAAGAGATTAGCCAAGTGGAAAGATTTGGGATATGAGACATTGGCGGTCCAAGATCCTGATAACATACCAAATCAGATTATTTCTGACTCAGGATCCGTCCAACTTGTATATGGAGATTGCACTGATCCATCAAAAGTTTGCGCTGCAAAGCCTGCCATTATATTCAGGTACTTTTTAGGGAAGTGTGACTAGATTATTTACCGAAGTCCATCGGCCCGACTAGGACTTTTTTAGTGTCTTATACAATATTCCGAAGGCTCTGGGGATTTTAGATTACTTTTAAAATGCTTAGTTTGAAATGTGCAATTTAAATTTCTTTGAATTCCTTCCAACATTTCTTAGTTTTTTCTGAACTACACTTTGTACTGAATAAATCAAATGGGGGTGCAGTTGTGTAGATAATTCTGGGACATGGGGACATGGAGGAATGTTTGATGCTTTGACCGGTCTCTCAACACACATTCCAGATGCTTATCATCGTGCTTCTGAATTTGACGATCTTCGCATGGGGGATCTTCACTTAGTTCAGCTAGATGGTTGGTTCTTACACTACCTCCATTATTTTTACTTTAAGACAAGCACATCATACTGATAATATCTTTGTTACTGTTCTTGTTTTGCTCAAAGTACTGCTCACTCTGATGATGCACAATTGTCTTCCTTCATCTTCAGCCATCAATTGCTGAGCTAACCTTGTCAGGAAAGCTAATGCGAATCAAATTCAAGTTGGTACCATTTCCTATATGACAATAATCAATCATAGCGACTAGTTACCAATTTGCCATCACATATTTGGCTATGACTGTCCCTCTGGAGTCGTTAGTGCTGTATATGTTCTCGGATACAAGAACAAATCAGAATGCTTGCTAAATATCGCAAGCTGAATACTGCAGTGTTGCTGCCCATAATAGATCACATATCAAATGACCAATTTATCCTTTTTCAAAAAAAAAATGACCAATTTATCACATAGCACCATATAAATAAATTATAGGATCTAAGGACATAATGGGTCAGTCCCTTTTCATGTGGCTACTCTTGAAGTCCATTGTAGGGAGTTTACAATGAAAGAACAACGATACAACCCTGCAAAGCTATATCACAGTAGTCTGCATTTGGTTGACCTTGGATGTATTTGCAGTCAACAAAGTTTTTTGTGGGGAGTGTACCATAGTCATGAGAAGGTTATGTTCTCATAGTAAATCTGAGTTCATTCTAATGAGAAGATTATATTGGTCTGCTTGGTATCTAAAGTCTGTTGAAATTTCACTGGCATATTTAAATTGTCCCTCTTCTGTTAGTTTATAATTCTTAGTCTACAGTTACCCCAGCTGTTTTTTAACTACTGCATTTGTATCCTCTTGGCAGAACTTATATTAGTCTTATAAATCATAGTCTAGACTCTACAGTGAGCCTGAAACATTGTATTTCACTATGCTTGTATCGTCTCTGCAGAAGCCAACTGTAGCCGGAGTTTGGAAGCCCCTCTATGGGTGGCACTAGCTGTTGTCCAGTCTTATAGTCCGAAGCGTAAAATTCCAAGAAGTGGAATCTCAATATCTGATTTGGAGCTGTGTTTATCAAAGGCGACCTTCTCAGCTGCTCAGCATTCCGGTATCAGTCGCTTCTTGGCTTATTGACATTAGAAGCTATCTTATGTTCTCACCCATTCATGTTTGCTGTTTGCATATTTAATAGTCTTGAACAATTGCTATGTAGTGGGAGTGTTAAACCATCATGATAGAGTCGTTCTGTTATAAATTGTTTGTGGAGTGAATTTAGTTCAGCTCTCAAACCAACTCTGAGCAGCTGATAATAGACTAATAGTTCCAACATATTTGTATCAACTAACGAAGCTGTACATTCCATTTTCCAGTGTGATCTATTCTAGCTAACTTATTGTCTCACCTTGACTCATTTCCATTTATTTACCTGAAGCGAGCATCCATATGCCCCGGATCGGTCAGCAGAGTGGCTCCCAAAGATCAGAGTGGTATACCATAGAACGCCTGCTCAGGAAATACTCATCACTTCATGGCATCGACATTTTTGTGTATGCGACAAGCTTCCCTTCAATTTTGATGTTAGTTCTTCATTAGTAAATGTTTGCTAATGAATAATCATCACGGTTGGTTTTCTGGTAACAGGTACTACTTCAAGCGATCACCCAAGCAACAGCAGACAGACTCAGATTAATCCATGTCCATTGTAACGACTCGACCTAGCTATGTGTAACCCATGTAGGGATGTCCCGCTTTTAAGCATGGCCACCTGAAGAATCAGGGACAATGGATGTAGCTTTTGTAAATTTTGCTTCTCTTGTAGCTCTACTGACTATGGATATGCAGTTTTATCGAAATGAATGATTATACCTCAAGAGGTATGTTGTATGTATGGTGTGATGAATACCAACAGTGTTGCAGTAGGTGATCAAGACCAATGTGTATGTGATGCTATGGTGACGAGGCAAGCAAACAAAGCACAAAAATGCATGTTGTGCTTATCTGATCATTTGCCATGAATGTTGTTTCAGGTTGATGACTTATTCGCATTCGGTCGATGCAATTTGAACTATGTTACGTTTCTCGTGGCAAGAGGTACCAAACTACTTATCCATTATTTTTTCAGTTAGAGTTTGTAGCCAGTATTTTCTTATTCCCTATTGAATACCCGGTGATAGTTTTAGTTATATCATGCCAATTGCGACACACTGCATATTATGTTCATCTCTGGCCCGGAAATGCAATCTCCGCACAATTTAATTGATTCAAACGAGCGCATGCATCCACACGAGAATCTAGCTAGTTCATAAAAGTATTACGTACTGCCAACGGACAACATAACAGTGATTAACTATACTTGCAGCAGAAAACAGCATACCCAGGTTCTAGATGGTACATTGTCAATTTATTTGTTTCGAGGGAACTCGCCGCCCCAGCATGGTGTGTATGGGAAATATGCATCCACCCCCAGTTCAGGTAACTGGGCTGCAATATGATACGAACCGCGTCGGGCACATGTTGACTAGACATTCAACCCTCGAGCTGTTCAAATGATAGGCGTGTGTGTACCGTAGCCATCCATTCTTTTTCACCGAAGCTGCTGAAGAAGAGAATCTCTTTGTAGGGGCCAAACCCCAGTACGTTACATCCATGGATATGCCCTTCAACCACGTCTCCGTTGTAAACATCGAAGTGCCACTGACGCCTATTTTCAAAATATTGCTTGCCCGTTGACATCTGGAAGTTGAGAACGGTTCTCATCAACAAAGTCGTCGTCCTTAATGAATGATGCAAAATATACACCATTTTTCGATCTTCCTAAATAAGGGTACGCCCTCGTATCCATGTCCGCAGGTGGTTTAATTTGACCATACGGTACTTTTCATCAGACAAGGATATCCTGCAAAATCATACCATTGTTAATGTTGGGAAACCAATGCACGCACACCGTGCACGCACACCGTGCGGGTCCACCCTTTTTTGGGTGGGGGGTTTTCCCTCTAGGGTTTGGTACTCTACACCTACCCCTCTCGCCTATATATATCACCTGTATTATGGAGAGAGACAGATTGATTAATAAAGATCAGTTCAGACTATTTTTTTGTGTCTACTTTACTTTTCGCATCTGTGATTCTGCCGCGTGTATGACTAATTCGACTACGCTCTCGCTACACGATCTTGGACCGGACTCGCCGGCAAAGATTGTGGAACACGTTATCGGCACGTACCGCTCCACCGACTGATCTGCCACGAGCCTCCATCGAGCAGTCATTGATCGCGGAGGTATGATCCAGATTTGATCGCAACAACGGTTTTCAATCTATTTATGATTCCGTTCTTACAATCCTTTTATTCGGATTATATTGCACCTACGGTGTGGATTTCCCTCGCGAGATCTGAGCAGACTTATTGTCGCCGACCAATGTCGATGGATCTCGCAAGATGAGTGGATTTGATGACTACACTGTAGGGAGACGGTAAACGTCACGACGCACCGTTGTGCACGTGCCGTTCAGATCTACGTAACACCCCGATGGCGGATGATCTAGAATGAGATTGAATCTCCGAGATTTTTTTGCCTACGTTGTACTAGTGCCCCGCTGGCCGTGCAACGGTGAGCTTCGCGCCACGATTCCGCTGCCATAATGGTCGTCGCACCGAGACACCGTCGGCTGCCGTAGAAATGCTCGTCGCATGTTGCTAAGGTCGGCCGAGCCGCCAGGCAATATGCCGAGCACCCCACTACGATGCCCCGACGTTGCTCCTCCGCACGAGCTGTAGGTCCAGCTGACTGCGCTCGACGCGCACCATGCCGACCACCATGCAAGCTCGCCGCCGCCTCGCGCCGCCTGGCCCTGCTATCCTGTGCACGAGCTCCGTCGCGAGCTGGCCGCCACTACGAGCCGCGCTCACCGCCGCAAGTGTTCTCGAGCCCAGCCACCCTGCGCTTCGCGCCTCTTGCCACGCTGGTCGCCGCGTGCTCCACCCGCTTACCCTGTTGCGAGCAGCCCACCGTCGCGCTTTGGGCCGTGCGCCGCTCGCCGTCTGCTGGCCAGACCCGACCCCGGACGCACCAGATGCGCGCCACCCCGCTTTCGGCCGTGTGCCACCACACGCTGCCCCTTCACGCGCACGGCCCCGCTGGCCTCCTGCCGCCACCGAGCGCGAGCACCGCTCCCGCGCGTGCTCGCCCCGCTCGCCTGCTGCGAGCCATCCGCGCGAACACCGCACCACAGCCATGCACGCCCCTGCTCCCCGCCCCGCCGCCCGAGCTGCGCTGCCTCCCGCACCTGCTGCACGCCGCCGCGCGCGCCACACCCTGCTGGCCGGCTTCCACGCCTCCGCGCTGCGCCGCTCGCCGCGTCCGCGCCGCGACGCCAGCACCCGCCACTGCAGGCGTGCTCGAGCCCGCCGCCGCGCGCCCTGGTGGCCGCCACCGCCCCGTCCTGCGCGCCCTGATGACGCGCCGCCGTGTCGTCCCACGCGCGCACTGCCGCCCGGCCTTGCTGGCCGCCGACACAGCCACGGCGGGGCCGTCGCCGTCTTCCTAAGGAGCTAGGAACCCTAGCTCTGTTTCTAGCCGGGACGCGGCGGAACGGGCCGGCCCACAGTGGTTCTGCTAATCGGGCCACATTCGGCCCATCTATGTGTGTAATTAAAAAAAAGGGGTGCTGCTGAGTGGATGGTCCGGTTGGGCCTCGATTATGGTTTCGGCCTAGTTTTGGCATGATTGCCGTCACGGGCCGGACCGAATACGGGTCTGCGTGGAAATTTGCAATTTTTCCCTCAGATTTTTCCAGTTTTACGAAATTTTAATTCCTGCAGAATTATTTCGCATGTAAGCCTCTGGAAAATGTCTGTTTTTGCTGAAATTGCATGTTTAGGCTAAAATAATCTCGGAAAGTCAATTTTAGGGCTAATTTATCATGTTTGTGATGCGCTTAACATGTTTCCGTCATTACCATGCTTCTGCTATATGCTTTCATTGCTAGAATTAATTATTTAATTACTTTTAATCGCTCTGAAACCATTGTTGGCATGTTTTGAATATTGGAACGTCACGTTAATGAATAAAATTGTATCATCATCGCAATATGCAATAGATTACCTGATGTAATCAAATTACCCGATGTTACCGGATTACCTGTTGTAATCTTGAAATATTTGCATAAATTGCTGATGGCCGGAATCATCAACCGGGAGATCACCGAGTCGTCCATAACAAGCTATACTACCCCACCTGGACGTCGGAGGTGGATATCGTCCTCGAGTCCAAATGACACTTGTGTACGATAGGTTTGGGGACCCAGATGGTCCATGCCACCAGCCCACCACTACTCCACTTGGACATTCGACGTGGAAATCATCCTCGAGTCGAGTCCAAGCGACTCAAGGAGACGATAACTTGGGGACCCAGTTGGTACCACCACTACTACTCCTGATGAGTATGCCCGGGTGTTGCACCTCTCGGAACTCCATCTCTGCGATACTTTGTAAAAGAGTACATGGCAGAACAACGTGTTTTTTAGCCTCTTGGCACACTCTCAAATAGCGGTTGGCCAGGCCGAAACACAACGTTCGCTCGCATGAGAGATTGGAATTTTGTGGCGCAACATGTTTTGGGTATCTACAATGTTTGGGGGAGGCACCATCAACTCCTATGGTATGTTCAGGGGGAGGCACCATCGGCTCCTATGGTAGCACCTATGTAGGTGCCATGGTAGAGCACTTGGCGCTCCTGCCTGAATGCCTATGGATGTGCCCATGGTAGAGTACTTTGCGCTCACACCTCAGTACATATGGAAGTGCCCATGGAAGAGCACTTGTTGCTCGCCCCTCCACCTTGGCTCGACAATTGTGACCTCGGTGATAACCTAAGATGTGGAGAAGCTTAACCAGCTTGAAATCTAGGCCCAAGTCGATGACGTATTCATGACTCTGCCTAGTATCCTAGTATGATCCCTTTGGCATTTTTTATACATTTTAGTCTTTAAGCTCTAAAAGAGCAAGACATATTCATTATTTAGACGCTTAAATGATATTTCTATCGTTCATTCATTCCTCTATTTCAATATGACGACATGTTATGTTCTGAGATATTTATGCATTTGTTTATGTAATGTCGCTTCTTCCTCGCTTCATTGTATTTGTTAATGCAATATCTTAGAACACGTGTGGCACCCCAATGGAGTAAACATGGCTTGTGGAAAACTTACACAAATACCATCTTGAGAGAAGTTTTGTGCTTCAAGTCTATAAAATAAAATCTCGAGGTAGTATTATGACGATCGCCAGAGCTGCGATATGTAAATAGTTCGCTCCAGATGAGCCACTATCATACTACCCATGGGAACACCTTTGATCCTTAGTGATGCATTGATGTACCCCGAGTCGCTCGCACAATCTTAAGTTTCAATAAATATTCACGCGCTAATAGTCTCCCTCTGAGACTGTTGTTGCAAATGGCAAGAAAAACCTCCAACTGAGACCGAGCGTGATGAAAATGGTAAACATGTTCTTGAAAGTTTTTCCTCCATTGGATACAATGCTATGCTACATGATAATTGTAGCACTGCTTGTGTATACTACATTCCGATGCTCTGAACTATTTTGCCTCTGGCACGATAGATTAGGCTACCCAGTCATAGTATGATGAGGAATACAATTGACAACTCGAATGATCATAATGTTAATGTGAAAAACTTCGCGAATCCTGATGATTACGTGTGCTTTGCATGTGCTACGGGGAAGTTAATCATTAGACCACCCCCCTTAAAAGTGAAGGATGAACCCCGCGTTCTCAGAATGCACGAAGGGGATATGCGGATCGATTCAGCCCCTCTTAGGGTCGTTTCGGTACATTGTGGTACACATTGACGCTTCTCTATGTGGTCCAACGTTTTCCTGATGCAACACATAACCATGGCAATGGGAATTGCGCAAATGGATTTGCAAGGCATTGATTAAGTTCATTGCTAGACCGCTCCTTCAGGGTTGTAATTTGCCAACCAAATGTTGGAGGCACGCTGTGTTACACACTGATCAATTCATCAACTTTAGATTGTTGGCCTACAACATCCATTCTCCTATGCAGTTTGCGCAGGGGTCGGCACCGAAAATTTCCCACCCTCGTAGGTTTGGTTGCCAGGTGTATGTACCGATACCACCACCCCAGCGATCAGCAATGGGCCCGCTTCGTAAGTCAGGGATATACATTGAGTATGAGACTTTGTCCATAATCATGTATTTTGACCCCATGACAGGTGATTATCATACGGCCCGCTTTGCTGATTGCATATTTGACGAGGATCTCTTTCCGACTTTAGGGGGAGGAAATCAACCCCTTGATGATAAAAGTCGAGAAATCACATGGCAAGCCACAGGGATCCACGTTCATGACCTAAGCAGTGCTGAGAGAAAATTCCAAAAGATAATAGATTTGCATGCATTAGCGAATCAACTGCCTGATCACTTTAGTGACTTGAAAACTGTGACAAAGTCGCATGTGCCTGAGTGCCATGCACCGGAAAGGTTTGTGATACCGAAGTTAACTAATGGTACACCCGCTCCCATCCAAAGGCCTACAAGGACGCGAAATCCGGTTTCTCAAATCCTAAGTACTCGGGGACGCCTGACGAAGAAGGATAAGAGAGATTCATCACAGACAGTCACCAAAGCCCCTAGTAAGAGAAAGGGGAGCCACTTGAGACCCGGCACAAGTACGGAAAGTCCTGTGCACGGGATTCCGGACTTGAACATCCCTATTAAGGGAACATCCAACGGAGATGTGAGTACAAACATCGGTGCGGAAAAGCTAAAGGACCTCGCTCCTGTAATGGGAAATACGGTAGAGCAAGGTAGCGCCAGACGCGCCCAATGACGAAATGGCCATAAGTTATATAAAATAAGGGAGAGTCAAGGAACCGAGCAATGATAATTATCAATATTAACTTTGCTAGGAAAATTGCCTCAATCATAGATCCTGACCCTAGGCCAAACAATCCCGTTGATTGTAAAATAAGGTCGGATTGGAAAGATTGGCAAGAGGCAATTACCTCACATATGAGGTGGTTCGGTACAAAGCAAGGCTCATTGCTAAATGGTTCACTCAACGACCAGTTGTCGATTTTGAGGAAACTCACTCTCCAGTCATGGATGGCATAACCATTATATACTTGATCTCGATGGCAGTAAATCTGGACATGACAATGAAATTGATGGATGTTGTCACCACTTACCTATATGGTAACCTTGATTCCGACATTTACATGAAGGTACCAGAGGGTATCCTCATTCTGAATCAAGATAAAGCAAATCGGGTTCTATATAGTGTTCTTCTCAAGAAGTCATTGTACGGACTTAAACAGTCTCATAGAATGTGGTATAATCGCTTAAACGACTTCCTTCATCAGAAGGACTACACGAGCAACAAGGATTGCCCATGTGTTTTTATACGGCGATCCCAAATGGATTCTGTATAATCTCGGTGTACGTGGAAGATTTGAATATAATCGGTACACCTAGAGATATTGAGGAAGCGAGTTCCTACCCGATGTCGGAATTCGAGATGAAGGATTTGGGTAAAACCAAGTTCTGTCTGGGTCTGCAACTAGAACATTCCCCTGCTGGGATCCTAGTGCACCAGTCTGCCTACACTCAGAAGGTGTTGGAGAGATTCGGATTTGATAAGGCATATCCTTCTAAAGAGCCCAATGATTGGGAGGTCTTTACAGCAAGATAAGGACCCGTTCAGGCCTAAGGAAGAGGGGGAGGAAATTTTGGGACCGGAATTCCCCTATTTGAGCGTCGTTGGAGCACTCATGTACCTCGCGAATTGTACACGGCCGGATATAGCTTTCGCTGTCAATTTGCTTGCTAGGTACAGTTCTGAGCCTACCAATAGACATTGGAAAGGCATCAAGGACGTCTTCCGATACCTGCAAGGGACAAAAGATCTTGGGCTATTTAATAGGAGGAATCAAGACCTATCATTGGTAGGCTATGCTGATGCAGGGTACCTATCAGACCCGCACACTTCCAAGTCACAGACTGGATATGTTTTCCTTTGTGGTGGAACTGCAATTTCCTGAAAATCGTCTAAGCAAAATCTTGTATCGACTTCGACGAACCACTCAGAAATCATAGCACTGTATGAAGCATCACGAGAGTGTGTGTGGCTTCGACGGATGATTCACCACATTCAGCAGACATGTGGTTTGAACACCGTACAGATTCCCACCATTATCTATGAAGATAATGCAGCCTATGTTGCACAAGTGTAGTCAGGTTATGTGAAGAGTAATCTCACAAAGCATATCAACCCCAAGTTCTTCTATGCACATGAGTTGCAGAAAATGAACGAGGTGAGGATCTTGCATACTAAGTCGTGTGAAAATCTTGCTGATTTATTCACTAAATCATTACTGACATCATCTTTTGAGAGGTGTGTTCGTGGGATCGGTATGATGCGACTTAGAGAGATGCCAGACTCAGGGGGAGATTCTTCACACCCCCGCCAGTGAATCTCGATCCAGATGATCGAGTACTCAACCTGATGTTGAGTGAATTGTACTCTTTTTCCTTTATGTGAGTTTTCCAGATGTTTCTCACATTGAGGTTTTTGATGAGGCAATTCGTGCAACATGAGGAGACGTATACTATGTGCTTTTTCTCCATATTTTTCCCACTGGGTTTTTCGGAGTTTTGAGACATAGAAAATACGGGATGACGGACCAAGGGGGAGTGTTGGGAAACCAACGCACGCACACCGTGTGGGCCCACCCTTTCTTGGGTGGGGGGTTTTCCCTCTAGGGTTTGGTCCTCTCGACCTACCCCTCTCGCCTATATATACCCCATGTATTGTATGGAGAGAGACAAATTGATTAATAAAGATCATTCCAGACTATTTTCTCGTGTCTCCTTTACTTTTCGCATATGTGATTGTGCCGCCTGTACGACTACTTCGACTACACTCTCGCTCCACAACCTTGGACCGGACTCGCCGGCAAAGGTTGTGGAATAGTTAAGAATGTGTAAAAGGGTCTAGCCACTCGAAAATCATGTTATTATGGTAACAATAAGCTTCGATATCAAACTAGTAATGGAATTAATCTGAGTACCTCATGACAAAATTAGCCTGAGAATGCACATAAAGCGCTTGTCACCAGTAGGCGGAGCCATGGTGCTTCTGTCGTCGCAGCTCAGCAACAACCCATGCGTCATCACCTTCTCTAGCAAAAGACCTCTCCTCCCAACTTCCTGAACTTGACAAGAAGACGTTCATGAAGCACGTCGACGACGGCCATTCAGATTTCTCCACCAAAGGGTCCACATCATCTCGTGGACTCCGGTAGCCTGGATCCCCAGGCTTGTAAGGTCTCGTGAACAGATAGGGGACGTTGAACACCTGGTAGTGGGGCAACACCGTGGGATCGAAAGCTAGATACCTATCGAAAACACGGGCGATCCCCATCGGGTCGGCAAGGGGCTGGTTCGGAGTCAAAGGATCCCAGCATCGGGTGGCAGAGTTGACCACGTAGTTGTTGACCAAGAGGAAGCCATTACAGTGGTCAGTGACGTAATACTCTAGCTTGAATTCCTCGTAAATCCCATCTGCATGATAGATGGTAGGCGGCACGAAGTCGAGCTTGGCGTTCAGCTTACGAGAGGAGGGCCAGGCGAAGAATTTTGGGAACTTGTGCTCCTCGAAGTGCATGAAGATGCCGGCGAGGGAGAGCAGGAGAAGGTCCGTGCGCAGGAGGTGGGACTCGTCGATGGCGCGGCGCCAGGCCTTGCTGACGCAGCGCGACACCGCGATCCAGCGTGGCGGGACACGGCGGAGGATCCTCAACGAGCACGTCATCTGGTAGGTCATCGCGATCACGCCGCCACAGTCCCATCGATCTTCCCTTGACCTACAAGGAAAGGAAGAAAACAATACGTACCTGGAAAGAGTCCGATTTTCTGTTTCTGCGGCCTATATATGGGATATGGTCTCTTTGTCCCCCAATCGGATCTAGCCTCGTACATTCAGAAAACAAGACAAAAAACCTGACAGATCTGGCCTAGTATACTTTGACCTAGCGGCCATGTCCATGGATGCGGCACCTTCCGGCCGGTCGTTCATGGTGATGGACGACATCGTGAGCAACTGCGACGACGGCCATGACCGTCGATGGCTTGACTGGGAGGTCATGGAGTGTAACAAGAAGGACGCCATTGGCTGCCACTAGTGGAGAAAAGGCCTGTAGTCCCGGGTGGGGAGGACCTCTAGTCCCGAGTGCCCACCCGGGACTACGGAAGCGGGACTAGAGCCCCCCCCCCTCTAGTCCTGGGTCAGTTACGACCCGGGACAAAAGGTTCCCCCACATGGCCCGTTCCATTACAGCAATTCCAGTGTGGTACCGAGCTTTGTATTGCCATCTTCGCAAGTTGGGTACAACTTTTTTTTGTGATCCTCTAACATGCGCTCCAACTTCAACTTTTCATTTGTACTTTCTGCTTCTCTCTGTGCATCAACGATGGCCCGACGAAGATCATCATCTAACATGGGCTCATCTGGTGCCTCTTCATCTTCAGCTTCCCCCCTTACATTACCACCGTATTCAGGGAACATAGAATAGTTGTCATCGTTCTGTTCTTCTTCATTGTCCTCCATCATTACTCCTTTTTCTCCATGATTGGTCCAACAATTATAGCCGGACATGAAACCGGACCGAATCAGGTGAATGTGAAGTGTTTTTTAGGAAGAATAATCCTTCTCATTCCGACAGACACGGCATGGACAACACATAAAATCATTCCGCGTGTTTGCCTCAGCCACATTGAGAAAAGAACGTAGGCCTTGAATGTACTCGATAGAGCGTCGGTCATCGTACATCCATTGCCGGTTCATCGAGCACCTTTTGTGCATAAGAAGGAAAAACATCATTACACACAACATCATGAATAGAGAAGTGACCAAATTAATTAATACAAGTTCATCACATTAAAACCAAAGTAGAGTAGTGACCAAATGTAATACATAGTTCTCATAATTAAAACATACATTGAAACTAACATACAAACTATCTAATGCATTTAAATGCAACAACAAATGCGATCAAAATCGCAACTAAGGTAACCATTGATCCAACAACATAATGATACCAAACCTCTTTATTAATGGCATATTTTCTAATCTTTCTAATCTTCAAGCGCATTGCATCCATCTTGATCTTCTGATCATCGACGACATTCCCGCAAGATACAACTCCAATTTCATCTTCTCTTCTTAAATTTTTCTTTCAAATCATCGTTTTCTTTTTCAACTAAATTTAACTTCTCGACAAGAGGGTCGGTTGGAATTTCCGGTTCATATATCTTCTAAATAAAAATATCTATGTCAAGTGTTGTTCGGCATAATTGTTATAAACACAAAATTAAACAAATAGTTATAAACGAATATATACCACATCCGAATCATAGACCGGACGAGGGCCGACGGGGACGGATATCAAAACCATGGCACTATATATAACAAACAGTCATACAAGTAAGAAAAATTATATAAGTAATAACTATGCATATAAATCATACAAGTAAGATTTTTTTTAAAAAAAAAGATAAAAACAAGAGACTCACCAAGGTGGTGCCGGCGACAGGGCGGCGCGGGCGATCGACGACGGTGAGGAAGGGGACGGAACGACACTAAAACCTACAAATCATAATTTAATTTAAAGCTCAAATTGCATATATAAAACAAATGAACTCTCTAAGTTGGCATTTTATCAAACACCTAGCTAGCATTACAAAAATGATATGAGCTAAATTTTAGCAATGAAATGAGCTAAACTTGCAATGCCGCCGGAAAAAAGGATGAAGTTGCTAACCCTTGGATAGATGGGTGCCACCAATATCTTGACAAATGGTGGGGAAAAATGGGGATTAACTCGAGCTCGGGAGAGGAAAGAGAGCAAAAAATGGAGTGTGCTCTCGAGCAGGAAAAATGGAGCTCAGGGTAGGAGATGATATAGGGAAACCTTTAGTACCGGTTCGTGACACGAACCGGTTCTAAAGGGTCTCGCGCTGGATCCGATGGCAGCTGCGGCCTACCGCAACCCTTTAGTCCCGGTTCGTATAACAAACCGGGACTAGAGCTCTCCCACGACCCGGGACTTGAGGCTGCCATCCTCGTAGCCGATGAACCGGGACTAGAGCCCCACTCTAGTCCCGGTCCAAAATTCATCCGGGACTAGAGCAAAATTTTGCTCTGGACGAAAGGTCCGTTTTCTACTAGTGTGCGGGCTGGCCGGCAAGGACATCTTGGACGGCATCGAGCTCCGCATGCTCCGCGGTGACGACGACGACTCGAAGCACTACCCCGCCATGTCTATCGGCTTGACCGACGACGTGTTGGCACGCGTCGTGTCGATGATCGACGAAGACACGGCGGACATCTGGGGAAGAGATACCAGAATCTCTGTGCCGCATCTGCGCCGTTCAAGGCGATATCATGGTCATCAGGCTGGCATTCATCGCAGGCCATGTTGCCGGCTTTTTCCGGGAGTACTATCTCGTCTACAGCTGCGGCAACAAGTCTCTCTTGATGATCCCCGTACAAGATCATCAGTTTCTACCCATCGCTACAAGCTGCCCTCTCCCCCTGCGCCCCGAAGACGAAGACGGCTACTCCCTGGTCGTCTTGGCGAGACGCGCGATAGACAGAGACAAGTACGATCGCCCCGCGCTCTGCTTGTGGTCTCTGCCGGACATCTCCTCTCAGAAAGACGACATGTCTCGTTAGTGGGTGGTGAAGGACCGTGATTGTGTCAATGGTGCTGACCGCTTTGTTCCGGACGTGGCCTTCTTGTGTAACGGCAATGCTGTCTGGGGCGATCTCGCTCAAGGTATCATGTACTGCAGCTCCATTGACCTGCACAAAGGTGGAGATGAGGTGGTGAATTTCAAGTATATAAGCTTGCCCAAGAAGCACATGGTCCCACACAATAAAGCCATCGCAATGGACGCGACGCATACGTTCCGGAATATGGGCTTGATCGGGAGGTCCTCCATCTGGTTCGTTGCCATCACACCATCAGACGACAATAGCACCGATGACGCCATGGTGGATGTGTGGACTCTGGACATCACACAACAGATGTCCAAGGAGGAACGGAGGGAGTGGAAATTTCACATTGGCTTTAGAATGCAAAGCATCTGGGAGCTGGATGCCTTCAGTGAGAATAGGTTGCCAAACCCAGGTTTCCCATCTTGAGGCGGGAGGATGATGGTGTCCTCTACATGCTGCTGCCTAATCCCGATGGCACAAGAGGCCACCTTGTTGGCATTGACGTGGGGAAGAGCACAAGTAAGATGCCGGAGATTGCGTCGTCCAGACGTCTTGCAGTCCCGTGGATGCGGCGAGCTGCTGTATTGCCATGTGATTTCTTCAAACCATTTGACATGGTTAATTGATGCGGCGAGCTGCTGGATTACCAGTGATGGATGGACTGCCATCAAAGAACTACATGTGCTTGCTAAGTTATTATATATTGTTGGAGTATTTGTGCTGTTGAAGTTATTATGGTTAGACTACTTGTGCTTTCCAACTCTGGTGACAATTATCAGTTCTTTTAGTGCCTGTTGGTCGGTAACTGTCAATTATCAGCTTTACTGGGATTTATTTAGAACGATAATGTCACTACTTTGTGTTGTGCTCAAATTTTTGGTTTCCCCAATTTATCCACGTCCCCGTTGGGCACGAGGGGAGGTGTTAAGTATATTATTCCACCGGTTTCCATCAAATCGGTCTTTTGAGATAGTTGGTTGGTAAAAACCTTATAAGCTCACGTTTTTGGCGGGTAGCGGATTTGACTAATCATAACGACCACACTTGAAAGAGGAACTGTGAGGAAGATATTTATGCCACATGAAGCTGATGAAGTTTGAAGATTCGGCTGCCAAAGTTTGATATTAAGGACTTTGTGTCTTGAGTCTTGACCAAACGAAAAGAACGGAGTTTTCTCGGCCTGATATTAAAGACTAGCCCGTTTGGCATCAAAGTATTTTTAAAGTATTAGGAGAATACTATGGTTTCTATAAAAAACTGAAGTATTAAATACTTTGAGGTGTTTGGATGCAATGAAAGATGTGGTTTTAAAACTGAAGTATTTCCCCCAATACTTCATTTTTTGTCGTTTTAGAAACTTTGGTCTTGACCTCTTTTTTCCTAAAGCACAAAACTGAAGTATCCATCCGCCTGGCACTCAATTACTTCATTTTTTGAATACTGTAGTTTTAAGAAAACTGAGCTCCCAAACTAGGGCCCGTTTGGGAGCTCCACTTTTTCTAAACCGAAGTATTTAAAAACTGAAGTATTCAGCTGCTAGGCAACGGAATACTGAAGTTTCCAGATACTGCATTATTTCTCAGTTTTACCAAAAACTACAACGCGTTTGGTAAGTGCTGTTTTACAATCCCTTTTGACTGATTCTTATGTGTGCATGCATCATCCTTTTGACTACAGAAGTACAGATGCGTATGGCTCTTGCATGCATGGTCGGGCATGAGTTTGCGCATGCTTGAATAGTTCAGCTTGAATACATGCTCCGCCCTATACGTAGAAATTCACCACACAGCTCCCGATGCAAACACACAATTTCACATTATGCTTACGCTAGTACTACATGCAGGAAGCATGGACCATCGTTCCTACTTCTATGCTCCCAATCGATGACCATAGAAGGACATGACCTTGCTCCCTTGTTGTGGCCGGTGTCAGCCCCACCCAGCGCATATCAGAAGGAGTGTTAGTGCGAGAAAGGAGAAGGACCTAGATAAAGAAAATCGACGACAAGCAGACTCATCTTGACCGGGAGGTGAAAGCTAACATGCGCATATCATGCAGCTGAGCCGATCGGAATAGATCTGCAGTAGATCTGAGCTAGATTCATAGCAACCATAAAACAAGACACGTTACGCAATGGATACGCTGCAGAGCACCAAAATCTCATCGCTGGCGTTCCTTTGTGTGGGAATCGGAGGGAATATCGGCAAGAATATCATGCCCTAGATGTCATCAATCTTCCAATCAAGTTGAAAAGAAACATCAAGCAGCGAACATAAACCAAATCAGACCAGAACAGGACCTTCTTTTCCACGTGGTGAGTCTGGTTTCTCCATGGCTGAAGAAGAGGACATCGCCGTAGTCGTTGTAGGCGAAGACGAAGGGAGGAAGAGATGCGTTTCAGCGATGGGAGGAAGAGATGCGTCTCTCCTATATAAAAAAAGAGGTCCAGACCAGTATCCAATACGGCAAAAAAACTGCAGTTTGTGGAATACTGCAGTATATAAAACCACAGTTTTCTTTGTTCCCAAACGCCTTAAAGTATTGGATACTTCGGTATTTTTCAAAACTGAAGTATTCTCGGAATACTTCAAAAAAACTTCACTCCCAAACGGACCCTAGATATTTCTACAAACTCTAACCACAGCTCCAACGGTGATCGAAACCTCTGGAATATACTATTTGGACGAGGGTCAAACTATCGGAGGGTTTTTTGTTCATCGTCTGATACCCTTACCCGAAGGTTTGCCGTTGCCAATCTCGACCAACTATGCTTGGTAGGCAATTACTCTAATAGCCAATTATGCGGTCGAGTAATATCTTTGCCTATGTTAATTAACCGATAGTGAGCTTTCAAACATCTTTTATTAAGGCAAGTTCTACCATACCTTTTACTGGTCCCGGTAGAGGAGCAGTATGATTTCATCTGACGGTTGAGAGAGATTAAGCCCAATAGGCCCATCAAGTTGTGATTAGCTGTAAAATAAAAATAGAAACCGCCCACTTCCAGGTGTTCGCCTCTCCTGCGTGCCGCGCCGGCCACGCCTCCTACTCTTTAGCGCGCCGCCGCCCACTTCTCCTGCTCCGGCTGCACGCCGCACCCACGGATCCTGAGGATGGCTGCGCTCCTTTACCGACGCGGTGGACCCCCCCCCCCCTCCCCCCCCCCATCTGCACGCAGGCAGTTCCGGTACCAACGATCTGCCGCACGCGGCTTGCGACGCCAAGCCCCTCTCCCCGGAAGCGAAGTTAATCCTTCCACGCTCGTGTACGCCGACGCCGCCTGCACCCTGTTTCGTGAACTCAGCGGGCGATGGATGACGTTCCCCCGCGTGTGGTGTTTGCCGTTTTCGTCTGCCAATGTAAGCTGACAGGACCTTGTAATTTAACACTTTGCATATTCAGATAGAAACGTCGTTGGAAGATCAGTTTAGTTTGAAAATGAAATTGACGAAAGTAAGTTCATTTCCATGTCGCACATACAGTTCTTATATTCCGAGAACTGTAGCTGAAGAGTCATTTATTTGTAGACTGAAGTTTCTTGTTTTGCTTTGCTGTCACATTGCTTTTTCAGTCAATTTTTTCATCATATCAGTATGCAAAATATTTAATGTCTCTTTTTTCTTTAAACCAGGTGCTTGTTGATATGAGGAAAATCTGGGATTTCTGTTAACTCGGTATCATAGATCTCTGATACAGCCATACAGTTGCTTAGTAGCTCATCTATATATGTTGGACTAGTAAGGATCGTGCCGCGGCCATGGGTGCTGGCTGTTGCGTGATTGTCTTGTATCGATATGGTTATTTGCTTTGAAGGGAGGCTGATTTTGTTTGGAGAGCTCTAGGTGTGCATAGCTAGCTTCAGTTTGTGATTCACAAGTAGCAGGAGTGCCATTTCAGTCAGTGGTTGATCTGGGGGAACAGGATCGAACAGCTAGATTCATGAAAATACTCAGTACCAACATGGGAGGGCCATGGAACTAGTTGATTAATTGGTCAAGTCTATCGAGATCCTACCTCAGAGGGGAGTACAAGAGGGCTGCAGTCTGTGAGAAATGGAAGAGACCGGAAGGGGGATGAACAAAATTAAATGTGGATGATGTGTATGGTGCCCTGGACCTCGCAAACTCTATTGCCGGAATTGGTACAGTAGCAAGGGGCGACGATGGACGCTTCCTCATGGCAAGCTGCCGACAATATTTAGTAGTTGTTGAGCCCTTTATTGCTGAAATTTTAGCCTGCAGGGATGCACTAAATTTAGCCAAGGAAAAGAACTTTCAGTTTGTTCATCTCGAAACAGAATGTCAGCCAGTAGTCGTGTAGTTGGCGAATTGATGAAATGTGTGCTCGGTTGGAGATCAGGTGTTCAGGGAGATGGGACTTTTAATCTCCAATTTGCCGGGTTTTAAACTTTGTTTTTTTCGTAGAGAGGCAAGTAATGTAGCACATGTGTGTGGTAAACATTCCTTAGGCCTCAGTAGTTCTGCTGTTTCTTTCGAAGATATCCCTGGTGTTCTGATTGAGCCTGTTCAATCAGAAATTCTTTTGTCGTTGTAATAAAGATGAGGGTGAATTGAGTCAAAAAGCTAGTGTGTGTTCATCTAGATGCATCAAATTGCAACCAGATTTAATTTGCAGATTGAATGTTGTTTCACAGAATAGTCATCGAAACATTTTGTGTGAACATGAATAGTGCAGAAATGATCATGAATGCTCTGTCCTGAAAATACAAAGTCAAAGTATACTTCCGATCATAAATTCAGATAGAGCCAAGCAGCATCGTAAGTTTGGAGAATATGTCATAAATATTAAAACAACTGGCGCATTAGTTAATTAAAACAAACCATTTATCCAGCCATCAAGGATCAGTTTATTGCTAGTCGTACCGATATGAATGTCATTTCTCTACTGCATATCTACACAGTAGAGATTAATATTCGAGCTACATACATGACTCGAATGAATCATAAAAGTTTTAGAGTATTTCTTATATTTGCATTTCTCTTCTACATGTCTATATTGCCTAGTGATGTGCCATGAGATATGTGCTCCTCCCTGCAAGCAAAGAGTTCCTTCTCATTCAGAAGATAGATGCATGAGTCCAACGCATCTTGTAGACTATTGTTTGAAGCCGTTGCACGATAGTTGACCATCTGTTCAGCATACTTGTTGAGAAGGTCCTCTCGGGATGACAAACTGCAATCTTGCATACCATGTTGTATAAACTTGTTACATCTGTCCAAATAAAAATTAGAACACGGTAATTCGATGAAAAAATGTGTGAAATATTACACAATGTTGTCCATGAATAGACAATAAAAATCACCTCCCGTACGTGAGTAAGCATAGATGATTGTAATTTTCTGCTAATGATTATGGATGAACAATAGTCTCACATTATAAGATATTAACTAATAACCATTACAACGAAGTACAAAATATCAGGGCTAAGATCTGATAATGTGACTATTGATTATTTTAAGATGGTTAAGCTCCATTTTCTATCACATGATTATAGAACTGCATTAGATAGTATAGGATAATCTTGATCATTGCATTAGATCACATGATTTTGAAAAAAACTCCTAGCTTAAGCCAACGAGACAAGCTCCAACTAATTAGTACTTAAAAAAAGATGCTACAAATCACAGTCACCAACTATTTGGTTTGAGTAATGGATGTTTGGTGAATCCAATCCTTCATACTAACCCCTCAAATTTGTATCTTAGTTCACTTGTTAACTGAATTGGACACATAAGAATAAACCATAACCTGTTAACTGAAATTCACCACATGTTCGGAAGATGGTTGAAGTGCTAATTGATGAAACTGAAACGCCCGCCGTACTTCTTCTCCACCACCCACTTGTTCATCATTTCCCGACACCCCCATCGATTGATGCCCCTAAGCGCCCAGTCACCCACGTTCCCGCATGAAGCCAGCGACCCCGACGACCCTCAAACTGCGCGCAGCAAACAGCTCCCCCGCCATGTCGCCCGCCGCTTGCACCCGGCCAACGACTGCCTTGCACGCCGCCTGCGCCGCTGATGCCCCACAGTACCGGCAGCTGGAGTAGCGGAAGACGTGAGACAGGGGCGATACGGCGGCCACGTCACGGGGTAGACGCCGTCTTCGTCGGGAGGATGCGTAGAGCAGGAGCACGATTTAGGATTTTAGGGTTTGCAACCCAGCATTTCCCAGGTCTCGACTTGGGAACGACAGCGAGCCGATTTATTAATCTTGGGCCAGAGCCCATCTATGGTCCTGGCTCGGGCCCATCTACGATTTTTTTTTTCTGCGCTGCAGATTTTGTTTCCACGGGTCAGCAGTACGATTCTAACTGGTCACACTTTTACGACTAGTATGAATTGTTAACAGCCATTAGATGCACGAAAATTAATGGTTATTATTCATTTGGGGTACCACAGAAAGCCTCATTATTAACGGTTATTAGCCCCTATCAGTTTTTTTAATAGTAGACGAGATATTTGACCGTTAGGGTTGGTTATAGCTAAAAGGAGGACAACAGTGTCAGATACTATGACTACCGGCAGTGCATAATGTTGGAAATATGACCTAGATCCGATACTAAATTGATTATTATTCTATGTCCTTTATATTAATCATTTAGTTTATATTCTATCGAGAGCAGCAATTTGTAGGCCGGGCTACAGGTAGCCCGGTATCTCCATCGTCCCTAAAGTAGTTGAGATCTGGGCCAAAAGATTTACCATGCAATACATGACAGAAATACAATAATTTTCAACAGTGCTATGTATGCACATGGCCCGTGTGGTGAAGCCTTAGAGCATCTCTAACAGAGCCCGTAAACACGCGAACTGAAAAGCGCGAGTTCAGTTCACCGAACACGGCTTTACGGGTCGAAAAAGAGCTGTCACGGAAAAGAGCCCATAAACCAAAAGTGTAAAACAGAATCTGTTTTACACTTTTTGTTTACGGGCTCTGTTCCGCGACAGCAGCTTTCGAACCCGTGAACCCAGGGTTTTTCACAGAATCGGCATATCAAACTACCTACCCGCAAACAAGCGATGCATAGTTCATAGTTTACATCAAATCGCCACGACAAAATCATATCAAATCATGCATTGTTCATAGCAAAAAGTTGCACCATCTCCTCATCATCTCCTCACCACCTGCATCAAACGGAGAGAGGACCGTCGCCACCTTCATCGCCACCATCTCCATGGGTAGCCGATGCACCACCACTTGCCCCTTCACGAGCTAGTCTTCGTCTCTCCATTATCTCCGCCGTGGCCTCCTTCCACCACTCCATTTGTTGCTCATTCATGTCCTTTGTGGACATCATCATGATCTCCCTCTCCTCGGCCAATAGCTCCTTCATTGCTTTGGCTTTCTTCACATTGATCTTCATCTCCTCCAACTTGGCCTTGTTCCTTGCTTCCTCTCGGATGGCTTCAACCTTTGCAAGCTTCACCTCTTTCTTCTTCTCGGTAATGACAAGCTTTGTCTCCAAAGTCTTCGCCGCTATTGCCTCCTTCGACTTCATCATTTGATCGAATTTGTCCCTCAACAATGCTGCCTCCCCCTCAAGCTTCAACCTCTCTTTGGCCTTCTTGTTTCCCTCGGGCTTGTCATTGTTCCGACCCTCTTTCTCATCCTCAGTGTCATCTAGCTGCACCATTGCAGCTTTCTTTGGTGCTGTTTCTTCATCCCTCAATTGCCACTTGGGAAGGTGTTGAAGCACATCAAAGCAATGCCTCATTGTGAAGCTCTTGCCCTTGCTGCCGGCCATGTCTCTATACCTAGCATCCGCAATGCGGTCCTACATTCACAAAACAAAGATGAAATCGTCTAGTTGTGGTCACCAAACCAAACACAAATTGAGCAAACAATGCACTCACATATTCGTCGACAGTTGCGCCGCTAGGAGGATTCGCCATAACTTGATCCATTGCCGCTGCCCAACGGCTGCATGCCGGTTTGATCGCGTCCCAACGACCTTGGAGGGACCGGTATGTCCGATAGACAGGTGGGCGAACGCGAGGCATGAGGTTATGGAACTTGTCCTCGATGCGTTGCCAGTACCGCTTCCCGGTTTGATCGGTGCCGGAGACCGCGTCCATTCCCACGGAGGCCCAAGCTCGGCACAACGTTGCGTCTTCTATTTCCGTGTAGTTGTTGGCCCTTCTTTTCTTCTTCGTTCCATTGGCCTCGACCTCGACCACAACTTCTCCCTCATCGTCATCTTCCTCCCCTTCGCCCCCTTCGTCCATTTCATCGTCTTCACCGTCATCTTGCTCCACATCTCCGTCCACCCCAACGTCGAACGGAGCGAGTGGAGGATCGGCAATGTCAACCTCCTCCAACATGTCCATGAACGAGACGTTGTCGTTCCTACCAAAACCCGGGCTCAATTTTTGCGCACAAATTAAACCGAACCGAACACATAATTTCCTTTACCTTGTTGACCCGTCGTCGAGCATGTGGTGGGCGTCGTTCGCGTTGGCACCGGCTGGCGGCGATGGGGCTGGGAGCGGGGGCGCGACGCCGCCGCGGTTGGTCGTGGTCTTCGTCTTTGTCCCCTTCGGCCGCAAATCCTTCGATTTGGCGCGGGATGTCTTCGTCCGCTTGGTTGCGGCGTCCCCTTTGGCCAGGCCGGAGAACGCCGGGAGAGCATCAATGGCCGCAGCACCTGCTTGCGGGACCATGTGCGTTCCCGCGCGCCTCCGCTTGAGGACGCTCGTCCACGCGACCAGGTTCATGATGTCGGCGGGGGTGGTGGTGGTGGCGGGAGCTCCGGCGGCCACGACAGAGGGTGGCGGGGGCTGAGAGCTAGCTCCGGCGGCCAGCGGGGTCGATTCGAGACTCATACCGCCGGAATCGGGCGACGGCGGCGCAGAGGACGGTGATGGCGCGCAGATCGGCGGCGGCAGCGATGGTTGGGCGCGTAGGGGAGGAGGTGAAAAGTCCGTCACGCACGTATTAGGGGTTCTGTTCGGGTCGCGTTCGGTTCGCCCTTCGGACCCCTACAAATACAAGCCGACTTGGCTTTTCGGTCTCGGCCCGAAAACATTTTTTCGGTTTTGCCTGGTTTACGATCACTGATCTGCGCCACATTTCGAACCGAACCCGTAAACTAGCGGTTATTTTTCGGTTTTCGCATGTTTACGGGCTCTGTTAGCGATGCTCTTATCTGGGCCAAACGTGAACCGTAGAGAGAGAACAGAAGAAAGCAGAGCAACTATTTCTCTCCTCATCTATTCCTCACCTCTTGCTCGTTCTCTCTCTCACACGCGACTGGGGCGGGCTTCTCGATGAACATCGCCGCCGCCGGTGACCACGGGTAGGCGAGGTGAGCCACCAGCGACCCTTGGGTGCAGATGCGAAGCAGGAGGCTGAGTTTGGGCTGGGGAAATAGGTCAGGTTCGTCTAGATCAGAGAGGAAGCGCAGGAATAGATCGATCTGGAGCCGATTTCTTGCCGGTGAAAAGGTAAATATTTCCAAAATTGGATCATAATGGCATCGCTCGCACGCGCTCCTATAGGCGATTGCGCCGCTGCCTCCCCTCATCGCCCTTCCCCCCGAGATCCCACGACGCTGGTGACATATGCCAGCGTCGTGCGCGCAGTGGTTAGGGCGAGAGACTCTGCTGATCCCGTGAGGGGTTCAGCAAGGCGGGGGCGCGCTGGGACTCGTCTTCCTTCTCCGTGTGTTGATCGGTGCTAACGCCCCAAGATCGGTACTATGTAGACTTAGCGATTTCCGCCAAATCCGCATAATAACGATCCTAGGACACCCACCAGGCATAACGTGCACATCGCAACACACACGTTATGCGGGTGGAATTGTGATAATATTACAATAGTTCTCGACGGAACCCACAAAAGAACATATATACAGCAACGACTCATAGAGTCAAGAATACAAAGATACAGTACAAAGATCCAAACAACAACGGAAGCGGATAGCGTCCGACTACGGACAAGATACAAATTGGACTAAGAGTCCTGAAGATAAGCAAAGGCACCATATCCCTGCCCAGGCCAAGCCTAGCCGGAGGGATTCCCAAGCTAACGTCGTCACACTTCATACCTGTTGGCTACATTGGAATAGCAGCCCGAAGGGGTCAGTACTAGTAGAAGTACTGGCAAGTAATACTCACAAGATATCAAAGCTGGAATTCCGGGGAAAAGGGGTTAGCGATTGAGGTGGCGGCAAGCAGCACTATCAACTTATAGAGACACGCTACAACAACTTTCGTCTAATAGAGAGGAGGTAAGAGAGCGCATAGGTAACCAACTATACTAACACCACTGGCGGAGCTACCTTAGGGCCAAACTGGGCCATGGCCCGCCCAGGTTTTTCACCAGAAAATTATTAACCCTTGTGCATTCGAGGCCCAGCCCACTACACGCATTGCTCCTCCCTGTACGCTACCTCCCATCGTTCCCCTCCAGTGTCCAGTCTCGGTCTCTCCACAGAAGCAATGGCCATGGTGGCGCCTCGCTAGGTTTAGAAATATGGGAAAAACCGGGGGGGATAGGGGGAGGCAGTGGAGCAGAGGATGCACAGCAGCGCCGCTCCGCCGTTGGCTGCCGGGGCTCGTCCAGTGGTCGTTGCAGACCTCACACGGCCGCACCGCACGGGCACGAGGCCAGTAGGAGTTCTAACAGCGGGCGCCGATATTGCGACCAAATCGATCCCTTTCTCTTGTCCAATTCCCCTGCCTAGATAATCTTCTTTCTTCCCCGAATTCCTAGCTAGCAATTTATAGCATATATTCTTCACAGAATTATGAATTTCTTCTACAATTTTGCCCCAAAAAATTCTGTTTTGTTTAGCCTGGCCCGCCCATAGATTGTTGTCAAGCTCCGCCACTGACTAACACCAAACATACCCAGCCAATTCCTTACCAGCCCGTTTATCCCACGAGCAGCAAGCCCAAAGGCACTCACACAGTTGGCAATTTTATAGGTTATTGTTCAAGTAATCTATCTTACTAGTCAAGTTATTATTATCAGGTGTAGGTTGTCTATGATCTTGTTAGCCAGCATCATCACCAAGTCATCCATAACCGTGGACACGGCTTTTCGAAAAGATTTAACCCTGCAGGGGTGCACAAATGTAACCACACGCACTTCAACCCTTGTTGCCAGCTATTAGCACACTTCCTAAGGTGTGCCGACAGGGTATCCGACGCTACACTTTCCTTCATTACAACTCTAGTCCAGGGAACCACCTAGCTAAGTCTGACCCACCTTGAAAGTCCGGCCGAAGCTCCGAGGTGGACTTAACCGTTTGCGCCTATGGCTAGGTGACACAGACTACCATGAGCTGGTCACTTCGCATCATACCGCAAGCCCTACGTAAGTAACCACGTATCCATCTTACCATATCATCCGCGCTCGTAACCGTAGAAACACCCGAACTACTTGTGGCGCCCTTGACAAGGCTGCAGATCCGGTACTAGGTCGAGGGGAGTCCCATTTCCTCCCACATGTGGGTAGTGCGCTCAGTCTTGGATCAAAGGACAAGAACTCGGGTCCTAGGTGACACTAGCAGAACAAATCACCACGATTGGCCTTCCGCCGGTGCCTTATCTTTATTAATTATTCCCATCGCCAAACATTAAAGATTATCATGTGAATTAACCCAACTATCAAATTTTAACAAGACTAGAACATGACTCGAGCAAAACAAAGCTAAGTATGCACTACGACTCGCAAGGCCAACAAGATAAACAAGCAACAGGGTTATAGGATGTGGGGCGGGGCATATCATGGCTGCAAGGTAAACATGCAAATAGGATCAGGACACAATCATCGTAATATAAGGCTATCAAGGAACAAAATATAGGAGGTGTAAGAGACAGAAAACAAGCAAAGATAGCAAGGGAGTATCACTTGCCTGCAATCCGGTAGAGGTAGCAGAACCTGTCGTTGCTCACATCAACTCAACGTCCTATTCTGGAAGAAGCAACGAACTCTGGACAACAGAAAAGATGCATTTTACTCTACTGCAAAAGAAGCGGCATGTTGATGACATGATGCATGACAAATTAAATGTGATCCAATTTTATTCCCTAACACATGGAAAATCAATTTAAATGGGATTGGTGCACAATATAGATGCACCGGACAAATCCCACAATTAGTTGATTTAATTACACTAAATGGATAAAGGTGCGATGTTGATTAAGCATGCATGATTTTATAAGATACGGATATATATGGCATATAAGGGTTTAGGGTTGGGGTCGCACATCGGATTCGGGGATCTTCGGATTGGAAGCCGTCGTCCTCGGGTCGTAGTCGAAGTAGTCGTCGTAGTCGAAGTAGTCGTGCCGTCCATAGTCGAGGTAGTCGACATCGTGGAAGTAGTCGTACTCGGGTCGACGTCGTGGCGGACCATGGCGTTCCGGGCTTTGGGGTTGACGGGGTTCACGGCGGTCGGGGGGTCGGACACCGGTCTTCACGGACACGCACGAAGGCGGCCGGCACAAACGGGCACAAAGAACTTGGCGCACCCACGAACGCGGAAGATTTTGGTGGGTTCCGGTGTCGGGGAAGATCTTGTCGTATCCGTCTTCGGGGACCGGGCTTCACGGTGCTTCACGACGGGAACGGGGAACTGACACGAAGACGTCGGGAACGTCCAGCGGGAACCGAAAACGGGTAACACGGAGGCGGGCCGTCGGGGAAAAATCCACGACGGGGACGGAGACACGACAGCAGCAACACGAACACGGTGACGGAGATGGACACGGGATGCCGACGTCTTGCAGGAATTACGTCGAACACCTAGCGAGCACCGGGGACAGGGGCAGCAACGACACGGGCAACACACCACGGGGACGAGCAGGAGAGGTGGTCGCATGGAGGAGGAGACGCGCGGGGGCAGGAGGAGCACGGGGAGGTAGGGGCCTCGAGGAGGAGGAGAGGTGACCAGAGGAGGCGTGGCCAGCTCGGGCCGCGCCCGTGCAGGAGGCCGGCCGAGCTCGGGCTCGAGCTGGAGAAAGGGGAGGCGCAGGAGAGGAGGAACAGGGGGGCGGCCGGCGTCGGGTCGAGGAGGATGGAGGAGGGCCGGAGGTGTGCGCGTCGCGGCGGGGCGGCGACGGCCAGGGAGAGGCAGGTCGTCGGCCGGCAGGAGGACGGTGAGGAGCTCCCGTGGCTCGATGCGCAGGAGGAGGACCGGGCCGGGTCGAGGCGGCCAGGAGGAGGGAGCTCGCGGGGCAAGGGGGAGGAGAAGAGAGAGGAGGGAGAGCAGCGGGGGGGGGGGGGAGGAGAGGAAGAGCAAGGGGCAGGCCGGGTGGAGGAGGGAGCAGCACGGCGGTGGCTCGACCGGGAGGATGAGGAATGTGGCGCGGTGGAGCAAGGGGATCGAGCGGGGAGGAGCGGGTGCGTGCGGGCAGAGGGGATCGGGGTCTGCGGAGAGGAAGGGAATGGGGAGAGGAGAGAAAGAGAAAGAGAGAAGAGAGAGGAGATGGTCCTGGGACCTGGATGCAAAGCAAAAGGACTTGTCTGCAAGGTTGGGGGACCTGTTCACGAAAAACAGAAAACAGAGGAGGGTGGCTGCAAAGTGTAGGGGGTAGGAACAGAAAAAGACCAGGGGAAACCCTAGGGTTTGGAGGTTAGGTGGGCTTGGGCCAGGTTTGGGCTACTCTCTCACGATTCTCAAAACATTTTTATTTTGCAAAAAAAAATTGGCAAATGATTTTTAGAAAAATGAGACGACTGTCTCGGTATAAAATATTTTCCGACAATTTAAAAAAAATAGGGTTTAATAAAAATATTTTTGTTGCCAAAAATATGCGATGCGATGATGCTGATGTCATGATGATGCAAAAAATAAAATAACAAGAAATTCTAATTTGGAAAAAAAAACCCGGGCATTACAGTGCTCGTCGAAGAGGGTGAGGATCAGCGAGCCGCCATGGAGATTGGCGCGCTCAGGGCGAGCGGGGATTTTGAACCCCGCTGGCCCACGTATCAGCGGCACAACTTTGCGGGCTCACGGATCATCACCAGCTGGCACAATCCATGGCGGAACGAGAAGGCGCCGTAGTCAAGCGAATACGGGTGGTGAAATTCCACTTCCATCAGGCAGGAGTGCCGACAAGGAGGGTGAGATCGTGTCGATGTTTGGTCAGAATTGGGAAATTCCGGACTCGACTAGACCTAGGGTTTCTACCTCTGCCCCGGTGTTGGTATGGATTAGGCGTGATCTGTTTGAGGCGAAGAAGTTCACGGCGGCGGACTGTTTCCCGGCGGGGAAAGGGCGTCTGCCTCCGGCGAAGAAGTTCTCCTTCTCAAAGGACTTCTGGAGCGCGGAATCGGGGCGGGCCACCTTCGCTGAGGTCCTCATGGCTGGTGATGGTGGTAGAGGAGAAGGTGGGGGTCGATATGGGGCTGGCCGTGGCAGGAATCCCCGCGGTGGTCGAGCCTCAGTGTCGCTTCCTCCTCTGCGGCAGCAAACTGGCGGTAAGCCTAATCCACACCCCAGTTCATCTATTGCGCCGGTGGTTCCTGTGCAAAATCTGCCTCAGCAGCCTGGAGGGGATGCAAATATGGGGATGTTTCAAATGATGCAGCCTGGGCAGTATTTTCAGATACCCAGTGGCCATATCAGATGCCGTATGGGCCGAATCTGCAGAATCCCATGATGTCAATGAACTTTCCTGGTCAGTTTGCTCCTCCCCCAGTGCAGTATGCTAATAGTCAATCTGGGAGTGGTGGTATGGACAATAGCCAATCATCTAACTCCAATAAGAACAAGAGGAAATCTGTCAAAGCTCCTGCCTCTGCTCCTCAAGTTCTGCAAGGATCAATGCAGGAGAAAGAGAAAATGCCTGTGCAGGAAAAAGCCAAAGTTACTTCAGTTCAAGTGTTTGATCCCAAATACAAGAGTGTGATTTGCTATAACTGTGGTGAGCCAGGTCACTTTGTAGGTCTGTGCTCCACTCCTAAGTGTTGCTTCATCTGCAGTAAGCCTGGACATCATATGGATTCATGTCCTGAATGGTACAAGCCTCTGCCCTCTGCTCAATATCTTGGCAGTTCAAATGCTGGGCTAGGTTTCTTCCATGTGGATGTTGAAAACCCCAAGGCTGCAAAATGGCTGAACTTCGGCAATGTGGGTGTGATACAAATCTTGGAAGGTGAAGCTTCTGAACAGGAATTGGAGGCAAATTTCACTGAAATGTGGAAGACTAACTGGTACTGGCAGATCAGACAGGTTGGTGCCAAGAAATTCCTTATGAGGCTCCCCCCAATAAGAACATTGATGAACTCGTAGAATTCCCATCCATCAACCTGAAGAAGAAGGGTGTCAGTGTGTCTTTCTCTAAGTGGAATGGTGAACTGGAGCCTTTCAGTGAACTTAAGGAAGTATGGGTCAAGATTGAAGGGATTCCAACTAAATGGTGTACCTGGAAAGTCATTGCTCAAGTGGCCTCAGCTATTGGGGTGCTAGTTAATGTTGACTGGCATATGATCTTCAGGAGCTTCTACAGAACTGTCAGGGTGAAAGTGTCTGTTAGAGACAAACAAAAAATCCCAAAAGACAGGCTGTTTGAAATGGAGCAGAATATGTTCCTTGTCTTCTTTGATGTAGAAGAGGAAGAAGACTCTGATGGAAATGATGCAGATGATAATGATGGTGGGGGTGATGAGGACCTCCAAGCCACTGATGGGGAAATGGGTGATGATTTTGCTGATCAGGAAGCTAGGGAGAACAATATGGAGACTGATCAAACCACACATTTCTCTACCTCTGTTTCTGGGAGTACAGGGGCTAGAGCTCATCAGGTATCAGCTGTTAATGCAACCACAAGCCGTAGGATGGAGGAAAGTGTGCTTCAAGAAGTCTTGGGAGGTGGCAGGGTACAAACTCCTTTGGAAATTACTCCTGTCTGCTTGTTACCAGATGAAAACATCTCTGTTGATTTGCTTGAAGGCACTGTCTCTCAGCCAATGAATGCTGCAACTCAAGAGGTGATACCAGCAGTTAATGTGGCTACTATCACATGGCAAAACATAAATAAGGAGAAGAAAAAATGGGGTCCAGTTGTGGCCACACGCACAAGCTCTAGAATCCAGAAAGATGGGAGGACTACAGTGGAGAAAGCTCAAGATATTCTTAAAGCTAAGAATCTTGAAGTCCCCAAAAGTAAGAATTTCTCTCAATGTATCTCCAATTCCTTTGCTGTTCTAGACAATGCTACTTTAATGCAAAATGCTAGAAATGCTGGGATTACCCTAGGAGATTTTGAAGAAAATATAACTGATAACATCAACATTGTCAAGGAGACTGAGTTGGATAGGCTTAATAGATTCCACTATGACCATCCTCACATGTTTCTTCCCATTATATTGATATTACTGTCGATGAAATTAACCCTCCAGTGGTTCCTATTAAGGAAAATACCCACTCTAATGCAGTCTCTCACCCTAGTGATGAGCTGCTCACTGAGGCACCTTGGACTGAGGTGTCCAGTGGGAGGAAAAGCAGTAGGAAACAACTCCAATTTTCATCTAAATGATAGTAGGTTTCATTTGGAATAGCCGCGGGCTAAATAGGGCTTATAAACTTTCCAGGGTGCATGATCTCTATAGAGAACATCACCCAAACTTTATTGGGCTTTCAGAAACCAAGAAGGAGGACTTTACCCCTTCTCAATTGAAGCTCCTAGATCCTCATGATATTTATGAGTGGCATTGGCTACCAGCAAAGAACACTGCTGGTGGGATTCTTGCTGGGGTCAATACTAACTTCTTTGAAGTAGTTTCTTGGAATAACCATACTTTCTCTGTCTCCTGTCTGCTTAAAGACAAAAAGGATGGAGGAGTATGGAGGTTCATCTCTGTTTATGGTTCTGCCTATGAAGAACATAAGCTGGAGTTTATAATGAACTGCATAATGTTATGGCTGGTTGGCTAGGCCGCACCAAGATTGGGGGGACTTTAACCTAGTCAGAAACAATGCAGAGAAAAATACTGGTAGTATTAATCAGAAATGGGCTAATTTGTTCAATGACTAGATAAATAAATTTAGTCTAATGGAACTTAAGAACAATGGGAGAAAATATACCTGGGCTAACAACCAGGACAATTTGGTTATGGCAACTCTGGATAGGGTTTTTATCACTACTTGTTGGGATGCTTTATTCCCCTCTAGCCTTGTTAAAACCCTAGCCAGGCTAGGAAGTGATCATACTCCCTTGGTTGTAGATACTAGTGCTATCACTATCCCTAAAATCAAACAATTTAGGTTTGAGAAGTGGTGGATCCAACAAGAGGGTTTTGACCAGGCTGTTGCAAGAGTTTGGAACTACCCCTGTAGCCTTAGTAAGGCTATTGATATCTGGCAATTAAAGTCAGGAATTTTAGGAAATTTGCTAAAGGCTGGTCTGCTAACATTGAATCTTGTCAATTTAAGTTGAAACAACAACTTGTTGCTGAATATGATCTCCTTGATATTATGTCTGAGACTCAAACTCTTTCTCCTACTTCTAAGAATAGAATGAAAACTATTTCTTCTGATTTGACAGAAATGTGGAAGAAAAAGGAAGTCAAAGCTAGACAGAGGTCCAGGGAGAGGAAAATCTTGGAGGGAGATAGAAACACTGCCTTTTTCCACTCTGTGGCTAATCAAAGAAGGAGGAAGAAGACAATCACCTCCCTTCAGAATCTTGAGGGTGTTACTGTGGATGACACTAAAGGTATTATGGATATTGTTGTTGATTATTATAAAAAACTCTTTGGTTATGAAGATAAACTCAATATGGATATAGATAGTGAGTTTTGGTCTGATAATGAACGTGTCTCCTCTGAACAAAATGCTTCATTAGAGGCTGAGTTTACTGAATTGGAGATAAAGGAAGCAGTATTCAGCTCTTATGCTGAAGGTGCTCCTGGACCTGATGGTCTCTCTTTTATGTTCTATCAACATTACTGGGATCTTATCAAAAAGGATCTCATTGCAATGTTTAATGACTGGAATAATATGGACCTAGATCTCTACAGATTAAATTTTTCCTTATTAACTCTTATTCCTAAAGAACCTGATGCTGTTACTATACAGAAGTTTAGACCTATTGCTTTGACAAATTATAGCTTTAAAATTTTCTCTAAATGTGTCACTACAAGGTTGGGTGTGATTTGTGAGAAGCTTATTTCTCCCAATCAAACGGCTTTTATTAGAGGTAGATATATCTTAGAGAGTGTGGTGTCTGCTCATGAAATTATACATGAGGTGGCTCATAGTTCTCAAGCTGGTTTTATTTTTAAACTTCACTATGAGAAAGCATATGACATGGTCAACAGGGAATTCCTCCTAAAAATGCTTGCTTCTAGAGGCTTTAGCCCAAAGTGTTTGTATTTGTTCAAATATTTGCTAGATAGAGGCTCAGTTGGAGTCAAAATTAATGATACTAATAGTGACTTTTTTGTTACTGGGAGAGGTGTGAGACAGGGTGATCCCATTTCCCCCCTCTTCTTCAATGCAGTAGCTGATGTTTTCACCAGAATGCTTATTAAAGCAGCGAACCATGGGCAGATCACTGGTCTTCTGCGTGGTTTTAGCCCCTCTGGTGTTGTCAGCATGCAATATGCAGACGATACCCTCCTTTTTTTAGATAAGGACATGGGTAAAACCATGAATCTCAAGTGGATTCTTTCTTGTTTTGAACAAATTTCAGGGCTTAGGATTAATTTCCATAAGTGTGAATTGGTCCCTATTAATATTGATCCTGATGAAGCTCAAGCCTATGCTCAGACTTTAAGCTGTAGGCTAGGAGACTTTCCCCTGAAATATTTAGGTGTTCCTCTCCACCACAGTAAGCTAAGAAAAGAAGATCTACAGCCTATTGTAGATAAACTTCTTAAGAGAGCTTCTGGGTGGAGGGGAAGACTCCTCTCTCATGCAGCTAAATTGGAGTTAGTTAGGAGTGTGTTAGCTAGCATTCCTATCTACCTGCTTAGTGTTATTAAGTTCCCAAAGTGGGCTATTAAGCTCATTAATTTCCAGATGTCCCACTGTCTTTGGGATAATTATGAGGGTCATTTTAAGTATCATTTAGCTAATTGGGTTCTGGTCTCTCAAAAGAAAATATTTGGTGGACTGGGTATCCCAAACATTGTGATATGAACATTTGCCTTCTATCCTCTTGGATTAGAAGATATCATTTAGATGAAGATAAGCTTTGGAAGCAGATTATTGACTACAAGTATGAGGTGAACTCCCACAACATTTTTTCTTCCTCCCCCACGGGGGCATCACCTTTCTGGAAAGGTGTCCTGTGGGCTGCTAAAACAGCTCAATTGGGATACTTCTGGAAGGTGGGAGATGGTAGAAAAATCAAGTTGTGGGAGGACCAATGGTTTGGTTCTTCCAGTCTGGTTGTCCAGTTCTGGGATTTATATGAAATTGTTAATGAGAAGAATGCAACTATTTCTGAGCTGTGGGATAATCAGTTAAAAGTAACCTTTAGGAGGTGCTTTAATAGTGAACTCATGATCAAATGGTATGAGCTCTTGCAGATTGTCCAAACTATCCAGCTCAGTGATGAGGAAGACTCCCTGGTCTGGAAATATGAGGCCAAAGGGATCTATAGTGTTAGCTCTCTTTATGCTGTCATCAATTTCAGAGGAGCTTCCCCTGTTTTTGTTCATGCAGTTTGGAAAATCAGTGTGCCTCCTAAGATACACTTTTTCTTATGGTTGTTATCTCATAATAAAATTCTTACTAGAGATAATCTGTCTAAGAGACAAAATGTGGATGACCTAACCTGTGTTTTCTGCTCAGAAACTGAAACTTGTTGCCACCTCTTTTTTGAGTGTGCAGTGGAAAAATAAATGTGGTCTAAGATGAAACATGTTACTGGCATCTGCTCTGACTCTGTCTCTTTTGAGTCTATTGCTAGCATGTGGCTTTGTGACAAAAAATTTAAATCTCACAATGCTGTTCATGCTGCTGCACTTTGGATACTCTGGAATACTAGAAATGATATGTGTTTTAATCGTTCTCCTTGGCCTGGTTTGCAGTGCATGTGGAGAAGGATGACCTCTTTGCTGTCCCAGTGGAAGGTCCTATTCTGCGAGGACACAGGAGGAGCAGTGGAGAGTGCTATCTCTGGACTGGAACACATGGCGAGGAGACCTCCACTTTTATGCTGGCCGGATCCTGGCTGAACTTGAAGAACCTGGTGGGAACTGATCTGGAACTGGCTCAAGCTGAGAGCCTGGCGGACGATGAAGGAGATAAAGTGTGGAAGATCTCCTCTGAAGGTCTAGCAAAACGCCTAAAAGAGAATACACTCATGCTGGTGGATGATGGAGCGACGCTGAAGATGGGTTGATGCTATCCTCCCCCTCCCCCTGATGGTGTGATGATGTAGATCTAGTCAGTGTAGATTCTAGTTCTCTGTCTGCCTGTTGCCTCGTTGAACTCTGGCTCTTAAAGTCGTGGCTGTTAGCTTGGTCTTTTGACCTTTGGGGTGGTTTGCTGTTGTGCCCCCCCCCCCCCCCCCCACCCAGCTGGGTGCTGGTGAAAAATGCTGAAAACTCGTGTCTGGTTGTATGTTGGTTTCTTTAATGGAACCGGGGCGGGGCCCTTTTTCTCCAAAAAAAAATTCTTGCCGGTGATTTTCGGCTCCATTGCCACAAGACATGACTTTGCCTCCTCCGTCAAATCTCAGCAGAGATTTTTTTCGATTTGGTTGGATTTAGTTAGGTCTTCCGATATGATTTGTATGCAAAATTTTATTTTGTCTTCCGATTGTGCTGCGTAGTGATTGGAGTATTAATTTGTGAGGGTTCTTTCTTCCTCTTCTTGAAAATTGATCTGTGCATTCATTCTCCTTTGTTCTTATTTCTTGGGTACTTAATTTCCATGTTCGATCCAGGATCTTTTTGATAAAATTGGTGTATATGTTTATTTGACAACAATTGGTGTTAGTGTTTAATCAAAGCAGAGACCATTTTTATTGTATGCTTAACCGTGCAACACCATCGATTTTAATTACTCCATTTTGGGATAAGATTTTTGGAGTATAAGTTATATTCTGCCTAGGCGATGAATCCATTTTTGGATTAGATTTTTTCTGGAGACACTTGTGATGATTTGTATCTCAGCACTTAAAATCAAATATAATCCAGTGAAGTTGTGATAATTTGTTTTTAATAATCTGCACAAACCACAAATTACTAATATTACCACTAATTTGCAGTGAATATTATATGTTAGAGTATGGGCGTGTAATCTTAGTACTCCTACTGTTTGTATTATAAAGTGCATCACTTATTTAACCCATGTTTAGAAATCTGAATCTTGAATACAAGAAGACCTACGGATGCATTGATGGATTGTCGGTGGGTCTCACATGTGCCACCCCTTTTTCTTCCTAAAACGGTAAAAATATCATATACATGTGAAATACACCACCTAAATGCACTGATTTCACCATCTCGATGCGCATGCACAGCCCAGATAAAGGGCTACCTGTAGCCCGGCCTCCAAATGGACTTTTCGATATTCTATCGTCATAATTGTAATATGTTCTGGATGAGAGATTCAGAGGAAAACCTAATTACACATATATGAAATAATAAATACCAAACCCAAATACCTAGTTAGGTCTTTGTATTGATAAATCTAGTTTTCATGAACTATTCTTAACTGTAACATAGTGTTGGGTAGAAATCTTGATATACTGAGAGATGCCTTCTCAATACATTGATTGTAATTTCTCATCGTTTGGTATTCTTGGACCATGAGAGTATTGTAGTCTCAGATACCTGGATACCAAAAATATGCTTTTGAGGATACCAAATGTCTCTCCTTAACTAAGTGATCATAAAAGTATATATCTTCCACATATATTAGAAAATATGTGGTAGCCTAGATATGTCAAGACTTTAATTTACTCCTCCGGAGATGGAGTGATACACTCTAGCCCCGCTTGGTTATTACGATGTCCACCATCGCCTCGCCAGGTACCTGACTATTAGTTAGTCATGTGTGACATTGAAATATGGAATACGAAGTAATACACACCAGAGAAATGAGGACAACTAGGTATAGTGATCAAAGTGTTTTACAAGTTACCGATAAGGTCTCACCTGATCGAAACGAGAATCTAGCTAGTTCATGCAAGTGTTACATACTGCTAACCAACAACATAACAATAATTAAGTATACACGCAGCAGAAAATAAAGTAAGAACTAAAACAACATATCAAGGCCCAGCATGGTATTATAAATTATTTGTTCTGAGGGAACTCGCCGGTCCTACATGGTGTATATGGAAAATATGCAAGTACCCGAAGTTCTAAAAACGTCAGGGCTTCAAAATAATTGTACCGTGTCGGGCACATGTTGCCTAAACATTCAACGCTCGAGCTATTCAAATGATAGGCGTATACTGTAGCCATCCATTCTTTTTCTCTAAAGCTGCTAATAAAAATAATCTCTTTGAACGGATGAAATCCGAGTACGTTACACCAGTGGCGACGCGCTTTAACCCCGTCTCCTTCCTCATCAACATCGCCATAACCAATGTTTGGATCAAATATTTCTTTAAATATTGATTCCTTTGTGTCTTCAAGTTGAGAACCAACTCTATTCTCACAACAATGTCATTATCGGAGTTCCAATCAAACTTCTCTTCAATTATTGCTTTCTTGCTGACTTCTGAAAGGTGAGAGCGAACTAATTCATAGTTGATGTCTTCTAAGGCCTAGGGACCATGAACGCGCTGATCAAATGATCCCACACCCTTAAGGTCATATTCACTCTTCAACACCCAATTCATATGACCATATGATTCGTTTAGAAGCCAAACTCGAAAGACATCTTTGATGAATGAGGCAAAGTACACACCATTTTTTGATCTTCCTAGATGAGGGTGCGCACTAGGATCCATGTCTGGTGGTGGTTTGATCACATGGTACTTGTCGGATAAGGATATCCTGCAAAATCATACCACCATTATGAATACGTAAGAACATTCTACCGAGTCGAAAATATTGTTACTATGATGATAAGAACAAGCATCGATATCAAACTAGTAACTGAATGGATCGAGTAGATATATACCTCATGACAAAATTAGTTTGGCAATGCACATAAAGTGTGTAAACTCCTATCTACTCCTTCCACTCAGATCACGCAAATCTCACACAGAAGAGGGGAATTGTGTTAATTTAGCTCGTTCCACCCAGCCTCCCACCGAGCATGTTCATACACGGCGACTCGCCGTCCATTCCGTCTCCTTCCTAGCCAAGTTTTCTGTGAAACCTTACCTAGCTATAAGTACTAAGCGAAAGATGCGTTACAAGGCTCAGCGAGCCCATTCATGGCCTGCAAGCCGTGTCGGCAGACGAGTGACCCTCTTGGGCCGGCCCACGTAGCATTCCTTCTCTTGGTCTTGCTCCTCACTTGCTGTTGCCGGTTGATCAACAGTAGCTTCCTCCAGGACTGGTTGATCGACGGGCGTCTGGCTCCCGCCATCGTGGTCGCTGACAATCCCCCCATCTTGTAAAACTGCTTGTCCCCAAGCAGGAGCGAGAGGAAATTGTTGCTGAAGAGCCTCGAGATCTTCCCAGGTAGCCAGGTCCTCCGATGCCCCACTCCATTGGATCAGCCCTTGAGTGACAGTGGTAACACCACGTTGTCGTACTCGTTTCTGCAGTACACGGATAGGAAACTGAAGGAACAAATCAGGTGCAGGTAACTCAGGCAATACCTTTTGATCGGGACGAAGGCACTTCTTCAACTGTGAAACATGGAAAACTGGATGGATGCGGCTTGATTCTGGCAACTGCAGCCGGTAAGCCACAGCACCCACGCGTTCGAGAATCAAGAAGGGCCCAAAGAACTTAAATGCCAGCTTATGGTTGGAACGACGAGCCACTGACAGTTGAATGTAAGGTTGCAACTTGAGAAAAACTTCGTCCCCAACCTGGAAAACACGCTCCACCCTCCCCTTATCAGCCTGATGCTTCATCCTTTGCTGCATACGAAGCAAGTGCTGTCGAGCCGAAGCAATGACCAAGGCACGTTCCTGCAGCCACAGCTGGATGTCTGGGGAAGCAATTTTATCAGTAGCAGTGATACCAAAATAGCGGGGGTGACGACCGTAGATTATTTCAAAAGGTGATTTCCCCAGCGAGGAATGCCAATTGGTGTTGTACCATAATTCACAAAGTGCCAGCCACTTGGACCAATGCCGTGGATGCGAGCTGATGAAACAACGCAGATATGACTGGTTGACCCGCTCAGTCTGGCCATCGGTCTCAGGATGATTTGCTGTACTCATGCGCAATTGAGTGCCAGTTGCACGAAACACAGACCGCCAAAAAGCACTAGTGAAAGTGGGATCACGATCAGAGACAAGCGAGAGTGGCATACCATGCAGTCTGTAGATGTTGTCAACGAACAGTTCTGCAACCTTGCTGGCAGTGTAAGGATGCCGGAGGGGAATAAAATGAGCGTACTTGGAAAGCTTGTCGACAACGACCAGAATGCAATCAAACTGGCGAGAAGGAGGTAACCCAGAAATAAAATCCATCGTAGCAGTTTCCCAAGGCTGCGAAGGAATAGGAAGAGGTTGGAGTAAACCTGGCGGCAGTGTGCGCTCCGGCTTGGCTTGTTGACAAATGAGACAAGTTTGGACGTAGTCCTTGACTGCAGCTTTCATATGTGGCCATTTGAATAAGGATGAGAGACGCCTGTAAGTGACAGGGAAGCCAGAGTGCCCCCCCACTGGGCTGTCGTGGAAAGCAGCAATTATCTGTCGCTTTAGAGCAGAGTCATCACCAATCCAAATGCGGTTGTCACAACGTAGCAATCCATCTTTCCAAGTGAACCTAGAATCTGCATTGGGGTCTATAGCCAGACGTTGTACCAGCTGTTGCGCCTGCACATCAGAGACATAACTGGCTTCAATACGCTCCAACCAAGCAGGCTTGACAGTGCTAATTGACATCACTTGAGAGGAAGCGACAGGTTTTCGTGAGAGAGCATCAGCAGCACCATTGTGAATCCCCTTCTTGTACTCTACCCTGTATTGGAGTCCCATCATCTTAGTTAGGGCCTTCTGCTGCCAGGGTGTGTGGAGCCTCTGGTCAGTCAAGTGTACCAGACTTTTGTGGTCTGTCCGAATAACAAACTCACACATTTGCAGGTACGAACGCCACTGTTGGACAGCAAGTAAGATAGCCAAGTACTCCTTCTCATACACTGAGAGTTGCCTATTCTTGGGGCCTAGGGCACGGCTGACAAAAGCCACTGGGTGCCCCTTCTGTGACAGCACCGCGCCAATACCCACATCGCAAGCGTCCGTTTCAATCACAAAAGGCAATGAAAAATCAGGTAATGCCAAAACTGGAGCAGAAACTAAGGCCTGTTTGAGAGTCTGGAAAGCCACTTCAGTGTCAGGGGTCCACACAAATAAAGCCCCCTTTTTAAGTAAAGCCGTTAAAGGTTGGCTGATAATTGCATAGAAGCGGATGTATTTTCTATAGTATCCTGTGAAACCCAACAAACCACGGAGCTCCTTCAGATTAGCAGGTCGTGGCCAGTTCTTAACTGTGGCAATTTTGCTGTCATCGGTAGCAACACCAGCTCCTGAAATAACATGCCCAAGGTAAGCAATCCTCTCCTGGGCAAAGGCACATTTGGACATTTTAACCTGCCACTTGTCTCTTGCCAAAATTTCCAGGACAGCTCGAACGTGGCCCAAATGCTCATCATAGTCTCGACTATAGATAAGGATGTCGTCGAAGAAAACAAGAGCAAACTTACGAAGGACTGGGGCTAGGGATGCGTTCATAGCATGTTGGAAGGTAGCTGGAGCTCCTGTCAGTCCAAAAGCCATAACTCGGAATTCATAGTGACCGTTATGAGTTTGAAAAGCTGTCTTGAACTCCTCACCAGGGGCTAATCTGATCTGGTGGTATCCGGCGCGAAGGTCAAGCTTGGAGAACCAACGTGCTCCTGTTAGCTCATCCAGCAATTCGTCAATGACTGGCAACGGGTACTTTCCTTTAACAGTGATGGCATTTAAATGTCGATAGTCGACCACCAGGCGCCAAGTTTTATCACTTTTGCGCACCAAAATAACCGGCGACGCAAAGGCACTGCTGCTGGGAACAATCACTCCCTGCTGAAGTAACTCCTGTACCTGTCGCTCAATTTCAGACTTTAGTTCAGGTGACACCCTATATGGCCTCATCGACACTGGCCTAGCCCCGGGAATCAGAGGAATTTGGTGGTCGTGCTGGCGACGAGGTGGTAAGGAAGTAGGAGTCTCGAAAACCTGGGAGAACTGATCTAGCAACTCTTGTATGCCTGGGCGCAATTCCGGCTCCTGCTGGCCCTCACTGTCAGTGGACACCACATGTAATTCTAGCACCTCTGCTTCCTTATCCATCGACTCCACACCGTGAATGACTACAAACTCTCCATCTTGATGCAAAGCAAGCCAGTGCTGCGACCAGTGAGTAAGCATTGGGCTATGCTTGGCTGGCCAGCCAGTCGTGTCCCACAATTCCATCATAGGTTTCTAAAGGCAGAACCCTGAATTCGTCACTGAAATGTTGTCCTTGTGTTTCCCACTCTAAGGTTGGATAGTAGTCAGAGCATTGGAGCAACTCTCCACCTGCCACTCTAACTTGCAAAGCGTTTTTAAGAGGAACACGCCCAGCAAGTATATCTGCCCACTTGCTGTCAATGAAACAAATTGAACTGCCAGAGTCAATTAAGAATAGCAGAGAATGTCCTTGCACAGTAACCTGCAGCTTCATAGATTTAGCTACTGGGGTCTGAGTACCCACAGCAGCTAACGATATGGTGTGTAAGTGTTGCTCATGTCCCTTCTCGCTGACAGTTTCATTTCCTTCCTCCGTGTCCTCTGCCTGCATACACTCTAGCATTTCTTGCACTACATGTAACTGAATGGAATTCTTGCACTGATGTTCTCTTCCCCATTTCTCGCCGCAGACAAAACAGAGCCCCTTAGAACGACGGTAGGCCTTGAGGCTGGTCCATCTGTCTTCCCCACTATGCCTTGTGCTGTCTTGTGCCCGCTTCTCTTCTACCGTTTTGGATACCCATCGCTGTGGTGGTGGTGGTGGCGGCAAGGGCAGCGGTACAGCTTGTGCTCTTCGGATAGCAGTGGACGGCGGCGTGTTCAATGGTGTGCAACCATCTCCCAACTCTTCGTAGAGCAGTGCTAAAGTATACGCTGTATCCAAGTCCTTGGGTTGTTGTATAGCCACTAACACCCTGACCGATGGCTTCAAACCATCAATGAATCTGGTGAGGTAGTGTAGTACATCTGGCTTTGTTTCATACGCTGATATCTGATCGATTAGCTCCGAGAACCTCTGCACATAATCCTCAATGGTTCCCCCCTGAGAAATATGGAACAAACGACGCAGAAGAATCTGATGTTGATTTCGATTGAATCTTGCGAGCACTGCTGCCCCAAATTCCAACCAACTTGCCATGGGCTGCTGCTGCAAGAAAGCTTCCAGCCAGGTAGCTGCCGCCCCTGAGAACAGAGATGATGCATAAGAGATCTTCTGCTCGTCCGGTGTCTCCCAGCGCTGGAAATACTCTTCACACCTCCTCTTCCACAGTTTTGGGTTAGATCCGTCGAATTGGGGGAGTTCGACGCGAGGAGCAGAGCAAGGAAAATCAGAACGGGCCGATCCGTAACTGAAAGGTACGGGAGTAACGAATGATAGGCCGGGATGCATACCTCCAACCGGAGGAGGCGTATGCGATGCACTTGCCTTCCCCCGGTGCTGCAGATCGTCGTGGTGCCCATTGGGGCCGGTAGCGCCCCCCACCGGCGGCCAAGTTGGTGGCGCCGGCTGCCCACCCGGTGGCGCGCTCGGGGCGGCGCGGTTGATGCGATCCACGCTCGAGGTGAGTTTGGAGATCTCCGCGCTGAGGGAACTCTTGAGCGAGGCCACTTCTTCCCCCAACTGTGCCTGCATCGAGGCGAGGTTGGTGTTGACCTCCTCGAACTGCTTGTCCGTCTCGGCCATGAAGATCCTGACGGAATCGAGGATTTCCTTCTTGTGTGCGAGAAATTTGATCTCGTACTCTTCCTGGGTCTCGGCCCTCAAGATCTCGTACAGCTTCCTCGCCTCCGGCGAGAATTCCTCCATGATTTGAGCCTTGCAACGCGACTTGTGGCGGGTGTTGTGGGGGTGGATCGGAATCTCCAGATCTGGATCGGAGCTGCGCTCTGATACCAATTGTAAACTCCTATCTACTCCTTCCACTCAGATCACGCAAATCTCACACAGAAGAGGGGAATTGTGTCCTAGCCAAGTTTTCTGTGAAACCTTACCTAGCTATAAGTACTAAGCAAGAAATAGCGTTACAAGGCTCAGCGAGCCCATTCATGGCCTGCAAGCCGTGTCGGCAGACGAGTGACCCTCTTGGGCCGGCCCACGTAGCATTCCTTCTCTTGGTCTTGCTCCTCACTTGCTGTTGCCGGTTGATCAACAGTAGCTTCCTCCAGGACTGGTTGATCGACGGGCGTCTGGCTCCCGCCATCGTGGTCGCTGACAAAGTGCTTGCCGCCAGTAGGCAGAGCCATGGGGATTATTTCTCCGTCGCAGCTCAACAACAACCCCTGCAGCATCACCTTCTCTAGCAAAAGACCTCTACTCCCATCGGCCTGACCTTGACGAGAAGACATTCAAGATGCATGTAGATGGCGGCCAGTCGGATTTCTCCACCAAAGATCTACATCATATTGAAGACTTTCGTAGTTGCAATATCCAGGCAGATAAGGCCAGCTTGTGGACAGATAGGGAATGTTGAACACCAGGTATAGTGGGGCGACACGGTGGGATCGAAAGCTAGATACCTATCGAAACTACGGGTGATCCCCATCGGGTCGGCGCGGGGCCGGCCCGGAGTCAAACGATCCCAACACCGGGTGGCAGGGTTAACCACGTAGTCGTTTAGCAAGAGGAGGCCATTACAGTGATCATAGACGCAATAGTCTAGCTCTGATTCCTCGTAATCCTCGTCTGAAGAAGACGAGACAGTGGAAGGCACGAAGTCAAGTTTGGCGTTGATCTTACGAGAGGAGGGCCGGGCGAAGAACTCTGGGAACTCGTGCTCATCGAAGTGCATGAAGATGCCGGCGAGCGAGAGCGGGAGCAGGTCCGCACGCAGGAGGCGGCACTCGGCCTTACGGACGCAGCGCGACACGGCCAGACAGCGCGGCGGGAGTCGGCGGAGGACCTCGGCGAACACGTCGTCGGGGAGGTCGTCGCGATCACGCCGCCGCAGGCGTTCCATCGATCACGTTGCTCAGTTAGGTACGATCTTCCTCTGGATGGTGGATGGATCGGATCCGATATGTATATTCCAATTGATGGTGGCCAGATCGATCTGGGTGTGCTCAGTTAGCTCTGCACGAAAGAAGCAATAAGTACGCTGAAGAGTCCGTTTCTCAATTTTCTGCGGCAGTGTATCTTACATTTTTAACCTCCAGCTATATCATCTTTCTTATAATTGCATCCAATAAGATTTTTGCTAAAGGCATTCATCTTTGTTGTTATGGTTCCATTCGGATGGTGAAATAAATATGTTGAAAAATTTATAAATGGTTCATGAAACTATAATGCGTAAACTTAATTTAATTCTCTTTCTTTATTGTTACCAAATCGGATGAATTTCATGTCAGTCCAAAAACAATAAACCGAAATGAAAATGAGTAGAGAGAAAGAGGAACCTGTAAAAAGGAATCCCTCCATCCATTTTTACATTGAGATAGTGAGTTGTTGGATATAGTTCCAAAGGCTATGATGTTAGGCACGAAATTTTCATCCAACTATGTGCCGTTATAGAAAATATTACTAGTATAATTTTACATTATGCTTTGGATCAAGCAAAATATTTATGGCATCCATAAGGGTCGACTCTCAAGTCTCAACCTCTTCATGCCCGATAATTCAGATGTGTAGTAGAGATAAGAAGTGAAGAAAATACAACCGAGTCTTCAATAAAAGTGGGACTCGGATTCGAACATGTATATTTTCACATTTAGATAACCCTTTGTACATAATTAGTCTAAGACATGGAATGAAGGTAATTTACAAATACTTTCATGAAAAATATTTAAAAAACGCCAACTCGTTCATGAACTTTCTATATTACTTGTGAAGCTGGCATGAAGGTAATTTACATAGACATGTACCACTGCATACACTTTCAACCCGATTTTTAGTTTTTTTAATGGGAAAGGCCTCGAAGGGGCTAGATACGGCTAGATACTGCATTAAATTCTCGGCGGCAGGGTACAAATTACATAAAGGACCATCAAAATATAGGAATAAAGAACTGGTCCTCGACAATTACAGCATAGACCCTAGACGGAAACAAGAAAACGCAATCAAGTCCTCCGTCGTTACCGGTGAACACAGGCCTCAAGCAACCCCCTGACGTGGGTATACCCTCCGGGCAGCCCACCATTGGCATACCCAATGTGGCCCAGTTGAAGATATATTTGAAGGCCCACCTGGTGGCCCAATGAAGTCCAAGAAGGCACAACTTGGAGTACAAGACAAATTCATGTAACCGCTACATATAAAGCCAGGCAGGGGGAGGACGGAGAATATAGACACAACATCCGCCACCGGCGGCCACCATTGTAATAGCATGATCAATATAATCAGACAAGCAGGATGTAGGTCTTTACCTCACAATGAGTGGCCGAACCTGGGTAAATCCTTACTTGTCAGCCGTCTGATACTACTAGCGCGTCATCCTCCTCCCTCATACGAAACCCTAGGCATCTCACCTGGGATTTTGGCGTGGTAACCCCACGTCAGTTGGCGCCGTCTGTAGGAAGCACGCGCATTGGATCACGGTGTCGACGGCTCCAATCTTCATCAACGACTCCATCATCATACGTCCGGCCGGATCATCCACTTCATCATGTTCAGATTCGTCGTCAACGTTGGCGGCGGCTCGCTTCTTCCGCAAAGATGACAACACCGTCATCAATCAGATCTACTGCGTCTCGCGTAATCGGCAACTAGCTCCACGACACAAGCACCTGGACTAGTTTGAAGGATCGAAGCAGCCAGCTTTTGGTCCGATCGATACCACAGATCGGATCTGCTCTTGAGTGCGGATGACGTACAAGCATCGCAATACAAGCTAATCAAAGCAGCACACACGCTCGAATATCGAGATCAGATTTTTCGGACAGGCGATTCGAATCACACCATCAATATACGGCGTCATGCAACAAAGAGCTCAAGCAGCAATATCCATCGGGTAGAGTAAGTTCCAAGATCAGATTAATCCCTACCACCACGTGAAGGCCATACGCAATTAGGCAACATGCAAAAAAGAAAAAAGAAAAAGAGATTATTAAGCGGCTTGCTAGCTAGCTTGTGTGTACGTATAAAGCACGTACAAGCGCGTACGATCAAGGTGAGTATGCACACCATTGCATCTCAGTTTGGCGACTTCATCACCGTCGGGACTGTCATCGACTCGTCGCTGCGGCAACCTCACCGACACGTCGACAATCGCTACCATCGTCGACTCGCCCGCCATCGACTCCGCCGATTGCGGACAAACGGGACCGTCATCGACCCGCCGCTGCGGCAACCTTACCGACACGTTGACAATCGCTACCATCGTCGACTCGCTGCCATCGACTCCGCCGATCGCGAACAAATGTGACCGACATCGACCCGTTGCGGAAAACTTCGGCCTCGTGAGCATCGCGACCAGCTTCATCGACACCCCGATCGTCTACAATTTCGCCCAGTCTAACTCGGACCGCGCCATCTTTGACGAGCTGACGGTCCGTAGATGTGCTTCATGTCATCAACAACGAGGCAATCAACAGGCCGGCCATCGAGTCAGGCGGAATCGACATCCCCTCCTGCAACACCGACTCCGCCGTGGATATCAACAACACGCCGTTCTGGTTAATCGCCATATAGCCTACGCGTCATTAACAGCTAAGTCGTTTTCGTATTTAATTTTTTTAATCAATAAGGCTACTTAGCCATACATATATAATCTGTTTTGGCCGCACCCGACACTCGGGGACTGCGTCACATAGTGTACAAAGATTTTTCCTTTCAGCTATTACAGATGCACCACCCGCTGATTCGACAAGATGGACCCAGGGGCTGATCGTTGCAGCCGCCACGTCGAGTCCCTCGCATCTACTCCGCCGCGTTGACTCCGTCTACCGCATCGAGTCCCTCGGCGGGACCCGATACAACATCGGGTCAGCGGCACCTGATACTACATCGGGTCAGCGGCAACCGATACTCGGGGGCTACGCTGTATAGGCCTTACAACTAGATTGCCTCAGCGGCACCCGATACTACATCGGGTCAGCGGCGCCCAATACTCGGGGGCTACGCTGTACAGGCCCTACAACAATATCGCCTCAGTGACACCCGATACAACATCGTCTCAGCGGCACCTAATACTACATCGGGTTAGCGACACCCGATACTCAGGGGCTACGCTGTACAGGCCCAACAACTCATCAGCTCAGTGGCACCCGATATTATATCGGGTCAGCGGCACCGGTAATCAAGCGGCTAACAAGCACCTGATAGATCTTTGACTCCCTTTTCGGAGCATTACCCGAACAACGAACACAAATTACCCGAGATGAATCAGATACAATTGACCCTCGGATGCTGCACCTCACCGTGCAAAGGTAAGACCCACCGATCCGTCGTGTAGGGCCGGGACCGACAGCAGCAGCTGTGGTGACCTGACAAATATGCCATGCCAACAGGCGTCATGAAAAATCCCCACGGACGTGTTGGGTACCCTTTTAGGCTGGGTTCGACTCTGTGAGACCTCAAGCTGCCTGAGTAGAATTGATCTAGCCTCCAGGCTCGAGCCCGGGGACTCGAGTTTGACGTAGGTTGGTAAGGTTTGTGCCAAAGAGCACTTAACTGGTCCCGATCCGTCGACTAAACAAGGCCTACTACACCAAGCATCCTCCGCAAAGCGCCTTGAAACACGGGTACGGACATACTGCAATTGTAAGTCCACCAGGAAAACAAGACAAAGAGTTGAGTCCCTGCCAGACTCCTTAAGTCTACCAGGTCCTCGAGGGCTACTCGACGTACTATCGGGTTGGAAGCACCCGACAACGCAACAAAGATACAGACTCTATGAGTCGTACACTCCCATCGGGAGAGCGCTCGCAAAGTGCTCGACTGTGACAAGAAGCAAGACAAATTGAGCCTATGTCCAACTATAAATAGTTGAACATAGCCTCGGGGGCTACTCCCATCGGGAGCGTTGGTCGTGCACCCGATGAGAATTGAGTTAAACTTGCGTTTGCACTCGGTCCTTAGCAGAGTCGACCATATCGCACAAGACTTCTCAAAGTCGGGCTCTCTATAACCGCACCTGACTTCTCAAAGCCGGGCTCTCTATAGCCCGCACCGGACTTCTCAAAGTCGGGTTCTCTGTAACCCGCACCGGACTTATCAAAGTCGGGGTTTCTATAGCCCGCACCGAACTTCTCAAAGTCGGGTTCTCTATAACCCGCACCGGACTTATCAAAATCGGGCTCTCTGTAGCCCGTACCTGACTTCTCAAAGTCGGGTTCTCTATAGCCCCCACCGGACTTCTCAAAGTTGGGTTCTCTATAACCCGCGTCGGACTTATCAAAGTTGGGCTCTCTATAGCCCGCACCGGAATTATCAAAGTCCGGCTCTCTATAGCCCGCTTCAGATTTCTCAAATTCGGGTTCCTTACACCCGTGTCAGATTTATTATTATCAGTTCATCAATGTACCCGACGCATCGACTACGCCTACCCGACATGCTTGAAAGAACAAACGATGCTGAGATGTCGCCTAGAGGGGGGTGAATAGGTGATTAAAACTTTTCCGGTTTAAGGCTTGATAATTGCGGAATAAAACTAGGTGTTTAAATTAACAAGCCAACAAACTAAATAAACTAGGCTCATCTATGTGCACCAACAACTTATGCTAAGCAAGGCAAGCAACAAGGTGATAGTAAGATATAAAATTTCAAGCACGAAGGCTATCACAATGTAAATTGCATAAGTAAATAGCTCGGGTATAGAAATAACCGAGGCACGCGGAGACGAGGATGTATTCCCGAGTTCCTCCTTGTAAAGGGAGTACGTCTCATTGGAGGGGTGTGAGCTCGCCACAAGAGGTCTACTCAAGATGCCACAAAGGTCTCACCCTATTCTCCAATGAACCGCTAGGCTCACAAAGGGTTTGGTTCACCTTCCACTAGGCTCCTCAACTTAATAGGCTCCTCAACTTGAGGCTTCTTAGGAGGTGGCCTTTGTTCAACTCGTGGTGGAGCATGAGATTGAACAAGAGGCCGCTTCCCTAGTTGCTTCTCACTAAGAGGCTTCTTCTTCATTGGACAATCCCGAACATGGTGCCCTTCTAGCTTGCACTTGAAACAAATGATCTTGGCCGGATTCTTGACTTATACTTGGCCCTTCTTCTTGTCAATCTTGGACTTGTTCTTCTTGTTGGAGTTGAATCCAAGTCCACTCTTGTCATTGGGGAATTGTTGCACACTCAACATATTGTCAAGTGCACTCTTCCCTTCATGATGCTTTTCCAAGCCTTTCTTCAAAGAAGCGACTTGGGTCTTGAGGTATTTCCTTTCCTCTACATGGTTAGTGGCAACAAAAACACTAGAGGAAGTAGAAGCTTCATTGTTATAACAACAAGGCAAGGAGAGTAATTCATCACATGATGTACCAACATTTTGAGTGGATGAACTACTAGGACTAGCACATGGCAATATAGCATTTTTAGTTAAAGTTGTGCTATTATCCACATGAGGCTCACAAGATGTTACCTTGATAGTGATAGCCTCATGAGCTAACTTTAGACTCGCATAGGATGCTAGAAGATCATCATTAGAGCTAGATAGATTTTCATAACTTTCTTTCAACTTCCCATACTTGCTAGTTAGCAACTCAAGTTGAGCCCTTACCTCAACATTCTCCTTCAAAATGGATGCTTCACAAGAAGTGCAGTTAGTAGCACAAGCATCATTAATATTAGGAATGGAAGAAGACTTAACAATCTCATCATTTTTAGATAGTTGAGTTTGGAGTTGATCATGAGACAAGATAAGGAGAGAGTGTTCACGTTCCAAAGCCTTTTGAGCTTTGTCACGTCTCTCTATATCCTCAATTAGTCTAGCATTGCGAACACCAAATTCAACCTTTTCCTTTTTAAGCACTTTATATTTGGTAATGGCATGGTCACGTTCTTCAATAAGTTTATCAATAATAGCATCGTGTGACCCCTCAATATTCTCAAGTTGCTCTTCAAGAGAAACCCGAGTCTCATGCTCTTCCTCAAGGGCATTTTCTAAAGATGCTTTTTCATTCACGCTTTCTATCCTTCCCTTTTCTTCAAGGCTTGCTTCCAAAGACTTAATAGTATCCCCGCGCTCAACAAGGGTGCTCATGATTTCATAGAGGTTATCACAAGCATTTTTATTCTTTGAAAAAGCCTTAAGAACCATTAGTCCTTTATTACGAAGGAGAGCATCATCATTTTCTTCATCATTATTATTATCATCATCATCATTACTTGAAGATTTAGCCATAAGGCAAAAGATGGTTGATGACGATGAGCAATTAATTAAAGAACTACTCAAGTTCACATCTTGTTCCATAGAAAATTGGGTTTCCTCTATATTATTACCAATACAAGGATTAGAGGGAACACAAGCATTTTTATCATGGCAACAAGGAAAGGGAAGCATATCATTATGAGATTTATCCAAGCAATTTTTGGATGATATGCAAGGACTATCAACACTAGCATGTATGACGTTTATAGTGCTATGTATGTTTAGGTCCAAAGATGAGGCATTGCAACAAGATAGAGATAAAGAATCATCAATAATGAGCTCACTATCCAAATTGCAAAACCCATCACTACTCACCATTACATTAATGTGTGGCTTACCACATTTTGGTGAAGTAGACGAAGATGAGAACTCATCACGGCCGGAGGTGGAGGGAGAACAATCATCCTCAATAGTGTTAGACACTCCATATTTATCTTGAATTTTGGTCCAAAGCTCATGAGCGTTCCGGAAAGCATGATTGACTCAAGCACTACATTGCTCAAAACACGTGTAAGACCATTAAATGCTAGAGTATCGAGATAAGAGTTTTTCTCATCCTCTATAGATAAATTTTGGGAATCCTTTGGAGGAGAAAAACCCATATCTACAATACTCTTTAAAATTGGGTCTATGTCCCTAAAGAGATTAAGCATGCGAATTTTCCATACATCATAATTTGTGCCATCGAATATAAAAGTGGGATCGTGCACTAATTCTCTAAACGACATCTTTACTCTCTAGGCGGTAAAGCCCAAAAAGAGAGTCGAGGCTCTGATACCAATTGAAAGAACAAACGATGCCGAGATGTCGCCTAGAGGGGGTTGAATAGTGAAAGTGCATGGTTGCCCCCATGCATAGTTTTGGTAATTAATGACAATCTCAATGGACTAAGATTTGTTTTGAGCTCTATGTGTAGGTTGTCCTTTATCTTGTGTCAACGTCATTTGTTGATCAAGACCGAGCTTGTCTCCATGTGTTGGAGTCAAGATGCTTTGCTTGATCTCCATTTGTTGGAGTCAAGCTCAAGGGAAGAAAAGTGTGTGTTGATCAAGGCTTTGTGCGGGTTGATCATCACTCAAGGCCAAGTGAAGATATGCCGAAAAGAGCGTCTCCCATCTTGGTGTATGGGGGAGCATCAAGTGAATCTTCACCGAAGCGCAATCGAGGAAGGTGATGCATCTTGAGGAGTTAAAGATCGTCTTCATCGACCTCAAGTGGATTTAAGCGCAAGGCAAAGGTATGATCTTGATAGGGTTTCTATTTTACCGGTCTCATGTTGTTTAGTGAGAGACCGGATTATAGGTTAGATAACCGTACTATCAAGAGGGGCTCTCGACCGGATATCGTGATCGTATCGCCGTAGAGAGCACAAACCTTTGCATCCATGCAATCATCTTTATTGGTTCTTATTTGTCTCTTACCGTGCTGTGATCTTGGTGCTTGTCGTGCTTGTCATGACAAAGCCAAGTTCACCGAAAACGGTTTTTATATGCGTCTTCTTTGCGGTTTCGGTATTGGAGATTTTGCCGGTTTATCCGAGCGGAAGATTTCTCTCTTCCATTTCTTTGCAAAATCTCCATTGCTTGTTTGTCATTTTCAAAGGTAGCATTTGTCGTCCTCTTTCCAACAAAATTGGTTTTATTTCATTCGGACGTCAATTGCAAAAGTTCCGGCATTTTTGGTTTGGGAAAAAGAGTTTTTAACTTTCCCCATTTGGTTTTATTATATTTTCTTGGACTATGATGTTTCTTTGCATAATCTTGTTGTGCTCGTTGTGACGATTCCAACGAGTCCAAGATTATCGAAAACGGAGTTCGTGGGTGAAAGTTATTGCATTTCCGATTTGCAAATGGGAGCTTTTACCTTTCCCCATTTATCTTTATAATATATTCTTGGACTATGATGTTTCTCTGCATATTCTTGTTGTGCTCGTTGTGACGATTCCAACGAGTCCAAGTTTATCGAAAACGGAGTTCGTATGCGAAAGATATTGCGGTTTTATTCTCAGTTGTTTTTAAAACAGAAATTGGAAAAAGAAAAAAAAAAGGCTGCCGGCCTGGCCGGGCCCGAGGCCGGCCTCTGGCCGGGACACTCGGGTGGGCCGCCGGCCTCGCTGTCTCCCCAGGCCGGCCCAAGGCCATCTTCAGGCCGGGGCTCTCTGTAGGCCTCCCGGCCTTTCCCCCCGCGCGGGCCGGCCCCAGGCCGGGGCAGCAGGCCGGCTTGCCTAGCCTCGCTCGCTTCCTTCGATCGATGGTCTATGTCCAGGCCGGCCAGGCCGGCGTGCTGGCCGGGCCCAGGCCGGGCCGCCTGGGCACCTTTTTTCCAACCTTTGTCCACGTTTTTCTCCTACAACGGCTCTATTTTAGAGCCACCTATAAAAGGGTTTTCTTCTCCATTTTCTGTACAGATCTCATCCCTTGCTCTCTCTCCTCCATTGCCAACATTTTGAGAGCTCGATTCCTCCTAATCCCTCCGATGATTCTTGCCCAAATTTAGGGAAACAAGAGAGGACATCTAGATCCATCTTGCCACCAAACAAAATCTCCTCTAAGTGAGGGGAACTTGTGGGATCTAGATTTTGGAGTTCTTGGTGTTTCTCCTCCGTTCTTCCTCCTAAATCCCTCCGTAGCATTAGTTGCTTCGGTTGGATTTTGGGGAGAAGAATTTGACCACTTGGTGTGTTCTTCCCCTTTTGCATTTGTTGCATCGGGTTGTGCTCCCCACGGTGATTCGTGGGATTGAAGGTTGGAAGCTTGTTACTCTTGGGTGCATTGTGTTCCCAAGAGCTTTGTGCCTCTTGGGTGCATTGTGTACCCTAGACGGTTTGGAGGTGCCGCGAAGACTTCGAGTTGTGAAGCTTCGGCACGAGTTTGGGAGCCCCCAATTGAGTTGTGGGTGTGTGCCCCAAGAAGAAGTTGTAAAGGGCTCCGGAATCCGCCCCGAAGGATTCCGATAGTGGAAGGTGAACCAATCCCTTGGGTGAGGTTCATCGGAGAATAGGGTGAGCCCTTTGTGGCATCTTGAGTAGGCCTTTTGTGGCGAGCTCACACCCCTCCAACGAGACGTACTCCCTTAACAAGGAGGAACTCGGGAATACATCCTCGTCTCCGCGTGCCTCGGTTATTTCTATACCTGAGCTTTACTTATCCCATTTACATTGTGATAGCCTTCGTGCTTGAAGTTCATATCTTGCTATCATCTTGTTGCTTGAATTGCTTAGTATAAGTTGTTGGTGCACATAGGTGAACCTAGAATATTAGGTTGTTGGCTTGTTAATTTAAACACCTAGTTTTATTCCGCAATTATCAAGCCTCTAAATAGAAAAAGTTTTAATCGCCTATTCACCCCCCCCCCTCTAGGCGACATCTCGGGCATAGTTGTTCTTTCAATTGGTATCAGAGCCTCGTCTCTCTTGTTTGGCTTTACCGCCTTGAGAGTAAAGATGTCGTCTAGGGATTTAGTGCACAATTCCTTGTTTAGATTTAATGGCACAAATTTTAATGTTTGGAAAACTCATATGCTTAGTCACTTACGGGTCTTGGACCCCGATATTGAGCGGATCTTAGATATAGGTTTTTCTCCTCCAAAGGACTATGAAAGTACGACTTTAGAGGATGAGAAAAACTTATATCTAGATGCTCTAGCATCTAACGAGTTTTGCAAATTTGTGAGTGTTGTAGTTTTCGAGTCAATCATGCCTCTCCGAGATGCTCATGAGCTTTGGACCAAGCTACAAGACAAATATGGTTTGTCCAACTCTATTGAGGATGATTGCTCTCCCTCCACCTCCGGCCGTGACGAGTTCTCGTCTTCATCTACTTCACCAAAATGTGGTAAGCCACAAACTAATGTGATGGTGAGTAGTGATAGGCCTTGCAATTTTGATAGTGAGCTCATTGTTGATGATCTTTTATCTCTATCATGTTGCAATGCCTTATCTATGGACCTAAACACACATAGCACTATAAATGATCTTCATGCTAGTGTTGATAGTCCTTGCATATCATCAAAAATTTGCTTAGATGAATCTCTTTATGATATGCTTGCTTTATCTTGTTGCCATGATGAAAATGCTTGTGTTCCCTCTAACTCTTGCATTAATAATAATGTAGAGGAAACCCAATTTGCTATGCAACAAGATTTGAACTTGAGTAGTTCAAAAATCAATTATTCTTCTTCTTTCACCTCTCATTGTCTCATGGCTAAATCTTCTTCTAGTAATGACAATAATGATAATAATGATGAAGAAGTTGATATGGAAAAAATTAATGCCCTTCTTCAAAATAAAGGTCTAATGATCCTCAAAGCCATTCCTACTAATGAAAGTGCTCAAGCTAACCTTTTTAAAATCATGAGCACTCTTATTGAGCGTGGGGAAACTATTGAGGCCTTGGAAGCAAGCCTTGAAGAAAAGGGTAAGATCGAAAGAGATGATGCTATGGAGAAAGCATCGTTAGAAAATGCTCTTGAGGAAGAGCAAGAGACTCGTGCTTCTCTAGAGGAGAAACTAGAATCTATCGAGGAGTCTCATAATGATATAATTGCTAAAATCATTAAAGAACGTGACCATGCTCATGCTAAATATAAAGTCACGAAAAATGAAAATGCTAAGTTAAATGAAGAGCTTGCTAAGATTTCTTCTTCCATCCCTAATGTCAATGATGCTTGTGCTACTAACTCAATTTCTTGTGAAGCATCTATGTTGAAGGAGAATGTTGAGCTAAGGGCTCAACTTGAGTTGCTAACTAGCAAGTATAGGGAGTTAGAAGAAAGTCATAAAAAGCTATCTAGCTCTAATGATGATCTTCTAGCATCCTATGCTTGTCTCAAGTTGGCTCATGAGGCCGTCACTACAAAGGTAACATCTTGTGAGCCTCATGTGGATAATAGCACAACCATAACTAAAAATGCTATATTGCCATGTGCTAGTCCTAGTAGTTCATCCACTAAAAATGTTGGTACATCTTGTGATGAATTACTTGCTTTGCCTTGTTGCTCTAACAATGATGCATCTACCTCCTCTAGTACTTGTGTTGTCACTAACCATGTAGAGAAAAGAGGAGAGCTCAAGGCCCAAGCCACTTCTATGAAGAAAGGCTTGGAAAAGCGTCATGAAGGGAAGCGTGCACTTGACAACATGTTGAGTGTGCAACAATCCCCCAATGACAAGAGTGGACTTGGATTCAACTCCAACAACAAGATCAAGTCCAAGGTTGAGAAGAAGAAGAAGAAGGGCCAAGTTCAAGTCAAGAATCCGGCCAAGATCACTTGCTTCAAGTGCAAGCTAGAAGGGCACCACGTTCGGGATTGCCCAATGAAGAAGAAGCCTCTTAGTGAGAAGCAACTAGGGAAGCGGCCTCTTGTTCAAACTCGTGCTCAACCACGTGTTGAACAAAGGCCACCTCCTAAGAAGACTCAAGCCAATGCTCGTCAAGTTGAGGAGCCTATTAAGAAGAAGAAGAGTCGGTGTTGCTACCTTTGCCGTGGCAAAGGTCATTTTGCTTCTTCATGCACTAACGGTACCGTATCCAACCCTATTATAGTTGATGATGCTTATTCTCTTGGGAAGGATAGAATTGGCAATGTGTTTGCCAAATATGTGGGAGCTCAAAGTGGTGTCAAGAAAAGCACCATTTGGGTTCCCAAGCCTATTGTGACTAACCTCTTAGGACCCAACTTGGTTGGGGACCAACAAGCTTCAACTTGATCAATAGGTGTATGTGGAGGACATTGGTGACTTGGCTACTTTTGAAGAATTAAGGGATCTTCATGGTTTTATCTCATCAAGCCAAGTCAATTGGATTACCACATATCTATCTCATATCCAATGCTCCTCCTTGCGGTAACTTGTACTTAATTCACATATTCATTGAAAGTTGCTTGCTCCCTTGCATGTGTTAGTTTTGTTCCTAGCATGTGCTTGTATGTGATATGCTTCTTTCCTACTTGTCTTGTTATTCAAGGTTGTGTATGATAGTTGTATATCATGTATGTGTAATTTGTGTGTTGAGCTTTTTAGATCTTGTGTGGATTTCAATTGGCTTTTTGAGATATTAGTGGACCCTCCCATTTTGGGGGAGTGAAATGCTTTGTGCACTTCACAAACCTAAAAATGTGTGTACATGAAGGACACCACCTAGTATTGATATTTCAATATTATCTAGCTACTATGTGGTATGTCATATTCATGAGAAATTCAAATTCTACAATGCCCATTAATTTCTCTAGTTGGTTTTATTTGCCTCTTGTTTAAAAATAAAATGAATTATCACATTATGGGGGAGTAATAAGCTATGTGCATATTACAATCCCATAAAAATGTGAACATTTGAGGTTTGCCACTTAGAGTTGATATTGTACATTATCCATTTCCTATGTGGCATGTTTACTCAAACAAGTTCCATTTTTCCTTTGTGGTTACCCTTTGGTTCTTGTTTGTGTGAGGTTGCTTGGTGTGGTTTTTCTCTAATATGCATTCCCATATATTATGTGAGAAACCATTTGTTTCCTTTTATTCTAACCATGGCTTTGCCGGTTGGTTCGAATAATTGAAACTACCAACAAACCTCTTTAAAAAAATGGTGTTTTAATTCCTATCTTTTGCCATTCGCTAGTTTGTGGTGAAGTTGGTCTTGTACATCATTCCTTTACACCACCGAGAAATATCTCTATATACTCCTTGTCCATGACAAGTGATACTAGTAATTGTGGTGGATTTTGTAGACCATCTTCACATTGGCTCTTGCGTTGATTTGCTTTATCTATTGCCTTCCTTGCCTTTTGAATGGATCCTATCTTTCAATCGGTAGTGTTTAGTGTTTTAGATAAAATATGGAGAGTAATGATCCCTTGTGCATGCATTTTGTATTCAAATGCAAATATCTAAGATAATGCATTAATCTTGGGGGAGCATTCCTTTTTATTTAGAACACTATTCTTGCTATCAATTTTTGATCCTCTCAATTGGCATTTGATTATTTATCTTGTGTTGGTACCTTCAATTGGTATTAATTGGAATTTAATATCTCCTTCATAGATATTTGTTCCAATTGATATCTATTGTGGGAGTCTTGATACCTTTTTGCCTTTTTTTCTTTACTTGATTTCGGTCAAGTATCACCCTCTTCTTGGTATCTTTTCTCCTAAATTGACATTTGTTGTTTTAATTGGTATCTTATTTTCAATTGGTGTCTTATCGATCATTGGTTGTGTTGATTTGATTCCTTTTGATATCACACCTCATGTGTTGATGTGTTATGGAATCAATCATTTGTTGATTTGAATTTTTCCTCAATCATGTGTTGATTTGGATTTTGATATAATTTGGACAACCTTTTTGTGTCACACCTTGGTGTGCTCTGTTCTTGGTTTACTTGGTGTTTTTGTCCAATTTGTATCTCTTTTGGTTCTTGTAAGTCTATGCATGCTTTTTACTAGTATATATATTATTTAGCATGCTAGTCTTTCTAGTTCCAATATATATAGGGGATACTCCACCGAATCCTAAATCGGCTAAGATGTGCATGAAATTCAATTTCATATCTATATGCACATATTTATGTGGAGTGTTTCCTATATATTGTAGTTTATCTAACTACTATGGGACCCAATGAGTTTGGGAACCATTTTGTACTCTAATTGTGTTTTAGGTACAATGGAGATGCATTGGATGCTTGCCTCATTCATAAGGAAGGTGTTCTCACCGTGTGAGTGTCGGAGTCAAGCTTTGATGACAAACAAACTCCCATCATCTTCATCATCAATGCATCTCGGTAACAAATATCTATCCCATGCATACTTTTCTAGTTCCAACCTTGTGTAGGTTACCTCTTGGCATGAATGCTCTTATATGCAATTGTTGTGGTTTTGGCCTATTTCCTTCACTTAATATATCTTTGTGATATGTGTGATGAACTTGCAAAAACCTCTTCTTCAATTGATATTATTTGTTTGTGATACTTGTTGCCTATTTCAAAGCATCTTCACTATCTCTTGTTCCCTTAGTGATATGTGTGATGCATTTGATATATTTGAAGTTCATTTATATACAATGAGATAAATTTGAGCTATGTGCTATGCTTTCAAGCAACAATCTCGTTTGTATATTTATGACTTCCTTTTGGATGCCTTGTTCTCTTTTTCCCGGACCATTTCGTATGTATATGTTCTTTGCGGATGTTTATCTTGTGGTTTGTCTAATTAGAAACCTATACATATGAGAGAGGTCACCTTTTAGTCGGTATCCTATTCCTTTTGAGCCACCTTGTGTTTCATCTATAATTCTTTGGTGGCTCCAAATTTGCCTCATGAGTGCTTGTCTTAGTGTTTATTGGTATCTTTACACACTCATGTATTTGTTGAAGATCTTTTACCATGATGAGCATGTTGATTTTTATTGGCTAAATGCTCTCACTAGCTTTTTGGCATTTTCAATTGGTTTTAGTTTCCAATTGGTATCCCTAAGCGTGTGAACATATTTCTTTAAAAGATCTCTTTTCTCGGTTGGGCCTATCTTACGATGTTTTTTTGAAATTGGTATCTACTTATGGCTCAACCACATCTTTAGTGCAAGTGCTATGATTTGCTTTTGCATTATGCACAATTGCACTTGTTGCGTGTTCTAGATGATTTTGGGGGAGCGAGGATGCCATTTTTGTGCACTTCTCAATTGTGCATGAAAATTGGGGAGCTTCTCCGGTTTTATTTAGAACTCTCGCTTTGGATCTTCTCGATTGCTTTTCTCCTTTGTGGAGATGTTTTAAAATGAACTTGTTTCTTTTTGCAATCTTTTGATCCTCAATATAATTTGATTTCCTCTATTTTTCCGTTAAAAGGGTTTGTCATCACTTTTATGGAGGAACTCATATTATATTGGCTCTCTAAATTTTTCTTCCCATTTCGGCAATCGATGTCAATGGGGGAGAAGTTTAGAGGGTTTAAGGGAATTTGGGTTTTATGCTTTTGTTGCATTTGCCTTTAATGCGCTTTGCATTCTTGCTTGTTTGTCATGCAAAGATGCTTTATTCTTTATATAAACCCTCTTAAACGGGATTGTCATCAATTACCAAAATGGGGGAGATTGAAAGTGCATGGTTGCCCCCATGCATAGTTTTGGTAATTAATGACAATCTCAATGGACTAAGATTTGTTTTGAGCTCTATGTGTAGGTTGTCCTTTATCTTGTGTCAAGGTCATTTGTTGATCAAGACCGAGCTTGTCTCCATGTGTTGGAGTCAAGATGCTTTGCTTGATCTCCATTTGTTGGAGTCAAGCTCAAGGGAAGAAAAGTGTGTGTTGATCAAGGCTTTGTGCGGGTTGATCATCACTCAAGGCCAAGTGAAGATATGCCGAAAAGAGCGTCTCCCATCTTGGTGTATGGGGGTGTCGTGGGGCTACCTTTCGGGTCTCCCACGGTGATAGTACTTGGGTCACGCCAAGGAAGGCCCAGCGAAGCCCAAGAGGGATTCCGTATGCAACAAGTAGTCGACATTAGGTCGGTGAGGAGGTTTCCATATCTTGTACGTGCAATCGCACCGTCCACCCGAGACCCGGCCTGTAGTATAAAGGCCGGGAGGGTGCGCCGTCTAGGGCATCGAATCATTGAGCATCGCATTGTAGCCACCAATCCACAATTCCAGACAAGCAGGAGTAGGTCTTTACCTCAACTCGAGGGGCCGAACCTGGGTAAATCTCCCCCTGTTAGCCGTCGTGTTCACCAGCCTGATCTCTCTCTTTCTCCCTCAATCAACCCGGGGTACTCGACCCAGGGATTTGCCGAGCCGCAAGCTCGTCAATTGGCGCCGTCTGTGGGAAAGAACAGATCGCTGGAGTCGTGATCATGCCGGCCTCACCCAACAACACCATCAGCGCGAGGGAGTCGATCTACACCGGCTTCCTCGAGTACGTCGAGCACTCGCCGGCGGATCTTTCGGCTTACGCCGGATTCCAACAGAGCACGTGGATTACCTTTGGTAGTCTGCGTTATCTGGTGGACAGTCGCGGAACCCTCCGCCCTACGCAGGCTGCCCTGCGCTCAATGGAGGCGCCTGCATCCATGGCGGCTGCACGGACCGCAGCCTCACCCGCCGTGAAGATTACGGAGATCGCATCTACATCGACATCTGCGTCTACATCAACCGCGCCGACTATGGCTTCACCCGTCGCGAAGATCGCATCTGCCGCGGTCAAGGCGACTACATCAACTTCGACTACATCAACTTCGACTGCGGCGATCGCATCCGCGGTTGCCAAGAAAAACGCATCTGCTGCGGCCACGGGGCGAGTCAAGTCTACTTCGACCTACCTGTTCGGGCGCCAGCCAAGATCCACACCAGCTTCGACTGCGCCGATCGCATCTACGCGTCGCGCAGCCGCCAGTAGCAGCGATCGTGGTACCCACCACGTTGCTGTGATCTTCGACAACGAGTACAGCTCAGATGAAGGAAGCACGACAGGGAGCATCAGCCCCACTCGACGGGTCTACCCCGAGCAAGTCTACATGATCGGTCCATCAGCACCCGTGTACCCCATAGAAGTCACCCTGCAAGACAAGGTGACGAAACTTACCATCACCCGGGAGCTGGCGATTAGGGCACAGAAGCACGTGGACGATGGCACGTTCCCTGCCCCGGAAGATCCACAGGAAGATCGACAGGCGGTCCAGTATTTGCTCTGGAAGGAAGCCGAACGAATCAAACAGGATAGAGCCGAGTTGGCCCGGCGCAAGGAGCTAGCCGACGAGTCGAGTGCCAGGAGGGCAGCGCTCTCGTTCAGGTCTGGATCAGAAGAAGTCAATCAAGAGGGAAGGCACAGAACTCGCATGCCGCGGGTGCACGAGGAAGATCGCATCCACCTCACCCGCAACTTGGAGTCATCTTTCTTGGAAGACGAGGACGGAATACCCATCCCCAGAACACCCGCCTCTGCGCTTATGGGAGTCGAGACCTACTTGCGGGTCATGCAGCCGCCGGAAGGAAGCGCCAACGCCCGCGTACACAGGCAGCAGATCCAAGCCTTGAGGCAAGTCGAGGAAGTCTTGGCAAGAGGAGAACCAGTCGAAGGGATGTACGAGGAACGAGGACGTCGTGATCGTGGAGTCGCACCAGCGGCAGATCGGGAACCGATTAGACTGCGACAACTGCAGCCCGGCGAGGATAGCCGCAACGTCGTCACACAGAGAAGGATAGACCGTGCCCGTCGACTGCGAGACGCAGGACTACTCGACGATGATGAAGACCACGAGCCGCGTGGAGCCCCGTGTTTCAGTATAAATATTCGCAACACGAAGATGCCCAAAGGCTTCAAGCTGACGGCGGAGACACAAAAGTACGACGGAAAGCAGCACCCGCAGGATTGGCTGGACGACTACCTCATCGCATGCAGCTGCCAAGGTGGTAATTCGACTACCGCCATGCAGTACATCCAGCTGATGCTCACGGGGTCTGCCCGCGGATGGCTCAACACGCAGCCGAAGGACGCCTTCAGGACTTGGGAGGAATTCAGGACTGCATTCATAAAAGGTTTCCTGGGAACTTACGCAAGGCCAACCACCCTCATCGAGCTCCAAGCTTGCAAACAGGGCCATGAAGAGCGACTCCGCTCGTACATCCAACGGTGGACCTTGCTCCGCAACACCATGGATGGAGCCACCTCAGAGGACAGAGTCATGGATGCATTCATCTACGGCCTCACCCGCCGCGACCTTCGCGAAGAACTTGGTAGGCTCAGGCCGAAGAATATGATAGACCTTATGCAGATCGCCAACCAATGGGCAGATGGAGAAGACTCCGTCCGCGACTCAATGCCAGATCCCCAACCCAGCAGCTGGCGAGAGGGTCGACTGAAAAAGAAACCACGCTTTATCGGCCATGACTCAATAGAGTTAGTAGCGGCGGGATTCGAAACCCCCCGTGAGAATGATAGGGGATATAGCCAAGGCGGTGGCAGTGATAGAGGATATAGCCAAGGCGGTGGCAACGATAGAGGGTACAGCCAAGGTGGTGGCAGCGGCTACCGCGGAGATGGAAGTCGCAAGCGCGAGTGGCGCAGACGCATACTCACGGACGAGGAAGAGCTACAGCAACCCTGCAGGCACCATATGTTCAAGGACCCGGAAACAGGCAAGTGGGGATCCCGACACCTGTTGAAGGACTGCAAGAAGGCGCAACGGTTGGCCAGGGCCTTCACGCGCGTACTTGCTACGGACGGGCAGCAGGTTCATCAGGCACCACCCGCGGGACAACCAGTCGCGGGACAGCTGGCAATCAACGCACCACCAGCTCCCCCACTCGCCAACCCAGCGCAAGCGGCACTGGCTTACTACCCGCAGCAACAACCGCAGCAGCCGCAACAGCAGCAGCAGCAACCGCAGCAACAAGACCCTGCCAACGTGTTCCCAGCACCACGCGGGCAGGTGAACATGATACAGAAGGGGCGTCCTTCCAACAGGACCCAGAAGCTCATTACTCGCCAAGTCTTTCAGGCAATCACCAATCCACCCGCAGTACCCGAGTACCTGAGAGGATCAGAGATAGACATCACTTTCTCCAGGGCTGATCACCCGCCGGCAATACCACGGCCCGGGCACGCCGCTCTGGTAGTCGAAGCTCAGATCGGGGAGTACACCTTGAAAAAGGTGTTCATGGATGGAGGCAGCGGAATCAACATTCTTTTCGCTGACACCCTCAGGCGCATGAACAGGTCAATTTCCAACCTGACGCCGTCATCTAATACCTTTCACGGTATAGTACCAGGGCAAGCAGTTACGCCCATGGGAGTAATCACACTCGACGTGATCTTCGGCACACCCGACAACTTCCGGAGGGAGGCAATCGACTTCGAGGTGGTCGACTGGAAATCACAGTACCACGCCATCCTCGGGCGTCCAACTTTTGCAAGGTTCATGGCGATACCCCACTACGCCTACCTTCTGCTCAAGATGCCTGGACCCAAGGGTGTCATCACGGTGAGGGGCGACTTCGACCGGTCCGACAGCTGTGACCGCGAGTTCAGCAGGATCTCTGAGTTCTTTGGGATGGAAGATCACCTCGAGATGCTGGCAGTCGACAACGACAAGACCCTCTTCCCCCCAAAGAAGAAATCATCCAAGGACTCGGCGTTCAACACCAGCGACGATACCAGGGCCCACCAGGTACACCCAACAGATGCTGACAAAGTGGTTCGGGTGTCATCTAGCTTGACCAGCGCATAGGAAAGCGCGCTCGTCGAGTTCCTGCGCGAAAACTGGAAGATATTCGCCTGGCAACCTTCTGATATGCCAGGCATACCAAGAGAACTCGCCGAGCACCGATTACACGTTCGCAAGGACGCCAGACCCGTCAAGCAAACCATGAGGCGCTTTTCGGGTCCAAAGAGAGACGCGATCAGCTTGGAGATCGACCGACTGCTCCATGCCGGTTTTATTAAAGAAATCAAGAAGTCAGAGTGGGTAGCAAACCCAGTACTGGTGGAAAAGAAGAAGACGAAGAAACTCCGCATGTGCGTCGACTTCACCGCCATCAACAAATGCTGCCCCAAGGATCACTTTCCGCTCCCGCGGATTGATCAGATCGTCGACTCGACTGCGGGCTGCGCACGTCTGTCCTTCCTGGATGCCTACTCAGGCTACCAGCAGATCAAGATGGCAGTCGAAGACCAAGAGAAGACGGCGTTCATCACACCACACGGTGTGTTCTGCTACACCATGATGCCCTTCGGGTTGAAAAACGCTGGGGCCACGTACCAGCGTACAATGCAAGCCTGCCTGAAGGAGCTTATCGGGAAGGTAGTCCAAGTCTACGTCGACGATATCGTCATCACCACCCGCAAAGAGGACACCCTCATCGACGACCTCCGCAAGGTCTTCAAGGCACTCGACAAGTACCAGATCAAGCTGAACCCAGACAAGTGCGTTTTCGGCGTCCCAGCCGGAGAGCTACTGGGGTACCTTGTTTCTGCGAGAGGAATCGAAGCAAATCCAGAAAAGGTGCAAAACATACTCGACATGCCTGCACCAACAAAACTCCATGATGTGCAAAGTCTAGCCGGCAGAGTCGCAGCACTCAGTCGATTCATAAGTAAGCTGGGAGAAAAGGCTCTGCCTTTCTACCAGCTGATGAAAAAGGCCGACAAATTCGAGTGGACGGAGGAAGCACAGGATGCCTTCGACAGGCTGAAGAAGACCCTGACAACCCCTCCAGTACTGGTAGCACCCCAGGAGAATGAACCACTATACCTTTACGTGGCGGCCACGAACAGAGTGGTCAGTACCGTTCTCGTAGTCGAACGGGAGGAAGAAGGAAGGGCTCATCCCGTCCAACGGCCCGTGTATTACCTCAGCGAGGTATTAACAGAGTCAAAGCAGAGGTACCCGCACTATCAGAAGTTGGCATACGCCGTCTTCATGACGTCAAGGAAGGTGGTACACTACTTCTCCGAGCACACGATAACGGTGGTAAGCTCCTCCGCCCTATCAGACATCCTCACTAATCCATCCGCGACAGGGCGAGTCGCCAAGTGGGTTGTCGAATTAGGGCCATGGGGGCTGAAGTACGTGCACCCGAAGGCAATCAAGGCTCAGGTCCTACCAGAGTTCACCACAGAGTGGATAGAAGCGCAGCTACCAGACGAGCCTGATTTATCGACTGCATGGACCATGTACTTTGATGGATCCAAGAAATTCAACTCAGCCGGAGCGGGAGTCGTGCTCATATCACCCAAAGGCGATAAGCTTAAGTACGTGCTGCAGATGAAATTTCCAACACCCTCCAACAACGAGGCGGAGTACGAGGCACTGATCCACGGCATGCGGATGGCCAAGAACTGCGGCGCCACTCGCCTTATGATCTATGGCGACTCCTACCTGGTGGTACAGCAAACAATGAAGCAATGCGACGCCATCGCTGACAACATGATAGCATACAGGGAGCTGTACAACCAGCTGGAAGGCCAATTCGACGGCTGCGAGCTGCGACACATTGGCCGCGAAAGCAATGAAGAAGCCGACATCCTCGCCAACCTCGGCTCAGATCGAGCTCCGGTTCCACCCGGAGTCTTCCTCGAGTGCATCACGCAGCGCTCTATCAGGGTCCGGCCTCCGCCAGAACCCCCTGCATCGACAACAACGACCGCCAACCCGCAAAGCACGGAGAAGGAGCCCATGGAGATCATGCTGGTCGAACCCACATGGACAAGCCCGTATCTGGCCTACATGCTGCATCAGCGGCTGCCAGAGGACCCAGTCGAAGCAAAGCGCATTGTCCGCCGCTCGAAGGGCTTCACCATCATCAAGGGCGAGCTTTACAAGCGAAGCATCTCAGGCGTGCTCCAAAGGTGCATTGATCCATCTGACGGCCAGGCTATTCTACTCGACATCCACGCTGGAATCTGCGGGCATCATGCAAGCAGTCGAGCACTGGTTGCCAAGGCCTTGCGAGCAGGATTCTACTGGCCCACTGCAATGCAAGACGCAGTCGAGCTCGTAAGAAGGTGCGTCGGCTGCCAAGAATTCGCCAACAAACCTCATGCACCTGCATCAGCATTGAAAACCATCCCGCTCGCATGGCCGTTCGCGCAATGGGGACTCGACATGGTAGGTCCCTTCAGGAAATCCTCCCAGGGTGGGCACACGCACCTCCTGGTGGCAGTCGATAAATTCACGAAGTGGATCGAGGCGGTGCCAATCACAAGTTCAACCGCAACTTCAGCAGTCAACTTCATCAGGTCCATCATCTTCAGATTTGGTGTGCCCCACGGTATCATCACCGACAATGGCACGAACTTTACAGCCGAGGAGTTCAGAGATTTCTGCGAGGAACAGGGGATCAAGCTCAGCTACGCATCCGTCTCACACCCGCAGTCTAACGGACAAGTCGAAAGGGCCAACGGCCTAGTCAGCAAAGGGATAAAGAAGCGTCTGCGAGTGCCGTTGAAGCGAGCTGCAGGAGCCTGGGTAGAGGAACTTCCAAGCGTGCTATGGAGCCTACGCACCACGCCGAACAGATCCACCCAATACACACCGTTCTTTATGGTGTATGGCGCAGAAGCAGTCTTACCCTGTGACATTAAGTTTGACGCTCCACGGGTTGTGGCCTACGACGAGTCCGACGCAGAAGAGGCACTAGAAGATGACATGGACACTCTAGATGAAGCACGTGACATCGCCCTCAGCCGCACAGCAGTGTACCAGCAGGACCTGCGCAACTACCACGGGCGACGACTGCGACCGAGATCTTTCGTCCCAGGCGACCTAGTCCTTCGACTCAAGCAGAAGAAAGTGCACAAGCTCGCCTCCCCATGGGAAGGCCCGTACATTGTGACAGAAGCAATCGGCAATGGAGCATACCGCCTGAAGGACCAAGCCACAGGAACAGTTTGCAGTAACCCGTGGAACGTGGCACAGCTACGCCGCTTCTACGCCTGATGTACCCTACACTGTAAACTCAAAGTAGCAGCAGGTTTCTTACGCACTCTTTCCCTCGCCAGGGTACCTAAGGGGACTGGAAGGGTTTTAATGAGGCGGCCTGTTTGCGAGAATAAATAAAGATGATTAAAGAAATTTTGTGTCACCCTCTCCTTTGCAACCTAGGCCGCCACTCGAACCACTCGGGGGCTGCGCCGCACAGGTCCAACCTGAAAATCCTCGGCCGCCACCCGACGCACTCGGGGGCTCGCGCTGTACAGGTCTAAAGTTAGCCTAGGCCGCCACTCGAACCACTCGGGGGCTGCGCCATACAGGCATCACCCGAAAATCCTCGGCCGCCACCCGACGCACTCGGGGGCTCGCGCTGTACAGGTCTAAAGTTAGCCTAGGCCGCCACTCGAACCACTCGGGGGCTGCGCCATACAGGCATCACCCGAAAATCCTCGGCCGCCACCCGACGCACTCGGGGGCTCGCGCTGTACAGGTCTAAAGTTAGCCTAGGCCGCCACTCGAACCACTCGGGGGCTGCGCCATACAGGCATCACCCGAAAATCCTCGGCCGCCACCCGACGCACTCGGGGGCTCGCGCTGTACAGGTCTAAAGTTAGCCTAGGCCGCCACTCGAACCACTCGGGGGCTGCGCCATACAGGCATCACCCGAAAATCCTCGGCCGCCACCCGACGCACTCGGGGGCTTGCGCTGTACAGGTCTCAGTCGGCCTAGGGCGCCACCCGAATCACTCGGGGGCTGCGCCTAACAGGCATCACCCAAAAATCTTCGGCCGCCACCCAACGCACTCGGGGGCTCGCGCCGTACAAGTCCTACTCGAAAGCCTAGGCCATCACCCGATGCACTCGGAGGCTGCGCTGTCAAAGCCTAAGATATAACGTTCAGTTCGCACTCTTGCTCACCAAGTACGCCACCCGACACACTCGGGGGCTGCTCCACACGGGTTATGAGTCCACGACACAACGTTTTCATATATTTAGGGATTAACCCCGTATCAGCATATTTACATGCATTCATATATTCATGTTACAAGTTAACATTATACAACAAGCTGTTTTTTTCAGTCGACAGGCTCTTCCTTTGGCGCATCCAGTGGCCCTACACGTTGCTCGGTAATATTCATGACCTGTCGCATCACCCGACGTGCGGGTTCAAGGGATTCGGCATAATCAACATCCCTAGGCAAGCCATCTAGTATCCTATCCAAGGGAACATGAGGTCGATGCAGTCGAACATAGGCAAACGCCGTGTTGGCCCCGGCAACAAGCTGATTGAAGACGACCACCTTCAACGCCCTGCTACTGCGGAACCTCTCCAACAGCGCGGGCAACCCTTCCGGCTGCTCATCAAGGGGGAAGAACACCTTGTTGATCTGCCAGAGTGCTTTCCTGCAACCTTCAAGAACAAATGCAGCTCGCCAGGTGCGATCCAGCATCCGCGCGAGTATGCGGCTCTCTCCCTTGTGTACCCAGAATTGGCGAGCTTCGACCGAGTTACCGGTGGCCTCGCTATCCACGCGCTCCTCCACTCGAGCGTTCTCGGCTTGCCAGTCGGGATTAACAACTGCAAATTAACGGGTCAAGGTGCAGAACAACATAAGCATGAAGAAATCAAAGAGAAGCAGCTAGAGCCCAAACCTTGCAGCTGTCGACATATCAGATCAATCCAACCAAGAAGGAACCGTTCGCGCTCGCTGAACGGCCCAGCGGAACGCGCCCTGAGGCGGTCAAGCTCAACTTGAGTCCTCCGCACCTTCGACTCAAGTTCAGTGATTTTGTTCCTCATATAATTAAACACTCGCTGAATCGTTTCTGCTCCGCGAAGGAGCTGGAGGAGTCGGACAACGCGAAGACGCAGGTGCAGCCGAAGAGGTACCCTCATCCCAGCACGCACGGATGTCTTCCGCGACTTCAGGAGGAGCACTTCCGTCAGGCTGTCAATTTAACGAACATCAGAGAGCACTATTTTCAACAAGACTAGACAAAAACACAGTCGCATGACAGAATCAGCATATCCATTGATTTCACCAAGTTTCATTACAAAAGACAAAAGAAGACCCCTACTACAATACTACATAGCAGAACCCGACGGTGCCCGGCTCTTTTTGGCGGCTGACTCTGCAAGCTTCCTCTCAAAGGTGTCAATCAGCTTTTTAGCTAACTTAGTCGCCTTGTCCTTGACGCTGGTCAGAGACTTGGACTTTCCATCGGGCCTTCGAGGGAAGTCGCTCGCAGCCGCCTCAAAGTCACCCGAGATCCCATGACCGAGTAACAGACGGAAGGTGAGCTCGGAGCCGCGTACCGTCTGGGTGCGGGTGTAGTTCGCCATCACATTCGCCTCAGCAAATGGAGCCGCCAGCTTGTCAGCCTCCTTAGGCGCGGCCTGACCAGGGAAAACACCTTCATAGATGTTGGCCAGGGCGCCCGAGGACTTCTTCACAGCGTCCGCGGCGCACGCGCAAACCCGGTTGCAGAGGTCGACTGCCGCCGACAAGGTGGTATTCGCGCTGGACGTCCCTTCAGGGGGAGCACCGCCGCTAACACCTGCACTCGAAAGAGCAAAGTCAGTAGGGTAACCTGCAGATAACTAAGGCAAACAGTAGGCTTTTCCAGCCGAGAAAGTAGGCTTTTCAGCCGAGAACTTACCACCTACAGCCGAGGCAAGGCTAATCAGGCGTTCAACCTGAACCTTTTCTGCCTCAGCCTGGGTCTCAAGCGACTTCTCCAATTGCTGGACCCGCTTCGCCAAGCCTTCATTGTCTTCTGCAGAACACCCGAGCAAAAGTTCAGAATCGCAGACATTCGAAGAAAGTTCAAACGACTCGACAAGAGATACTTACTCCTAGACTGCTCAAGCGCAGCACGAAGTTGACTAGCCTCCTGCTCCAGACGAATGAAGCGGGTGGCCGTTTCCATCTGCTGACGATAGACGGGCTGCGGAAAAAGAAGTATAAATCTGTACCCGACTATTCTAGTCACGCACATCTTCGGGGGCTACTCCCATCGGGAGCGCTGTTCGCGCACCCGATACAAGAATTCGCAAGACAAGAAGATACTTACATGCTGGATCAGATCAGCATCCACGGTAGTCGCAGCAGCGGCATCATCCGGCAGGGTGGCCGTCGAAGGGTCTAGCACCGGAGGATTGTTCGCCTGTGGCGCCTCTTCAGTTGTACCAGTCGCATGCTCCGGGGCAGCAGACTGATGTTCCTCCTCACGAGGCGAATCATGGACATTACCACCTTGGTGGCTGCTTACAGAAGATTTAGAAAACACCCAAGGAACAGAAAGAAGAAGCGAATCAGAAAGGTTCAGTCGCATGAAGCTTACCTGTCAGCATATTCACCATCGCTGCTCATGGAAGGAGTCGGCATCCTCCCAAACCCCGCGGGAGGCGCGGAGTCCAGCGGAGTCACAATCAGGGAATCCACAAGCTTGTTCGCCTCTGAAGACGACGAGCTGGAGTCCTCCTTTTCTGCCTCCTTCAAGGGTGATGTCGCGGCGGCGGAGCCGACATGCTTTCGCTTGCGCCGTTTGAGCGGCGCCTCCTCCTCCTCCTCTTCCTCCTCTGCTTCTTCGCTAGGCGAGGAAGCGGGGGGAAGACTCTCTTCATCGCCGTCCTGCTCGGCAACGAAGGCGGCCTCATCGTGAGCGCCATTCTCCATCAACGGAGGAAGGCTCACGTAATTTTTCCGATCCTGAAGATCAGCAAGCAACAGTCGAAAGTTCAGAAAAAAGACAGTCAACTCCAAGTAACGAAGAAAACAAATTCGAGTACCTACCTCTGGGATCGGGTTCGTCGAGCTGAAGGGCTCGACTGAGCAAGTCACGTTGCACGCGTCAGCAACCCGAAGGCTGGTGATGGCCCTCACCTTGGTTGCGACTTGTGCATCGTCCATGGCCGGGTTGACTGCCATTTCCCACATTGGGAGAGGGCGCTGTTGCATAGGCTGCACCCTCAACCTGTGGAACATGGCGATCAGCTGGATTCCGCCGGCTTCGCGTCCCATCGTCTTGATCAACCCGCGAAGAAGCGCCTGCAGCGGCTTGATCGACTCCCTCTCCTTAGTCGACAGGGGGTGCGACCAGGCGTTGGTCTTCTTCAGAGGCCGCTCAGCGGCGAAGTCGAGGATCCCGGCCTGGTTCCACGTGATGTAGAACCACTTCTTCCTCCAGCCCTGCACGGAGTCGGACTTCTTCATGTGGAAGAAGTTCGTGTCGCCGCGCAGCTGGATTCCGAAGCCACCGACCGGGAAGGTCTCCTTCGACTTACCCGCCATCCGGCGCACCATGAAAATAGACTTCCACAGTGCCCAGTGGGGTGCGATCCCCAGAAAACACTCGCAGAGCACGATAAAGCTCGTGATGCTCAAGACGCTGTTGGGAGTCAGATCATGGATCTGAATCCCATAGGCGTACAAGAGCCCACGGACAAAATCGTGCAAGGGGAACCCGAATCCCCGCGGAAGGAACTCCACGAAGCAGACGCGTTCCCCACTGCGGGGAGCAGGGACGGAATCCTTACCGGGCGCCCGCGTCGTCGCCACGGCCTCCGGTGGCAGCAGCCCCTGCTGGCGGAGGCTGTCGAGTTCCGCCGCTTTGACGGAGGACTTGCTCCAGTCGCCCTCCACCTTCTTCATCCCGGCGTCGTCGCCGGCGGCGGCGGAGGAGCTCTCAGTACCCTTGCTCCTCTTGTGGCCCATGTCGCCGGAGGAAAGGGGAGAACTTTGTTGGAAGCTTTTTGCGAGGAACAAGGGAGGCAAGAACTGGCGGCGAGATGGAGGAGAATGAGGATGCGTGAACTGCCTCTGCACCGCGGTGAAAAACATATACCGCGGGGCAGTTCATCACGGCCGTCCATCATGCAACTGCGTCGCGCCGCAAGAATCCAGCCGCCCACGTGTCGCGCGACGGACACCCCGGTCGTGCTCCACTACGCACGAGAACCGAGGCGTCATCATCACGCCGCGGGGTTTTCGCGCCCAACGGTCCATATTCAGCGGTCGTCGCTGTGGCAGCGGGCCCACCATCGTCACGTCCCGTCGGGCGCAGAGCCTGTCGAGTCATGTCATCAAAAGCGTCATCCCTGACGTCATCATGGAAGAGTGTCAAGTAAGCCAAGCAATTGGCTGAGCATTCGATAGCCGTTCGACTGAAACAAGTACGTTCGAACCAAACGTTCGAGTGTAGTAAGACGAAGTAAGCTTTTTTAAAAGCTGATTTTATGACAAGTTAGTAGGCCATCAAGGCTGAGCGACAGAGTAAGTCGAGCCTGGATAGTTTCGACTCGGACAAGTTCGAGTCATCTGTTTACTCCCATCGGGAGCGGGCTTTTCGACTGAGGGAAAAATTGAGTTTAACCTCAATTGCAAGCAATTCAGCTTAATCTCGGGGGCTACTCCCATCGGGAGCGCTGTTCGCGCACCCGATGATTATGAAGAAATGCAGTCGAAATGCTGCGACTCCGAAAAATCAAGACGGCGCACCCGAAGAATCAAGACAAGCTCACTCGAAGCAATCTTCATCAACGATTCCAGGTGGCGTGCCCTGAAGGGGGGAGTCCTTCACCCGACTCTGCGATTCGACTGAGCACTCGGGGGCTACTGTCGTGGGGCTACCTTTCGGGTCTCCCACGGTGATAGTACTTGGGTCACGCCAAGGAAGGCCCAGCGAAGCCCAAGAGGGATTCCGTATGCAACAAGTAGTCGACATTAGGTCGGTGAGGAGGTTTCCATATCTTGTACGTGCAATCGCACCGTCCACCCGAGACCCGGCCTGTAGTATAAAGGCCGGGAGGGTGCGCCGTCTAGGGCATCGAATCATTGAGCATCGCATTGTAGCCACCAATCCACAATTCCAGACAAGCAGGAGTAGGTCTTTACCTCAACTCGAGGGGCCGAACCTGGGTAAATCTCCCCCTGTTAGCCGTCGTGTTCACCAGCCTGATCTCTCTCTTTCTCCCTCAATCAACCCGGGGTACTCGACCCAGGGATTTGCCGAGCCGCAAGCTCGTCAGGGGGAGCATCAAGTGAATCTTCACCGAAGCGCACTCGAGGAAGGTGATGCATCTTGAGGAGTTAAAGATCGTCTTCATCGACCTCAAGTAGATTTAAGCGCAAGGCAAAGGTATGATCTTGATAGGGTTTCTATTTTACCGGTCTCATGTTGTTTAGTGAGAGACCGGATTATAGGTTAGATAACCGTACTATCAAGAGGGGCTCTCGACCGGATATCGTGATCGTATCGCCGTAGAGAGCACAAACCTTTGCATCCATGCAATCATCTTTATTGGTTCTTATTTGTCTCTTACCGTGGTGTGATCTTGGTGCTTGTCGTGCTTGTCATGACAAAGCCAAGTTCACCGAAAACGGTTTTTATATGCGTCTTCTTTTGCGGTTTCGGTATTGGAGATTTTGTCGGTTTATCCGAGCGGAAGATTTCTCTCTTCCATTTCTTTGCAAAATCTCCATTGCTTGTTTGTCATTTTCAAAGGTAGCATTTGTCGTCCTCTTTCCAACAAAATTGGTTTTATTTCATTCGGACGTCAATTGCAAAAGTTCCGGCATTTTCGGTTTGTGAAAAAGAGTTTTTAAACTTTCCCCATTTGGTTTTATTATATTTTCTTGGACTATGATGTTTCTTTGCATAATCTTGTTGTGCTCGTTGTGACGATTCCAACGAGTCCAAGATTATCGAAAACGGAGTTCGTGGGTGAAAGTTATTGCATTTCCGATTTGCAAATGGGAGCTTTTACCTTTCCCCACTTATCTTTATAATATATTCTTGGACTATGATGTTTCTCTGCATATTCTTGTTGTGCTCGTTGTGACGATTCCAACGAGTCCAAGTTTATCGAAAACGGAGTTCGTATGCGAAAGATATTGCGGTTTTATTCTCAGTTGCTTTTAAAACAGAAATTGGAAAAAGAAAAAAAAAGGCTGCCGGCCTGGCCGGGCCCGAGGCCGGCCTCTGGCCGGGACACTCGGGTGGGCCGCCGGCCTCGCTGTCTCCCCAGGCCGGCCCAAGGCCATCTTCAGGCCGGGGCTCTCTGTAGGCCTCCCGGCCTTTCCCCCCGCGCGGGCCGGCCCCAGGCCGGGGCAGCAGGCCGGCTTGCCTAGCCTCGCTCGCTTCCTTCGATCGATGGTCTATGTCCAGGCCGGCCAGGCCGGCGTGCTGGCCGGGCCCAGGCCGGGCCGCCTGGGCACCTTTTTTCCAACCTTTGTCCACGTTTTTCTCCTACAACGGCTCTATTTTAGAGCCACCTATAAAAGGGTTTTCTTCCCCATTTTCTGTGTAGATCTCATCCCTTGCTCTCTCTCCTCCATTGCCAACATTTTGAGAGCTCGATTCCTCCTAATCCCTCCGATGATTCTTGCCCAAATTTAGGGAAACAAGAGAGGAGATCTAGATCCATCTTGCCACCAAACAAAATCTCCTCTAAGTGAGGGGAACTTGTGGGATCTAGATTTTGGAGTTCTTGGTGTTTCTCCTCCGTTCTTCCTCCTAAATCCCTCCGTAGCATTAGTTGCTTCGGTTGGATTTTGGGGAGAAGAATTTGACCACTTGGTGTGTTCTTCCCCTTTTGCATTTGTTGCATCGGGTTGTGCTCCCCACGGTGATTCGTGGGATTGAAGGTTGGAAGCTTGTTACTCTTGGGTGCATTGTGTTCCCAAGAGCTTTGTGCCTCTTGGGTGCATTGTGTACCCTAGACGGTTTGGAGGTGCCGCGAAGACTTCGAGTTGTGAAGCTTCGGCACGAGTTTGGGAGCCCCCAATTGAGTTGTGGGTGTGTGCCCCAAGAAGAAGTTGTAAAGGGCTCCGTAATCCGCCCCGAAGGATTCCGATAGTGGAAGGTGAACCAATCCCTTGGGTGAGGTTCATCGGAGAATAGGGTGAGGCCTTTGTGGCATCTTGAGTAGGCCTTTTGTGGCGAGCTCACACCCCTCCAACGAGACGTACTCCCTTAACAAGGAGGAACTCGGGAATACATCCTCGTCTCCGCATGCCTCGGTTATTTCTATACCCGAGCTTTACTTATCCCATTTACATTGTGATAGCCTTCGTGCTTGAATTTCATATCTTGCTATCATCTTGTTGCTTGAATTGCTTAGTATAAGTTGTTGGTGCACATAGGTGAACCTAGAATATTAGGTTGTTGGCTTGTTAATTTAAACACCTAGTTTTATTCCGCAATTATCAAGCCTCTAAATAGAAAAAGTTTTAATCGCCTATTCCCCCCCCCCCCCCCCCTCTAGGCGACATCTCGGGCATAGTTGTTCTTTCAAATAGGCGATTAAAACTTTTCCGGTTTAAGGCTTGATAATTGCAGAATAAAACTAGGTGTTTAAATTAACAAGCCAACAACCTAAATAAACTAGGCTCACCTATGTGCACCAACAACTTATGCTAAGCAAGGCAAGCAACAAGGTGATAGCAAGATATAAAACTTCAAGCACGAAGGCTATCACAATGTAAATTGCATAAGTAAATAGCTCGGGTATAGAAATAACTGAGGCACGCAGAGACGAGGATGTATTCCCGAGTTCCTCCTTGTAAAGGGAGTACGTCTCGTGTAATGCCCGGGGTTTTTCCCCAAATTAGAATTGCCTATTATTTTTATTTTTGCATCATCATGACATCAGCATCATCGCATCGCATGTTTTTGTCCGCAAAAACTATTTTTATTAAACCCTATTTTTATTTTGCAAAAATTGTCGCAAAAGTTTTACTGAGACAGTCGTCTCTGTTTTCTAAAATTATTGCCAAATTATTTTGTCAGAAAAATAAAATGCTTTGAGTGTGAGAGAGAGAGCAGCCCAGCTAGCTAGGCCCAAAAGCCCAGCAAAGCAAACCCTAGCCAACCCCCTGGTCTTTTTCTGTTCCTACCCCCTGGCATCTTGCAGCCACCCTCCTCCTTTTTCTGCTACTCGCGGATCAGTCCTTCCACCCTCTGTCTTTTCCTTTTTCCCCCTCTCCCTCTTTTTCTTTTCTTTTTCTTTTCTCTCTCTGTTTTCTTTCCTTCTTCTTTTCTTCTTCCTTCCCCGCATCCCCAACCTCACTGCACTCGCTCCCGATCCGAGCTCGTGCCCCCGCACCCGCACCTTCCTCTCCCCTTCCCTCCATGCTCGACCTCCTCCCAAGCTTCATCCCCGCCTTCCTCCTCTCCCTCCGGCTGGTGCCGCCCCTAGCTAGCCCCAGCTCGTGCCGCCGCCTTGACCTCTCCCTCATGCCTCTCTCCACCGCAGCGCCGCCACGCGCCCCGGCCCGCCTGCCTAGGCCCCGCGCTGGCTATGCCCCGCCTCGCCGCTCCCCTACCCGGCCGTGCCGGCCCGTCCTCTTCCTGCACATGCACACCGCCGCCCCCTGCTCAGCCCGGACAACCTCCCTCCTTTCCGCCGCGCTCCACCTCCTCCCCCGCCGTTTTCCCCTCCAGCCAGGCCGCCCGACGCCGCACCTCTCTCCACCGGCACCGTCGCCGCCTCTTTCTCCCCTGCTCCGATCCTCCCTACCACCGGCCATGCCCCTCTATCCCTCGCGCCGAGCTCCCTCTCCCAAGCACGTCCCCTGCCGGTCTCCTGTCCCTGGCCCCCCTTCTCCGACCGCCTCCTACAGTGTACGTCGCCTCCTCGTGTCCCTCCCAGCTCCAGTTCCCTGCACATGCTGCTGCTGCCTCCTCTCCGTGTGCACGTCCCCGGTGCCTGCCACATGCTCGAGGAAATGCCCGCAAGACCTCTCCGTGCCGTGTTTCCGTTTCCGACGTGTTCCCCGCTGTGTTCCCGTGCACGTCCGTCTCCGTGCCGTTGCCGTGTTCCCCGACCTGAGTTCTCCGTTCCGGACGTGTTCCATCTCCGCGTTCCCGGTTCCCGTTTCCGTTCCCGATGCGGTTCCCGCTCCCGTCGTGAAGCCGTTCCCATCGTGAACCGGAGTTCCCCGATGCAGTTTCCCGTCCCCGTTCCCGTCGTGAAGCCAATCCCCGACGGTGCCTGAGTTCTCCGTCCATGAAGCCCGGTGCCGTGCAAGGACAAGATCTTCCCCGATGCCGTGATCCCCGACCATCGTGGAACCCGACAACCCTGAAGCCGGAACGCCAAGGTTCGCCACGACGACGACCCGAGTACGACTACTTCCACGACGTCGACTACGGAACGACTACCTCGACCACCTCGACTACTCCGACTCCGGATGAACGACTACTTCGGCTACTTCGACTACAATGACTACCTCGACTACTTCGACTCCGGATGAACGACTACCTCGACTCCGGACGAACGACTACTACGACTACAACGACTACTTCGACTACTTCCTCTCCGATCCGAAGACGGTGGCTTCCACATCCGAAGTTTCCCCGAATCCGATGTGTGACCCCAACCCTAAGCCCTATATACCATATATGCGTATCTTATAAAATCATGCATGCTTAATTAACATCGCACCTTTATCCATTTAGTCGAATTAAATCAACTAAATTATGGGGTTTTGTCCGGTGCATCTATATTGTGCACCGATCCTATTTAAAATGATTTGCCATGTGTTAGGGAATAAAATTGGACAACCTTTAATTTGTCATGCATCATGTCATCAACATGCCGGTTCTTTTGTCATAGAAGTAAAATGCATCTTTTATGTTTCCGGTGTTCGTTGCTTCTTCGGGAATAGGACGATGAGTTGATGTGAGCAACGACAGGTTCTGCTACCTCTACCGGATTGCAGGCAAGTGATACTCCCTTGCTATCTTTGCTTGTTTTTTATTTCTTACTCGTCCTATCTTTTGTTCCTTGCTAGCCTTATATTTTGATGCTTGTGTCTCGATCCTATATGCATGTTTACCTTGCAGCCATGATATAGTCACACCCCCACATACTATTAACCTGTTGTTTGTTTACCTTGTTGGCCTTGCGAGTCGTAGTGCATGCTTAGGTGCTTTGCTTCAGTCCTGTTATCTCTTTATCTAGTCTTGTTCTTAACATGGTAGCTAGGCTCAACTAAAATGTTAATCTTTAATTTCTGTTGCGATGGGAATAACTTAATTGAAGATAAGGCACCGGCGGAAGGCCAATCGTGGTGATTTGTTCTGCCAGTGTCGCCTAGGACCCGAGTTCTTTTCCGCTGATCCAAGACTGAGCGCACTAACCACATGTGGGTGTTCTATGGGCCTCCCCGCAATCTATTACCGGATCCTCAAACCTGTCCAGGAGCCACAACTTAGTTCGGGTGTTTCCATTTGCGCGCGTACAACAATGATGATGAGAAGGTAAGATGATGATGGATACGTGGTTACTTATGGTAGGGTTGCGAAATGGGCGTTAATCGCATGTGGAAGGAGGGCAATCGTATGAGTGTTCCTCCCGAAGTCGTTCTCGCATCGGTTAGGCCCACCTCGAAGCTTCGGCCGGACTCTCAAGGTGGATCAGACCTAGCTAGGTGGCTCTCTGGACTTGTTTGTAGAGAAGGGAAGTATTGCGTCGAACGCTCCACCGGTACACCTCTAAGCGAGTGTTTCGATGCGTGTGGGTTCATTGGTGCATCCCTGCAGGGTGAAATCTTTTCGAAAAGCCGTGTCCGCGGTTATGGACGACTTGGTGAAATGCGCTGGCTAAAAAGATCATAGACAACTTACACCTATTAAATATGACTTGACTAGTAAGATAGATTATTTGAATAATAACCAATAAAACTTGTCCACCGTGTGAGTGCCCGGACTTCTTCCTCGTGGGCCGAGGATACGAGGGAGTCGTTTTAGGGCGGGTTTGTTTGGTGAGTAGTATAGTTGGTTTTTCTTATGCGCTCTCTTACCTTGTCTCTGATAGACGAAAGTTGTAGTGTGTCTCTATAAGTTGTTGGTGCTGCTTGCCGCCGCCTCAATCGCTAACCCTCTTCCCCGGAATTCCAGCTTTGATATCTTGTGAGTATTACTTGTCAGTACTTCTACTAGTACTGACCCCTTCGGGGCTGCTATTCCAATGCAGCCAACAGCTTTGAAGTCTGACAACGTTAGCTTGGGAATCCCTCTGGCTTGGTCTGGGCAGGGATAAGGTGCCACTACTAGGAAAAGGCTTATAGGTAGATTACTTAGCCGTGGCGCACCACTATTTTGGTGTGCCACGAGTATATAGCCGTGACGCACCAGACACTGATGCGCCACGCGTAGGACATTACCCGTGGCGCACCAAAATTGTGGTGCGCCACGGCAAAGTGCAGGCTGGGCTGACGGAGGGGCACCCTCCTTAGCCGTGGCGCACCACTATTTCGGTGCACCACGGCTATACTCTTACCCGTGGCGCACCTTATTCCAATGCGCCACCAAAATAATGGTCTCGGGGCCAAATTTTGACCCCACATAGCCGTGGCGCACCAAAATAGTGGTGCCCCATGGGTAACCACTTACCCGTGGCGCACCGAAATAGTGGTGCGCCACGGGTATGTTTACTGCTTTGTGCTCCCATGCACCCCCCCCCCCCCGGTGATCGCCTTTTCAGTTTTAAAAAGGCTAAAAGAAAATGTTAAAAAATTCAAAAAATAAAATCCTTTGAGATGTGGCTATGTTACGTAACCTAGTTGTTAGGAAAAATATGAAATATGAATTTCGACATATTTTGCAAAAAAACATTATGGAAGAGTAAAACGGCGATAACTTTTGCATACGAACTCGGATTTCGACGTGTAATACCTTAAAAAAAACTAGAGAAAAAACCACATCCAATCCAAATAGCCTACGGCCTTTTGAGCCATTTTTTGCGTACAGAATCCCCAAATTCGAAAGGGAACACCTATTTTTTTGAAGTTTAAGCTTTCTGGTCAGAAAAAATAAATAAAAATTACCCGTGGCGCATGGAAGAGATGGTGCGCCACGGGTAGTTGTAATACTCGTGGCGCACCACTATGAGATGCGCCACGGGTAACATGGGGGGGCAACACCATGATCCGACGGCTCCCAGCAATCCGACGGTTCACAGCGACTTAAACTAGCACACAATCCGTGTGCTTGTCCTTTCTTGTCTCTGATTGGTCGAGAGGGGGGCATCTCCTCAAACTTAGCCCCCACTTCTCCAAGCCTCTCCCCCTTCTCCTCCATCCAACTCTCACCGGTGAGCACCGACGACGGCCTGGAAAAGGAGCCCCCAACCTCGCTGCCCTGCTCCAGCGCGGAGCTCCCCGAGGTGAAGGACGGCGACAGCCCGGCGCAGCACGGAGCTCCCCGAGGCGTTGGACGGCGATGGCTCGGGCGCGGAGCTCTGGAGGCGAAGCCCCCCCGCGACATCTGCAGCCTCCCTGCCTGCCTAGCTCCAGCACGGAGCTCCCCGAGTCGAGGACAGCGACGGCCCCGAGGCGACGCCGCCGACGTGGTCCGAGACGAAGACCCACACCCCCGCACTAACGCCAGCTCTGCCCGCCCCTCATCCTCCCCATCGGCCTCCTCCCGTCCCAGGCTCCGCTCCTCCTCCGCCGTGGTTCCGTCGTCGCCTCGCCCCTGCCGGCCTCGAGAGCTCTCCGGCGAGCTCGCGCGAGCGCACGGCCCGGGCGGCGGCGCTTTTTTTTTAATTTCCTATAGGCATACCCGTGGCGCACACAGTGGCTTAGCCGTGGCGCAAGTTAGCCGTGGCGCAGGGTGCAGAGGTGCGCCATGGCTAATTTGTTACCCGTGGCGCACCGGGGCACCTGCGCCACGCCTGAAGTGTTACCCGTGGCGTGGTAGTCCGTGGCGCAGGGCCCTGCGCCACGGGTAACCAAAACTGGTGCGCCACGGGTAAGCTTTTCCCTAGTAGTGTGCCTTCGTTTATCTTCAGGACTCTTAGTCCAATTTGTTTCTTGTCCATAGCCGGACGCTACCCGCTTTCGTTGATATTTTGGATCTTTGTATTGTATCTTTGCTCTTGACTCGGTGAGTCTTTGTTGTATATATGTTCTTTGTGGGTTCCATCGAGAACTGTTGTAATGTTATCACAATTCCACCCGTCTAACGTGTGTGTTGCGACGTACACGTTATGCCTGGTGGGCGTCCTTTAGGATCGTTATTATGCGGATTTGGCTGGAACGCTAAAATCTACATAGTACCGATCTTGGGGCGTTACATCTCGTTGGAGGGGTGTGAGCTCATCACAAGAGGCCTACTCAAGATGCCACAAAGGACTCACCCTATTCTCTGATGAACCGCACCCAAGGGTTTGGTTCACCTTCCACTATCGGAATCCTTAAAGGCGGAATCCGGAGCCTTTACACCGTTCTTGGGGCACACACCCACAACTCAATTGGGGGCTCCCAAATCATGCCGAAGCTTCACAACTCGAAGGCTTCGCGGCACACCAACCATCTAGGGTACACAATGCACCCAAGAGGCACAAGCTCTTGGGAACACAATGCACCCAAGAGTAACAAGCTTCTCAACTTCAATCCCACGAATCTTCGTGGAGAGCACAACCCGATGCAACTAATGCAAAAGGCAAGAACACACTAAGTGGTCAAATCCTTCTCTCCGAAATCCAACCAAAGCAACTAATGCTATGGAGGGATTTAAGAGGAAGAACAAAGAGGAGAAACACTAAGAACTCCAAAATCTAGATCCACTAGGTTCCCCTCACTTAGAGGAGGAATGGCTTGGTGGAATGGTAGATCTAGATCTCCTCTCTTGTTTCCCTAAAAATGGGCAAGAATCATTGGAGGGAAGTGGAGGAATCAAGCTCACAAGATTTGCAACAATGGAGGAGAGAGAGAAAAGGTGAGCTCAAGTTGTTGGGGAACCAATGGGGAAGAAGGCCCCTTAAATAGATCAACCAAAAATCCAACCGTTATGCCCAGAAACGCGCCGGGTCGGTACTACCGGACTTTTCCCGGAAGTACCGGGTCACCCGGATGATTCTGGGCACCCAAACGAATTCGGTACTGGACTGCCGAAACACTTTTCCGGAAGTAGGGTCGGTACTACCGACCATGGTCGGTACTACCGGAATTTAAAGCGGTACTTCCGGACTGGTAGAAAACTGCAGAAACACCAAAACGAAAACGGGCATATCTTTTGCATTCGGACTCCGTTTTCGATGATCTTGGGCTCGTTGGAATCGTAACAACGAGCTCTACAAGAATATATAAAGAAACATCATAGTACAACAAGGGAGGATAAAACCAAATGGGGAAAGATAAAGCCTCTCTAAAAAAGACGAACCGAGAAAACCTTCAAAATCAAAAATGCAATAGAAGATGCAAACGAACTCCGTTTTGATGAACTTGGGCTTGTCATGATGAACATGACAAGCACCAACCACTCACATAGATAAAAGCCAAATAAGAATCAATAAAGATGATTGCAAGGATGCAAAGGTTTGATCTCTCCACGAATGAAATGATCAAGATACTCGGTCGAGAGCCCCTCTTGATAGTACGGTTATCTATCCTATAGCCCGGTCTCTCCACTAACATTATGAGACCGGTAAAATAGAAACCCTATCAAGATCATAACTTTGCCTTGCGCATAATCTACTTGAGCTAGATGATGACGATCTTTGTCTTCTCAAGTTGGATTACCTTTCTTGATTGCACTTCTCTTGCTGAAGACACGCTAATAGCTCCCCCAAACTTCACACGCTAATAGCTCCCCCATACACAAATATGGGAGAGGTACATTTCGGCATATCTTCACATTGCCATGTGTGATGATCAACACGCACTTAGCCTTGATCAACACATAATTTTCTTCCCTTAGCCTTGACTCCAACAAATGGAGATCAAGCAATGCAAATGGACGTACACACCTACAAGTTAGCTCAATACAAACATTAGTCCATAGAGATTGTCATTAATTACCAAAACCATACATGGGGGCAACCATGCACTTTCAATGCTGCTCTGAGTCTCTGCCCGATTCTACAAATTGACAAGACACTCGGGGGCTACTGACGTGGGTATACCCTCCGGGCAGCCCACCATTGGCATACCCGATGCGGCCCAGCTGAAGATATATTTGGAGGCCCACCTGGCGGCCCAACGAAGTCCAAGAAGCCACAACTTGGAGTACAAGACAAACTCATGTAAACCCTACCTGGCTGCATATATAAAGCCAGGCAGGGACACCCTTTAGGGGGACGGAGAACATAGACACAACATCCGCCATCGGCGGCCACCATTGTAATACCATGATCAATATAATCAGACAAGCATGATGTAGGTCTTTACCTCACAATAAGGGGCCGAACCTGGGTAAATCCTTGCTTGTCAGCCGTCCGATACTACCAGCGCGCCATCCTCCTCCCTCATACGAAACCCTAGGCATCTCACCTGGGGATTTGGCGTGGTAACCCCACGTCACCCCCATCTCCCCCCTCCCCCCCCCCCCCCACAGACACACACACAAGCATCGGGGACGAAACCACTTGGTGCAGGACGGGAGTAAGGCGTCGTCGCGAGTCCTTCAGAGAGCCTTCGATGGAGGTTGAAGATAACCTGACGTACCACCAGCGTCAAGGCATGGAGCTGCTGCCTGCCAGCACTTTGAGTCGACGACCAAACATGGGCCGGCGAGGATCTTCTCCAGAACCCTGTAGAACCAACTTCCTGGCCCCATCCGCAGCTGCAAGCCTGCAAGTTTTTATGCCCTTCTCCTCGGCCAGAAGAGCAATCAACACCGACAAGTTGCAGACACAGAAGCAACAACCGTCGACGAGCTTTACTGAAGAGGTCGACAGGGTGCTTGTGAACGTCTTGGCCTCTGACCTCCAGAGCACCAGCATCGACCACCACCTTGCACTCCGCGAGGAGTAGGTCGAGCGCTCCCACCACGGCCGACCGGAGAGCAGGTGAGCACACCACACTGCAAGATCCACAAAATGACGGATCTGCCTTTATTGGAGAGACTCTCGACCGCCACATCTCCTCCGCCAACCTTCCACCTTGGAAGCTCGTCGGAGATCAACGGGAACAACCCGGTAGCAGTTGGCAGAAGCACCAGCAAGGAAGAGCCTCGCCATTCGCCACGAAGGACCAAACTACAAACCCTAACCCTAATCCTAGGCGAGAGCAACTAAGCCTACTATGCACAGAGGAACTCGGCCACCAACTCCATCTCCGTTCCGAGGGGGAGAAGGAGATAAGCGGCGTCGGGGGCTCATGAGAGACTCTCAATGATAAGGAGGAGAGAGAAGTGGAGGGGGCGGGGAATGAGAGCCTCCACTCTGATTTTTAGTTTGAAGTTCAGATCCCCGTGTGTGTGTGTGTGTGGAGTGTGGAGTAGAGCACTCTGGAGTTTCCTCGTCCGGATACGCCACGTTAGCCTTCCAGTTCAGGCGCAAGCGCAAGCGGTGGTGGTCGCCGTCCATCTGACCCCACTATCTCCTCTCCCCGCCCCGCCGTTGCCGAAACCAAAACCCTAGCCTGTACCTTTCGCCGCCCCCACCCCCACCCCCACTCCGCCGGACAGGAGAATGACCGACGCCTCCAACCTCGCCGCCACCGTCCTCTCCGCCTCCACCCCTCCGGCCGCCGCCGCCGCGGCCTCCTCCGTGCTCGACTACCTCGCCCGCCACGCCCCCGACCACCCGCGCGCCTTCTTCGCCGACGCCTTCCCCTCCATCCTCTTCCGCCTCTTCGTCTCCTCCCCGTCCTCCCCCTCCTTCATCGACCTCGCCGCCGCCGACCCCGACCCGGCGCTCCCCAACCTCCTCCTCGCCCTCCTCGCCCCCTCCGGCCCGCTCCTCGCCGCCGCCGCCGCCGCCGACCGCCTCGCCCTCATCCGCTTCGTCTTCCCCTCCGAGCGCCTCCCCTACTGGCTCCGCGTCGCCCTCGCCGAATCCTCCAACCTCATCGCCTCCCCGCTCCTCGCCGCCCGCGTCGGCTCCGAGCTCCACCTCTCCGTCTTCGAGTACTACCTCTTCTGGTTCGCATACTACCCCGTCTCGGCCGCCGATCCCGCCGCCTCCGCATCCACTCCGACCCACAAATCGCGCTCCCGCATCGAGTCCTGGGTCTCCACCCTCGCGCCCACCGCCGGGGGCACACGCAAGCCGGGGCACAAGCCTGTATGCACGCCCTGTCTCTACCTCAAACTCCTATATGCATACCTCAGGGAGTTCGTGCCAACTGTGTGCACGCCGGCACGCAGGCTCGGTGGCACCCTCCTCCAGCGCACGGCCAGCGAAGAAGCCACCGACTCTGCTGACCCGTTTGCTCGCGCGGAGTTCTTCCTGCATACCCTCGTCCAGTTCTGGCTCGTCGGGGACGACTTCTCTCCGCTGCCCGTGCAGACTTACCGTGCGTTTGGCCTGAAGTTGCCCTCTCGGGCTCGCGCCGAATTGAGTGAGCAGCCACCGTCCCCTGGGCTCGGGGATGCGGTCAAGCTGCTCATGATGTATCTGAATTGCGGGGCCGGTGGTCCACCGACGGACGCACGCATGGTGTTTGATGGATCGTCGGTGAGGAATGTGGTCACTGATAGCCAGGTTGGATTCTGGAATCCCCTGATACAGAGGCCTATGTATCGGTTTGTGCTGAGGGCCTTCTTGTTCTGCCCCATTGGGGCAGTGATAAAGAACGCAACACAAGTATTCTCCGTGTGGTTGGAATATATGGAGCCATGGAAGGTTACACAAGAAGATCTGGATGAGTATGATGTGTCCCCGATGCACGGGACAGACACGAAACAAGCTGGAGAGGGAAAGAAAAGGGAGCTGATGTATACTCCCTCATGGAAGAATTATGTGCTGTCCAATTACCTCTTCTATAGCTCGATGGTGGTACATTTCCTGGGTTTGCACACAAGTTTATCCATTCTGATGTCTCATCAGTGCTCTTGATGATCCTAAAGGTTAGTCCTGTCTCATGAGTATTTACTTCTGTTGTCTGAATAACATTGATTGAACTTATGATCAACGTTAGGGTTAGACTAGCCATAGTGGGAGTAACATAGGTAATAACATATATCCTCATGCAATGCCAACTAGACATATTGGTGACATGTCTATTAAAAGAGGAAAGAGATGATGGTGTAGCGCTTCCCAAGAGAAAATGAGTCTACAAGCTAATAAATGATGCTATCTATGATACTTTGCACTATGGAGGTAGTAAGTTAGTAACATAGACTAGTGTCATATGCATGACACTAGTCTTAGTTACTCCCCAATATGACCAGCCTTAGCTACTTCAGGTCTCATGTTCCCTGATGGACATTAATGCCAGTAAGTCTTTGTTTTTGGCAAATAATGCCAAGAAGTCGCAGCTGCTAAAACATGAGAAATGAGGGTGCTGGATTTGCACCTTGCATAGTATTAAAATAAATGTTAGGTTCATGGCGATTTATTTGTCTGATTGTGTATAGCGCAGAAGCTGATACCGCATAAGATGAACCAAGAGGAGATATAGATCTTTTGAAATTCTTAGGTACATGAGTTTGGTGTTCAGTCCATCATAGCTAGGTTTATAGGTATATGATTGAGAAATTCCCACTTCCATAATAAATAGTTTGTGGGATGAGAACAAAAACTGAAATTTGTAAGTATGTCAGTCTGCAGCACCCTTGGAAGTTAGCTCCTGTGTTAACTGTTAAGTCATGCTCCCATATGGTTTGTGATTGTAAGTTCTTTAATTCGCTAGTTTCTGCCCGTTTTTAGTTATGTATATATTATGCATAACCTGTCACATATGATGCTGTAATTTTCTTCTTGAATAGTTCAAGCCTTCCTACCTGCCATGCTTAATCTGTGAAACATAAATGTAGATGCGCTGCTCTGCGCAACATGCTTAAGGTCCTATGTTAGCTTTAAGGTTCTTCTGTTACCGTGTATACTTCTAAAAAACATATGCTTAAGTGCTGAAAAATGTTCGTTTTCTCTAATGATTATTCCGCCAAGGATCACCTCGTATTTATCGTGGGAATATGTAATTCAGAGCTTTCCGCAAAAAGGAGAGAAGCTAGTCAGTATCGTATTAACCAATTGATGATTTTTTTTTGCACTATCCTTAAGTATTATTTGGCCAATTACATGCTTGTTTGAATTATCCAGGTGTTGGAAGTCTTATCTTCCTCCTCAGAACTGGTAGATCTTCTATATAAAGTGGATATCGCATATCATTCTAAACCGTCATGTTCTTCAGAATCAGATGATGTGCTGAAGTATGTGCCATCAATCCGTGAACAGCTAAAGGTGGGTTACAGTTGAACTCGATTTGTAATTTGAATTTGATTAGGTAATGAATTTGTTGTCCTAAAAATCATGTATACCCTTTATTGTCTCTTTCAGGACTGGGAGGATGGTTTGACAGAAACTGATGCAGATGGGTCTTTTTTGCACGAGCATTGGAACTCTGATCTGAGACTTTTTAATTCTGGTGAGGATGGGGCTTATCATCTGCTTCAGGTACACATTTTGTTGTATGATTAGTAATTTAGCTTGTTTAGTCCTAGTCATTTTAGTGGTGATCACTATGTTTGACATTCTTGATTCCGTTTCCAGTATCTTTGTCATTTATTAGTTCAGCTAAATAGCACTTGAGCTGTACTGCTGCACAAGTCAACTGAGTTACGGAATCGTCATGATTTAGTTTAACCAGTAGTGTGGATTTTATCAGCAGATGTCTCGAGTAAATTAGTTAATGATAGTTTGGTATTTTGTCTGGCATAACATACACTTTAATTAAGACTACAAAGTTGTTAAACTATAGATCGTATCAAAACTAAGGGATGCTGGATGACTGTTTATAATTTGGCTAACATTTCCTTGTGCATATGATAAACGACTGGTGTATGATTATTAATTTGTGCTGGTCTACAATTTGTTTGCCATTTTCTAAATCTTAATATGGTTGGACGCTGATGCCAAATTTTCATTTTCTGAAGCTCCTTTTGATCCGAGCAGAATTGGAGATACAACGTCTGCCGGGTGACACATCGCATGCTCTCCAGTCGTTGGATTTGATAAAAACCCGCATGAAAAAGATTTTCCAGGGCCGCATCAAAGGCACCCACCACAATACCTTGCCAGAAGGGTTACAGCATGAACAGCAGGGGCGTGGCGAGATATTCACTCCTAAGCATCCCCTCTTGGGGAGGAGTAAATTTAGTGAAGTGAAATATAGAGGTGACTGGATGAAGAGGCCCATCTCGGAGACTGAAGTTGCCTGGCTTGCAAGGATTCTGATCCGCCTGTCTGACCGGCTGAACGACGCCCTTCGACTCAGCTGTGACGATGCCGATGATAGCTGCCCCGCTAACCCGACGTACATCAAGTTTGACCGCAACGAGCTGCCGACGATAGGTGGACCGAAGGACGCTGCAAAGATGGCTCTTGTGGCTGTTTGTTCGCTGCTTGCGCTGGTGGGACAGGCGTTGCTGAAGTTCATGAGGGCACACAGGGTGAAAATCAACCTGAGAGTTTTCGCTTCGAAAAAGCTGCTGGCGGGTCTGGTGGTGCTGTATGCGGTAGTGGCAGGGACAAGGAGTGCTTTCTCTTGAGCTTTAGTGTTGTCTTCCAGCACGCCTACAAATGTGCCATGATCACCGCTGAAGCTTCCAAGTGAGATTCCAATGCTGTATAGGAACTCAATAGTAGGAGCAGATGGAGCTTCATCGCAGAGGGGTGTGTTAGGTGGTGCATGTGGTGTTGAGAGCAAGGAGCTGTTGGCATACGTACGGCACACTTGTGTAAAACGAAAGGAAGAATGTAAACTTACGATGTAATACAGGGTTTCCTAGTCCGAGAAAAGAAAGCAAAAATCTGGTTGGTTCTGCTTGTGTTAGTGGTTTGTCATGGAGAGGTGCATGTTTCTATAATTGAGACTGTGAAGGGGGTGAATGCGGTCTCCGCTTCTCAGTATATATGAATCTGTTCAAAGGCCAGTTGAAATGTATCCGTTAACGTGTTATCTTCGACTTGTCGTCGCTCTCTTCTAGGTGACTGTTGGAAGTCATATCCGCGCGGGAGGCCACACAAACCCACGCGCTACGTGTTTGCAGCTATATCAGCCATGCTATGCTACTAGTCAAAAACGGGCATGCTATGCTAGCGTGTGATGACCTGCAGTTTTTCTACTCAACCATCTCACTCCACGCTCTGGGAAATGACGAGACCGGCCTACGCGCTCCTCCTGCTGGCGGCGACGGTGGCCGCCGCGGCGGCAGCGCCGGCGCCGTCGCAGGCCGACGCCCTTCTGGCCTGGAAGGCTAGCCTCGGTTACCCAGCAGCTCTGTCCAGCTGGAACAAGGCAACGCCAGTGATCTGCTCGTCCTGGCTTGGCGTGGCCTGCGACGATGCTGGCCAGGTCACGTCGATCAGGCTCCGGGGGCTCGGTCTCGACGGCAGGCTCGACTCCCTCGACGCAGCGGCGCTCCCGGCCCTGGCCACGCTCGACCTCAACAATAACAACTTCAGCGGCTCCATTCCGGCAAAGCTTCTTGCGGCTGCGCTCCCTGGCCGCGCTCGACCTCGGCAATAACATGTTCGACGGGTCCATCCCACCGCAGCTCGGCGACCTCTCCCTGCCTCGTCGACCTCCGCCTCTACAACAACAACCTCGTCGGCCACATCCCGCACCAGCTCAGCAGGCTCCCCAGGATCGAGCATTTTGACCTCGGCTCCAACTATCTCACCAACCCGGACCGCCGCAAGTTCTCGCCGATGCCCACCGTCAAGTTCATGTCGCTCTACCTCAACTGCCTCAACGGCAGCTTCCCGGAGTTCGTCCTCGACAGCCTGCAACGTCACATACCTCGACCTGTCGCAGAACACACTCTCTGGCCGACTGGCCCGATACCCGATTCGCTGCCGGAGAAGCTCCCCAACCTCATGCACCTCAACTTGTCCCTCAACGCCTTCTCTGGCCAGATACCTTCGTCGCTGTCGAAGCTGAGCAAACTCCAGGACCTGCGGATTGGCGATAACAATCCCCGAATTCCTTGGGTTGATGTCCCAGCTTAGATCTCTCGAACTCGGTGGCAACCCGCTTGGCGGATCGATCCCGCCTGTTCTTGGCCGGCTCAAAATGCTACAACGCCTGGACATCAAGAGCTCTGGGTTGATATCCATCATTCCACCGCAGCTGGGCGATCTTGGCAATCACTATTTCGCAGACCTGTCCATGAATCAGCTCTCAGGTGGCTTGCCACTGGAGTCTGGAGTTGGCCGGGATGCGCAAAATGCAGGAGTTTGGCATATCGTCAGACAGTCTCTCCGGCGAGATCCCAAAGTAGGGAAAAGAAAGAACGATTGTTAGTTGTCAATTCTTACCATGGTGTGCGTAATCAACTTGTCTTCATCCATCTTGATGGTGGAGGTATCCTCACACCAAGTCACTGATTCATGCTTCTTTAGACGGCTGACCCTCATCCACCTCTGCCTCCACTTATGCAGATGGTTGTATATCTGCGAGGTGCTCACAGTAATCCAAGTGAAGTCAAAAACATCGTTGCTAACCTTGTTAATGTACTGCTACTTGAAACCTCTATCAAAACGGATCTCCTTGTCTATGAGCTCACAAACCCTGTTCAGGACGAACAGGGACATGGGAGCTGACCACTGCATTGAACCTGGCCGAGCAACACGAAGAGGGACGGCAGCTATAGGATCCTCAGTACAAATCGGCGGCACCTCGTTCATGTCGGGCACTTGGGAGCGTATTGAAGGAGCATACAGATCGGGAGAGCTAGGCGAAACGATGTCCTACAATACCGATGAACACACCAAATATAAATCTATGACACATGTTGAAAAAAGTGTGTTTATACTAAGCAGCACTATTGCAGTTCAACCTAAGTTTTCGAATGAAGCACATATGTACGAGAAGAACATGGGGAAGAGTTTCTTACTGCTAAGGATGGTAATGGGTAGGATATGGACAGGGTAGAGCAATACCATGCCCATACCCATATAGTATATGGGTATAAAATTATACCCATACCCTTACCCGTGGGATGAAAGTATACCCATACCCATATCCGGCGGGTACCCGTATCCATTGGGTACCCAGTGGGTAGATCAAATAGTACACAAATTTTTCATAGTTTTACATTCGTTGGTAGCACATTTGAAAAAAAATTCAATTATCTCAACTTAGTAACACGTAGATAAATACATGTTAATTATCTAACTTTGAAAATCACAATCTCATGATCATATCTAGTAAGTCAATCAAGTATGGTCCATATGTCACTATAAACGGGTAGGGTATGGGTATACCCACGGGTACAAAGTTGTACCCTTGCCCTACCCATGACTTGGCGGGTAGGGTGTGGGTACTATCCATGGGTATAAAAATGTGCCCATACCCTACCCATATAGGTACGATACCCGCGGGTACCCGTACCCATGGGTAAATGCCATCCTTACTTACTACCGGCTTGGAAGGATAAGACTGGCCGCCGAAGAGATCCAGAACCACCGCCACCGGCTTCGAAGGATAAGACTGGCTGCCGATGAGATCCAGAACCACCGCCACCGGCTTCGAAGGAGAAGACTGGCCGCCGACGAGATCCACCACCACCGCCGCCGGCATCGAAGGGGAAGATCCCGCCATCGCCGTTACCTCCGAGCTCGAAAGGGGGGAAATGGTGATTTGGATATGGCCGGTGAGCGCGGAGGCTCTAAATAGATAGGCGAAATAGCGCGGCGGTGACCGAATTTCTCCCGCCGCAATTTTCGTGCCCGCGCCATCTCCGCTTCTCCGGTGCCTGCAGCGGCGCGCACGCGGTGTTCCTCGAGCTCGCACGCAGGCAGCCTGGCTCCAGGGGCACAGTCAATTCGACCGTGCCTCTCGGGCCTGGCCCGAGGGTGCTTTAATCTTCGCGCTGCTCAACTTTTTGAGCCCACACAGGCAACCAAACCCTGGGCGTTTGCAGCTGGCGGGCCTGGCCGGGCAATCTGCAGGCCACCAAACGCGCTCCTAGTAGATGTCGTTTCCTGGCGATGCTTCAGCTCGCTTCTTTCCTCCTTCCCTTTTCCGTTTAATTTTCAGTTTGTAAATATAAGTACTACAGACTGTGAAACTGTTGTACTTCCGTTTGATGAAAATGGAAAGGGGCTGAAGTTATAATGCTGAAAATTGAATGACCAAGCATAGATGATGTCTGGTTTATCAACGGTTTGTTATAATGCTTGCAAAAAACAGTTTGTTATAACGAAATTTCTAAGGGAAGTTTGAAACGTCAAAAAATACAAAAAAAAAATAGTGTGAACATCTCGACGTTCTACATGCTCACTAATACGTTTCACGGAAAACCGACAATTTTTGTGTCTTTCGTAAAAAAACATATTTTAGTGATAAAAAATGGTTTTTCACGGGACATTTTTTTTTGTCTTTTTTACACATGCCACACAAATTTTTTTTTGTGAAATTTGTCATGCTATGTCGAGATGTACGTGTCAATATTTATTTAAATTTTCCTGACATGTAAAATTTATTTTCCAATGGCAGGAGCATATGCACCCATGTATCAAAGTGAATTTCCTCACATAATTGTACCTTTTAGAAGTCCTACTTTTAAAGATTTGATATGGTGATGAACTCACCTACCATTTTGCTACAATTATAGATGGTAACACAACAGTAAATAGATGTTGGTGAAGAAGAGCGATCGGGGAGCGGTAGCACAATGGCACGGCGAGCACGTCGCTCATCTAGTCATCTCACTCCTCTCGACGGCCGCCAGTACGCGGGGAACCACCCTGGCTCCCCAATGTCCAGCACAAACTGCTTTTCTTTTTATTTTTTATTTTGTTTAAGCCCCAAATTTGATTTCTCAACATGACAAACTCAGAAAAAATTGAAAAATCCAAAATAGGCTATTTGGACACAGGGAAACCATTTCTATCCCAAAACTAATTAGCAAAAAATAATTTATGCATTATGTCCTAGTATGGCTATTTATGAAGATTCCAGAAAGGAATTAGGATTTATATATTGCCTTTTTTTGTTCATATGAACTCTAAATCAATTCAAATAAATTCTAGGAAAATAAGAAAATTAATATGCACGATATAGAACATAGTAAAACCATTTTATGTCCAAGTAAAATTCATAATATGCAATAGAACTATGTATGTGCATTTACATAATTCTCAAAAATGGTTTAGGGTTTATAAAGTACCCAAATTAATTCGTACGAATTTCCATAACTTATAAGTTAGAATAGATGATTATTTAAAACATTTGAAAAGAAAATATTTTTGTTATTTTCCAATTTTTATTTTTTTGAATTTTACATTTAAATATTCTTAAAAGTTTTTGTTTCCTCAGAAATTTCAACCATGTCAAGAAAAAACAACTATTTTCTTTTGTAAATTTGACATTCCAATTAGAAAAATTTGGTATATTATATGCCATGTGGAGGAGGTGGGAGAAGGATAGGCTCGCACGTGATGGCGCGACAAGAAAAATGTTAGTCACATGGATGGGTATGTTCTCCAACACGGGTAGGCCTTGAAGAAAATAGAGGAGAAAAGAGAGAAGAAGAAGGATGAGTTTTATAAAGTCTTAATGATAGTGCAAAGTGAGAGGATAAAGTTTGACTCATAGAGGATCCTTGAGAGGATGAGCACATGGAGAGGGAGAGGAAGGAGTTGGACAAGCATGATAAATGGATGAAAATGGAGCATCAAAATGCAAAGATGTTCATACAGAAAAAAAAATGCAAAGATGTTTGAGACCGTTGAGATTTAGAAGGAGAAGGTGAGACTCGTGATGATCATGGAGAAGGCGAGTATCATGTTGCAAGACACTAGCCTCATGGATGATGAAAGAAAGAAGTGGTTTATTAACAAGAAGGAGACCACTCAGCATGACAAATGGGACGACTCATTCGTGTATCTTACTGAATTTATTTTGACTTGCGTTGAATTGCGGTTTTTGTTGGTTTACGTTAAATTGTTAATAAATGTAACGCCCCCCGGATCGGTACTATGTAGATTTGAGCGCTACCGCCAAATCCGCATAATAACGATCCTAGGACGCCCACCAGGCATAACGTGCACGTCGCAACACACACATTATGCTGGTGGAATTGTGATAACATTACAACAGTTCTCGATGGAACCCACAAAGAACATATACAACAAAGACTCACCGAGTCAAGAACAACAAAGATACAATTCAAAGATCCAAAATAACAACGAAAGCGAAATAGTATCCCGGCTACAGATAAGAATACAAATGTGGACTAAGAGTCCTGAAGATAAACGAAGGCACCATATCCTTGCCCAGGCCAAGCCGGAGGGACTCCCAAGCTAACGTCGTCAGACTTCAAACATGTCAGCTGCATTGGAATAGCAGCCCCGAAGGGGTCAGTACTATAAACAGTACTGGCAAGTAATACTCACAAGATATCAAAGCTGGAATTCGGGGGAAGGGGGTTAGCGATTGAAGCGGCGGCAAGCAACACTAACAACCTATAGAGACACGATACAACTTTCGTCTAATAGAGACAAGGTAAGAGAGCACATAAGAAACCAACTATACTAACACCAAACATAACCCAGCCAATTCCTTACCAGCCTGTTTAAGCCACGAGCAGCAAGCCCAAAGGCACTCACATAGTTGACAATTTTATGGATTATCATTCATGTAATCTATCTTACTAGTCAAGTTATAATCATTAGGTCCAAGTTGTCTATGATCTTTTTAGCCAGCGCATTTCACCAAGTCGTCCATAATCGCGGACACGGCTTTTCGAAAAGATTTCACCCTGCAGGGATGCACCAATAAACCCACACGCATCGAAACACTCTCTTAGAGGTGTACCGGTGGAGCATTCGACGCAACACTTCCCTTCTCTACAAACAAGTCCAGGGAGCCACCTAGCTAGGTTGGATCCGCCTTGAAAGTTCGGCCGAAACTCCGAGGCGGACCTAGCTGATGCGAGGACGGCTTCGGGAGGAACACTCATACGATTTCCCTCTTTCCACATGCGATAAACGCCACGTGCCGCAAGCCCTACCGTAAGTAACCATGTATCCATCATCATCTTACCTTCACATCAACATCGTTGTACGCGCGCAAATGGAAACACCCAAACTAAGTTGTGGCTCCTGGACAGGTTTGAGGATCCGGTAATAGGTTGCGGGGAGGCCCATCGAACTCTGACATATGGTTAGTGTGCTCAGTCTTGGATCAGCGGAAAAAAAACTCGGGTCTTAGGCGACACTAGCAGAACAAAACACCACGACTGGCATTCCGCCAGTGCCTTATCTTTATTATATTATTCCCATCGCAACAGAAATTAAAGATTAACATTTAAGTTGAGACTAGCTATCATGTTAACAACAAGACTAGATAAAGAGATAACATGACTCAAGCAAAGCACCTAAGCATGCACTACGACTCGGAAGGTTAACAAGATAAACAAACAACAGGTTAAAAGGATGTGGAGGTGTGGCTATATCATGGTTGCCAGGTAAACATGCAAATAGGATCGAGACACAAACATTGTAACGTAAGAGACATAAAACAAGCATTGTAACAAAAAATAGAATGAGTAAGAGACATAAAACAAGCAAAGATAGCAAATGAGTAGTCCTTGCCTGCAATCCGGTAGAGGTAGCAGAACCTGTCGTACTCACATCAACTCAACGTCCTATTCCCAAAGAAGCAACAAACACCGGAAACATAAAAGATGCATTTTATTACTACGGCAAAAGAAGCGGCATGTTGATGACATGATGCATAAAAAATTAAATGTGATCCCATTTTATTTCCTAACATATGGCAAATCATTTTAAATGGGATCGGTGCATAATATAAATACACCAGACAAAACCCCATAATTAAATTTAGTTGATTTAATTCGACTAAATGGATAAAGGTTCGATGTTGATTAAGCATGCATGATTTTATAAAATACGCATATAGGGTATATAGGGATAGGGTTGGGGTCACACATCGGATCGAGGGATCTTTGGATTCGGAGAGGAAGTAGTCGACGTCGTCGAAGTAGTCGTTCGTCCGGAGTTGAAGTAGTCGAGGTAGTCGATGTCGTGGAAGTAGTCGTACTTGGGTCGTCGTCGTGGAAGATCTTGTCGTACCGGGCTCCGGGGTCGACGGGGTTCTCGAAGTCGGGGATCGGGTACCGGTCTTCACGGACATGCATGAAGGCGGCCGACACAAACGAGCAACAAAATGGAGAACTTGCCGGTCTTGCGGTTCGTCGAACTTGGCGGGCTCCGTTCTCCGACCTTTGACGGGTTCACGGATAACACGGAGACATGGACACAGTCGTCGGGGAAAACTCCACGGCACGGGGACGGAGAACTCGTCGGTCGTAAATGGAGACGGGAACGGAGACGAAGACACGGAGGTTGTATGTCCACGGTGTCCACACCCAACACGATGGCAGGGACGGAGGCAGACACGGTAGCAGCAGCACGGGCACGGCAGCTAGGAGCAGAGGACGACGGCGAACGAGCAGCCCGGGAGACGAGGTCGGGTGGGAGGAGGAGCAGTGGGAGCGCGAGCACGGGGAGGCGCTCTCCGGTGAGGACGGGATCGGAGTTGGGGCGGCCGAGCTCGGGGATGGGGCGGCGTAGGCCGGCGCGGACGCCGCTGCTGGAGTCAGGGCGGCCGGCGGCCGAGGAAGGAGGCGACGACGGCCATGGTGGGGCGGGAGGTCGGATGCGGGAGAGAGAAAAGAGGAGAGGGAAAAGAGGAAGAAAAAGGACCCGATTGCAAAACCCAAGGGCTTGATTGAGAGGTGGAAGGATCTGTTCGTGAAAAGAGGAAAAGAGAGGAGGGTGGCTGCAAGAAGGCAGATGGTGGGAAAGGAAAGAGCCAGGGGCAGGATTAGGGTTTGGAGGTTAGGTGCGTTTGGGCCGGCTTTGGGCTACTCTCTCAATTGTTAAAACATTTTATTTTGCAAATTAATTTTAGAAAAAGGAGACGACTGTCTCGGTAAAACTTTTATGATAATTTTACAAAATATGGTTTTTTGAAAAATAATTTTCCACGGACAAAAACATGCGATGCCATGATGTATGATGTCATGATGATGCAAAAAAATAAAATAACAAGCAAAATCTAATTTGGGGAAAAACCCGGGGATATTACAATAAATTGGTGATATTGTGTGCTATGATCTACTTACATATGTTTGCATGAAAATGAGGGTTCAGTGACGAGGGGCCTGTGTGCCAGGGCGGACAGGACTCGTGTCAACAGACATATAATAGTCGAATTTGCTCAATATAGTTAGAGATGCTCTGGTACTCACCACTACAAAAGATGTCGCCTGAACACTTGTGAAACAATTAAAAGTCATGCATGATATTCTCAACCAGTAAGTTTTAATCCGAACTATCGTTTGCAGCCGCCCTGACCCAGGTCGGGCGTCATAGAGTGCAGAGCATCCCCGACGACCGCACATGTTGCCCTTGCTGATGTTCGCAAACAGGAGGGAGAACGGTGACCTGAACCGTAGCGGCGCGGCCGAGGCCTCACCAATCTCGCTCCTCTCGACCACCCGCAGCGCCTCCATGGGCACCTTGGAGCTCCTCAGCTTGGCCAGCACCTGCTGCTTCATCTTGGCAGCGCTCTCTTCAGAATCAAGTGTCCAACCGTTGTGGGAGGAGGGAGACCAGGTGTAGAACCAGTAGACGTGAGAAACTGCTGGGAATGCTGCTGGACTAAGGAAACAGCCAAACAGGCGGGTTACAGACAGTGTGAGTGTGATGAATGAGAGGGTCTGGTGAGGATATCTGAATCTGAAAGGTGCTGGACACGGGAGAGGATATCTGAATCTGGAAGGCACCGTGATCCGCTGCAGAGAGGTCAAGATCAATACAATGATGAGAGGTCTGCATTTCTAACGTGCAGCAGCTCTCGACTTGCAGAGCCATTTCTGTGTAAGAAACGGTAACAGGTTAACCTGACTGTCGATATGTAACAGGTCAGGCACTCGTAAGAAAACATCATGTTGCATTTCAATTTAAGAAACTGTTCATGTCACAATTCCTGAGATGTCATTTCTATCATTGTTCGTCTCTCCTGAACCTGAAGACATTCCATCCTTACCCATGTCTCTGAACCTTCAGCCATGGGATCATTTGTGAGATTTGTCTGAAGACATGAAGTAACACATAGTATGGTATGAGCCTTCCCTCTCACCTGACAGTAAGCTGGTACCCTACATGGACGCAGTTACACCTCAATTTGCAGTGATCAACGTATCGACCCTGCGGAGGAAATATTAAGCAGGTATTGCTGACTAATAGTAGATGACAGTTACAAAATATAGGTACTGCAGTATAGATACGAATGAAGAATAATTCGATGCAGAGCCAACCCAAATTTCTAACTTTACGTAATGGAACAGGCATCAGGTTCAATACTAGTTGAATTTTGGCGTGGCGTCACGCCACGCCCTTGGTGATTATTTTTGTGCAATATATATATATATATATATATATATATATATATATATATATATATATATATATATATATATTGATAATCAAAGTGTTGGCTAAATTGGAGTGTTGAAACATTTGTTTGTTTTCTTATGAATAGGTTGCATTTTTTGTGTGCATTTCTAATATATTGTGTATAATATTCAAATGTTTGAAGGTTTGAAGTGGTCAAACATGTTTGTATTTCGTCGTCAATATTTAATTTAATTCAGAACAATCCACTTGAATTTGATTCTACATTTGGGGAAAGTTTGTTCATGTGGTGTCTAAATGTCGGCCAAAGTGAAATGTTGAAATAAATTTGGTATTTATTATGAGTATACTGCAGTTATTTTTTGTGAGCATTTTGGTTTTATTTTATGGAATATCAGAATATTAGCTCAAATGTTGGATAAATTGCATCTTGCAAATATGTTTTTTATTTTGTTGTTGTAAAGTGGAAACGTGCTTGTAGTTTTTAGTTAAATGACACTATTATTAAGTGAGTTATGAAGCATTTCAAGGATTGAAAAAAAAATGGATTCATCATCATTTGTTTAAGAAATTGGAACATTGCATAAACAGTACTTCCTTTTGATTTTTTTATTGTTTAAACAAAAATCGGAATGTTTCATATTTCTTTTATCTTTTGTAGTTCATAAAAAAAATTGTTGAAATTAAATATAAACAGATCTTATATTACATCATTTAGTAGACCCCGTCCGGAACGGTGTGATTTGAAATGTTAAAATTCGTTATTATTTGTCGTCCGGAGTAACTCCATATTTTTTTTAGCGAATGTAAATCTTCAAGTGTGTTTGTAGTTTGGCATAGATATTTAATTAATCTACTTAATCAGGAGAAGTACACTATATAAGTATTTCGTAAATTTAAACCTATTTTTTTAGAAGGAATGTATTTAGGTTTTGTCGAAATGTTTGGTAAGTTGAGATGTTGAAAAATGTTTGTATATTGTCGCAAGTAGGTAGCATATATTTTTTGGTCATTTCGATAAAAAAATTTCCCATATTTTTTTTTGATGGCTATTTTTTGAACTAATGATTGTGCGATTTTTTTTCCCGGGAGTTATTTAATCTATATTTTGAAGAACTGCAGCTGAATTTCGTATGTTGAGGAAGTTAATTTTGGTTGTCTCCAAAAATGTTTTCCAAATTGAATTTTCAAACTGAATCCATAATTGGAGGGCATGTACTGTGCGAGCATTTGTTAAATTCAGCTCCACATACTTAGGGGAAGTTCATTTGGAATTTTTTGTAAATGCTCACCAGTTCAAAATGTTCAAACTTTTTTTTTGTCCACAAATTATGTTCGCATTTTAACATAAATAGTTGGCAGTTATTTTTCGTGAACATGTTTGTATATTTTGAAGTATCTAATCGTTTGAAGCACATTCTAATATTCGAACATGTCTTTCCTTTTTTCTATTAACATTTAATTTAAGTCCTTAATGCGTAGAAATGCACATTTGTTCAGCTGGATTTCATATTAGGCAATGTTCTTTTGCATTACATCCAATTTATTATGAATCTGAATTGTTAATTTTGAGGCCTTTTTTACGACGCGCCTTCGTTAGTTTTTAATTTTTTTTAGTGGCGATATGTTGTTGTAATATTTCGTGAACAATGCTTTATTGAAGTATTGCAGATGTCAAAAGCGTATTAAAAGAATGTTTTAGAATTGAGAAGATTAAGTAACAAAATCACTTAGGTTAGGCAGGGAAAAAAACTTCTTAATTTCTTTGCATTTTCGTATTAAAATGTGTATTATTGTAAACAAACAGCATTTGGTGAGTCAATTTAATTTTATATGTTCGAATAGTTAGGTATCTCTGTAATTTGTCGTAAATATCGAAATATTTAGTTTAACTCCATAGTTTGAGGAACTGCATTGTAAGGGATTTCGTTAAATTCAATCCATAATTACTTTTCATACTGTATTGACAAAGTTTGAAAACTCATGCACATCTAAAAGAAAGATTATTATGTAACCTTATCAACTGGTATAACCCTCATAAAAAACTTTACCAACACGAAGATAAATGTAGGCATAATAATAAAAAAAAAGAGGGGCATTTACATGCATAGTACATAGATGAGAGTGAGTTAGGCCTAGCTTCAGGAAGATGATCTTGCGATAAAAAGGAAAATACCAATAGAAAAACTTTTTTCAAGGTGTAAACACTATTAGAAAGACAAATAGCAAATGAGTCAATTTTATTCTCTGGTAGCATTCATTGTTTACAAATCTGAACTAAATCAGATTTGAAAAAAGAAACTGAAACCACCTTAGGATCAACGCCCTCCCTTCATCACCTAGGAGTCTAGCATCTTCATACCTAATTGAAGTGTAAATTTAAATGTAAAATGTTTTCATTTTTACCAACTTCTTAAGTTCAGCTAGAAACAAAATAAGCAACTCACGATACAGAAAAAAACACCGAAGAAGTAATTAGGAACCAACCATAAAATTGGATGGTGGAATCAGTGCCTAACATAAAGATGTTGGGTGGGAACACATATACATAGCCGATCAAAATGACATGAGAGGAAAACCAAATGCATTACAAAGTAGCTACTCTCACCAGGAGTATGATAACCTTTCAAGGAACATCAGGCTAGACATATGCATACGGCTATATCCTAAAGGAAAGACGGCTCTTTAAAAAAATGCTGGTGAAAATATGAAATTGATGGAAAATTTGCCGAGAATATCAAGCCAAGAAAGGTCAGTCATTTGACATCAAATAAGTGGGAGGGGGAGGTAAAATATAGGAGTGGTAATCAGTAAGGACTAATTAGAATAATCCCATGGTGCTATTTATGGCTGAACATACAATCTTTTAAGGACAATAAATCAGACAAATCTTTTGTAACTTAGAAGTAAGCAGTCAATGAGCCCATTGTTCTGAGTAAAAATGATTACATTGATATACAGAAGAGAGGACTGTTTCCAAACAACAACGGAATGATAGTAGAAGGCCTGAGGTAGTAAAGTACGAAGAGAGCATCTCAACAAATATATACCCTGTCTCCAACCCTTTTATTTTTCTTTGATCCTAGGCATCTAATTCTTCCAATATTGTTGTGAAAATAATGCTTTTCTATGGCTTTATGATTCCTCACAACTGAACTATATAGACTGGCAAAAAGGAAGTTTGTGTGGTGATGTTTAACCTTTGTATCAGTGCATCATGTTAAAATATTATGCAGGACTGCCTGAGACCTTGGACAAACAACAAAAACACAAAATGAAAGAAGGAAAACATTACAGTAAAATAATTGTGTGTCCTCAAGCACCAACGGATAAAAACAAACACCAGGTAACTTAACCATTCTGATTGCAGCATCAAAAGTCAATGACGGTTAAAAATAAATACTAATTAAGTAACATAATCATTCTGATTGCAGCATCAAAACTCGTAGAAACGAATAGTCTGTACGGCTAACATGCATAACCAAGTACTATAGATCAGCAAAAGAAAACCATATTACCCACAAGGGGTTGTTAAATATTCTTCAACGAATGGTCACAGAGACTACATTGATTATCGAATAGCCAAGCACATAACATAAGTGTAGCCATCGTGTAAGACGAAATGTCTGATTTATGAGTGGTAGTCAATGAGGACACAGACACCCTCCCGGCAGATGTGTACAGAGGGTATATACTTTTAACAATATCTGCAGTAAATAGGATTAAGTACGAATGCTAGATAACAGCAGAAAATCGAAGGAAAATAAATCCTACAACAGCAACAGAGGGTAAAAGGGATCAGCTGGTCAACGTAGTTACTCATTCAAAGTATTCAATCATCTGTCAATATGTTTACATTAGCAAACAGACCGATAAAAATATAATCTCGAACATACAATAAAAATCCATAATACAGCTTTATATTTAAATAAATGTCTACTATGGTAACCTCTTTAATATAATATTTGATTTAGAAACATTATGTACCACAGAGAGTAATAGGGATCAACTCGCCCTTTTAATTGCAACTTCTAATATTTGTATAATGAAGAATATACTGAGGTATAGAGTGAACTGAATCATTTTGAATTTGGTGTATTTTTATATTTCTCTTTGAGCACGTGTACGCAATACTGTCAACGCCTAATATATGGAATGATGTTTTGTGGAGGTAAAAATTTGTGATCCTACACGGTTTATTCCCTCCATTTTATTCTAAAGAAAATGTGGAATGCAATCCAATATGATATTATTGAAAAAAAATGCAATGTACTATGCTGTACACATGATACCCTAAGGATTGAATCCATGTGCTAAAATCTAACTTGATATTTTACCATATGAATATGAATATAAGCTAATCTACGGAAGCTTTTGCAAACAGCAAAATCTTAAATGGTACCAATAATTTATAGGATGCAAAAATCGTGCAAGATTATGTCATGAAGCCTAACACACAACACAATAACACAACAGATGCTCATCCATTGCAAATAGGATCTTGATAAATAATTCTAGGACAAAATCTGTCTGTACTTTTATGAAGATCCATCACAAGCCATTCCTTTCAATCAGAAGATGTATACGTGAAGAAATAAATCCATTAAGTTCTATGGGAAGCCGCAATTGACATATAGAGATTATGAATTAATGTAGCATCTCATGTAATCCTATTATCGTACCATGAATAGTTCTTCACATCCACATTTATACAAATAACCAGTGTGCACTCAAACTGAAACAAAGGCACAAATAGAGGAAAAGAAACAACACAGATGGAGGAAACAAAGGAGGAGACGACCATGGAACTCACCGGGAAAGCTGGTAATCTGCAGCCCGTCCTGTGACGACTGTTGCGTCGGAGATGTCAACCTGACATGAACATAGCAAAAGCAACCTGCAGCATTTAGCTGAAACACCAGATACCAAAGTAATGGAAAATGATCAACTGGAGAAAGGACAATTAAGTTGAGGAAATGATCGCAACACAACACTTCCCCAAGACCATGGTGAATCGTGGGGCACTGGGAGATGATTCCTGCCTCAAATCTTGTCACTAACGCTATGTGTTGGGAATATGCCCTAGAGGCAATAATAAAATGGTTTATTAAGCATATTCACGTTTATGATAATAGTTTATTATCCATGCTATAATTGTATTAAATGGAAACATAATACATGTGTGGAATATAAACACCCGGAGTCCCTAGTGAGCCTCTACAGGACTAGTTCGTTGATCGAGAGATAGTTAGAGTTTCCTAACTATGGACTTGTTATAGTCACTTGATAACGGAGTCATATCATTAGGAGTAATGGTGTGATGGACATGACCCAAATAAAGAGTTGCAATTAATCGTGTCACAAAAGTTTTGTTGTCAACACTTTTAATATGCCAAATATAGTTTCCTTAGACCATGAGATTATATAACTCCCGTTCACCGGAGGAATACTTTGTGGACATCAAACGTCACTTCATAACTGGGTGATTATAAAGGTGGCTTTCAGGTATCTCTGATGGTGGGTTGTTGGGTGATATGAATCGAGAGTGGAATTTGTCCCTCCATGTGACGGAGAAGATATCTCCAGGCCTTCTCGGTAATATAGCATCAAAAGTCTGCAGACATGTGATTAGGTTGTAATCACCGGGATCCTATATTATGGACGAGTAAAGAGAACTTGCCGGTAACGAGATTAAACTAGACATGGGGATGTCAACGATTATATCTCGGGCAAGTAAAATATCGTGAGACAAAGGGAAACATATATGAGATTAATTGAATCTCCGGCATCGTGGTTCAATCGAGAAAAGGTTTTCATTGAGTGTATAGGAATTAATATGGGCATCCCGGTCCCGCTATTAATTATTGATATGATCATGTCTATGCATTCTCGAACCCGTAGGGTCACACACTTAACGTTCCGATGAAATTAGGTTTTGCGATGAATTAAATGATGAAGTGAACGAATGGTGATTCGGAGTCTCGGATGGGATCCCGGACATCACGAGAGGTTCCGGAGGAGTCCGGAGAATAAGATTCATATATGGAAAGTGGTTTCCGGAGGTTTCGGAAAAGTTCCGGAAATTATTTATAGGGTACCGGAAGGTTCCGGAATGTTCTAGAAGGGTCTAGAAGTGGGACCACATATTGTATGGGGCCCACATGGACCAAAGGGGTGCTGCCACCATCTAGGTGGGGCGCACCACCTAAGGCCCACATGGGCTGGTGCGGCATAGGGAAAAGGAGGGGAGTCCCACTCCTAGTTGGACTAGGAGTTGGGCCCTCCACCCCTTTAGGAAAGGGGGCCCAAGGAGGAGTCCTAGATGGACTCCAACTTGGGGGGCAAGCAAGGGGGGGCCGGCCGGCCCCCTGCCCTAACCCTAGCCGGCCTCCTATATAAGGAGGGGAGGGGGGCGCAACACACACCTTGGTGGCTGCCCCAAGCCGCACCCCCCTCTCCCACCTAAACCCTAGCCGCACCCCTTGCCCGAAGGGCTGCCGCCGCCTCTCCTCCACACCTAGCCGCACCCCCTAGCCCTAGGGGCTGCGTCATCTCCACCTCTCCCTCTCCTCTTGCTTGGCTTGGCGAAGCCCTGCTCGCGGAGATTGTCATCATCACCGGCACTACCGTCGTGCTGCTGAGATCATCAAGGCCACGTCCTCTCGCTTGCGGGATCAAGGAGTCGACGTCTTCATCGAGCTGTACGTGTGGACACCGCGGAGGTGCTGCCCGTTGCTGCACTTCACCGGATTGGATCTCGAGGATAATACATCTCCTCGCGACTAGACGAGTCTAGTTGCGGGGATCGACTAGCCAACCCCTGCACCGACAAAACGCGTTTGTTGATCTTCAAGGGTAAGAGATTGGATCTCACCTTCGCTATCTTCATCTCGTAGATCTAGATCCTTGGGGTTTATTCCGCTTGCCGCGTAGAAATTTTTTTTGTTTTCCATGCTGCGACCCCATCAGTGGTATCAGAGCCTAGATCTATTCGTAGATGTTGGTGCGATTAGAACACAAGGAGTTGTGGGCGTTGATATTTTATGTTGCTACCTTCTCGCGTGCACTTTGCATCTTTGCGGTATTGTGAGATTGAAGCGGACCGGACCAACCTTACTCGTCCACGCACGAGAGACCGGTTCCACGACTGACATGCAACTTGTTTTGCATAAGTGGCTGGCGGGTGTCTGTTTCTCTTGCTTTAGTGAGGATGCAATTTTCAATGGAAGGCCTTTCAAAAGGATGAGTAAATAAGCAACTATCATATCACCGTTGTGGTTTTGCGTAGATTAGAACGGTTCTATCTCGTTGACCCAAGCCACGTAAAATTTGCATAAACAAAGTAGAGGACGTCTAACTTGTTTTTGCAGAGGGGGTCAAGTGATGTGATATGGCCAATGTGATTTGTGATAATGTATGCAATGATCATGTTTGTAATATTTCGCGACTTGCATGTCGACGAGTACGGCAACCGGCAGGAGCCATATGGTTGTCTTTTATTTTATGTGACCTGCGTGTCAATGAATCACCATGTAATTGCTTTACTTTATTGCTAAGAGTAGCATTAGTGGTAGTTGCAATAGTTGGTGGACAACCATGGTGATGGCGCCAAGATGATGGAGATCATGCCGGAGATGGAGATCTTGCCGGTGCTTTGAAGATGGAGATCTAAGAGCATATGAAGAAAGGCCATATCATATCACAATTATGAATTGCATGTGATGTTAATCCCTTTTATGCACCTTATTGTTATGCTTAGATGTGATCGCGACGGTAGCATGATAAGGTGATCTCTCATGTTAATATCAAGATAATTAAGTGTTCTCCCCTAGTATGCGCCGTTGCGAAAGTTCGTCGTTTCGAAGCATCTCGTGATGATCGGGTGTGATAGATTCAACGTTCACATACAACGGGTGCAAGCCAGTTTGCACATGCGGAAATACTACGGTTGTCTTGACGAGCCTAGCATGTACAGACATGGCCTCGGGAACACGGAACCGAAAGGTTAAACACGAGTCATATGAATGATATGATCAACACTGAGTTGTTCACCATTGAAGCTACATCATCTCACGTGATGATCGGTGGTGGTGTAGTGGATTTGGATCGTGTGTCACTAATCAACCGGAGAGATGTTGAGTTTAGTGGGAGTTCATTAATTTGATTAAGTTGAACTAAAATTGTCATAAACAAGTGTCCTAAAGATGTCTTTGCAAAATCCTTGTAGATCATGGCCGACTACAGTAGTATGTTTCTTGCTGAGGAGCTGCGTCTTGATGGGTCAAACTTCATCGAGTGGTACGAACGTCTTAGAGAAGTCCTATCAACCAATGATCAGCTCTACGTGTTGCATGAACCCTTAGAAGAAAAACCCGATGCTTCTGCAAGTTACAACAAGCGTATGGATTGGCTCAGTCGGAGTAAGACTCACATTCAAGTCAATTGGTTGATGAGTGTCTTCATGAATTCAGACCTGTCCAAACAATTCAAGAACTTGAGTGCCATTGAGACTGTCACTAAGCTAAAGAAAATGTTCATAGCACAAGTGAGAATTGCAAGGTTTGAAGGTCTAGGTGTGTTTCTTTCAACTAAGATGGAAGAAAATGATCGCTTAGAGGAACATCTGAAGAAAATGTATAGGATATATTACACTCTTATGGATGCTTGGGATGTGGAGATGAGTGACGAATTCGCGATAGATGGGTTGTTGCATTCGCTTCATCCCAAATTCAAGAATTGTGTCAGAGACTATGTCAAGGAAAGGGATTCGATCACTTATCCGGAACTGATGTCTCGACTTCGTCAGATCGAAAGGAATCCCGTAGCAGGAGGAGTAGCCAATGCAGAAGGTATATTTTGATATACTAGTTATAAATGTTTAAATGTCCCATTTACACTTGTGGTGAGCTAAGTATTTGATACTTGTGCTGTTTTATGAAAACAGGGCCAGCCGTTTGAGAAGTGCATGGAGGGACTGAGTGGATTTCGCGGGAAGATGGCAATCAAGGAGTTGATGCTGGCGTCATTTCACTTCTACATTTATCGTTTTAAATTAGAGGATTTGAATGAGTTTTGTAATCGAATTAAGTGTGATCTTAAATTAGTATGTCTCGGTTTGTGAGACGGTCATTCATGTTAAAGACAAGTGGTTGTTCTGTTTTCATGAGTAATCCTTTTTGGAGATCACGTTTCGATTATGAGATTATTGTCCTTTGCTAGATTTAAACGATAATTAGTTAAACACTTATAAAATAAAGACATGCTAAAATATCCAATACTTAATGATGAGATTTGTTTTAATTGTACTGTTAGTGCTGAAGAGCATCTTGATGCGCATCACTAAGTAGTGTGGTTAAAAATGCCATTTTCTGAAAATGCCATGAGTTGCTGAAAATAAACACAAGTGTTGGTTGTATTTTTCAGTAAATAAAAGACATCATTATTTTATCATGAATGAGTAAATAGGAGTATTTATTCATGTCATGATAAGACCTTGGAAGTAAAGGATATTAAGTTAACAAGATAATTGAGTCTTTTTTATTTGATCAAAAGAGACAAAATATTTGAGTTATTGTTTAGTATGGAGACTTGTGACAAGTGTTATCACAAATTACAATATTTAGAGATTATTCAAAAGTGTTTTGATAAACCTAAAGTATTGTAGTCACATTATATTTGATATTATGTGGTCATAAAGAAGGGTTTTTGGTTTTAAGGTTTTATTTGTATCATTTAGATTTATTTTGATAACACTCTGTTTAAATAAAGGATCTATTTAATGATTTGCATTTCGCATATGAGTTATGTGAAATAGTGGTTTCAATAATTATGAGATAATTAAAAGCCATAGCAAATGAAGTTTTGTAGAATATTCATATGAGATTATGAATAGAGATTCCACAATGTGAGACTAAAAGGGACAAACCAATGTGTTTGGTTGTGTTATGTATTTTAGTGGATTTATCGTGAAATGGTTTCATGGATAAAAGAATTGTTGGAATAAATTTAGAAGGCTTAAACCTTGCATGTTTATGTATCAAGTGGCACATATGTAAAGTGCTATGTTGGTTAAGGCTTGACACATAAAGGTTTTAATGATGGTGATCATTGAATTTTGGTTTAGCTTGTCTAAAGAGATGTAGGTTTCAAGAATATGAATTTTGTCAAAAGTTGCAAAATAATATTCATGATTTACTTGTCATGTTTGGGAAACAAGACATACTTACATAACTACAAAAGAAGAAATAGAAACTTTAAATACGAAAGTGACTAAGAGTCATTCTACTTTAAGTTTAAATCATAAAGTAATCGTTACTTGATTTTGTGAAAAGAATGTTTCACATATTTATTTTGCAAAAGAGTTTGCGTGGAATAAATAAAACTTAGAGCTGGCAAGGTGCTAGCGTTTCGTATATGAGTTCTCGAATCTTAAGAGTTAAGAGTTTTGGAGGAGTCCAAAGTGTCGAGAAAGTGCATAAGAAACTGAGTGAGATCTAATTAAGATATGTGGTGACATATATTAAGTTAGAGCAGAAATTAATTTCCATAATCAAAATATGTGGTGACATATGTTTGAGTGGGAACTAGTTAATCATGGTCAAATATAAAGATAACATATTTCTGAGTGGGAGCCAAAGTGGCTTCACAATTTAATATGTGTATGAGGTATATTTGAGTGGGAGTTTACAACATCGTGTTTGAATGAAATGGAGATTTCGTAAATGTTGTAAATGTTGTCATGGACCAATGCATAACTTATGAAGTTAGTTTGAACGTCAAATATTCATGTAGATGAATGTATCTATGGAGGATAGATAAGCTTGATAGAACATTAAAGTCAGGATGTTTAACCTATACAAGTTTTGAAGGAGTTCAAAATAAAACAAGAGAAGAATGGTTCATCTCATTGTGATATATAGGTGAAACATTGAGTTAGAGAACTCAGTACAAAATTGATGGTTGGAGGATATCTTGGAATTCAATATGAATTATTCATAGGTCTCAACATATAAGAACCATGTGTTTGTATAGTACGATATGTGACCCAGGTTCTTAATTGTAAGAACATGATGAACGAGGAGTCATTTTTCATGAAATTAGATAAATTTAGAAGATGGTGGACTTGGTTGAAGTCATAAAGCCAGACTAAATTGGAGGTCTTGTAGAGTCAAAGCAGCGCAGCGAAAGCATGATCGGAAATATCGAAGTGCAAAGTTACACTGTCGATTTGTTAAGTCTACAACATATAGGAGTATATGATTAATTCAAGGATTGAAATAAGATATAATATTTTGGTTTGAGAAAGTTGTTTCAAGATTGAGTGAGTTCCAGATGCATATGTTATGAGAAAGTCCTTTGACTAATCATACATATGGGCATAAAAGGATATGAATATCTCACTCTATAACCAAACATATTATATACATTATATGATAATGAGTTTTATCATGGGATGATGAGAAGTTTATCATGAGATGATAAAGTAATGTCAAATTAGGTGACAGTTACAATTTTGCAAAGGACATAGACAGCTGTAAAGTACAGAGTACGGACAGAACCTCTTCCACAAGCAAACATGATCAGCACTGAGACTTCATGAGTGAGACTCCATGGGTGTTGGATCGAGGAAATGTAAACTAGATTATTGACTCTAGTGCAAGTGGGAGACTGTTGGGAATATGCCCTAGAGGCAATAATAAAATGGTTTATTAAGCATATTCACGTTTATGATAATAGTTTATTATCCATGCTATAATTGTATTAAATGGAAACATAATACATGTGTGGAATATAAACACCCGGAGTCCCTAGTGAGCCTCTACAGGACTAGTTCGTTGATCGAGAGATAGTTAGAGTTTCCTAACTATGGACTTGTTATAGTCACTTGATAATGGAGTCATATCATTAGGAGTAATGGTGTGATGGACATGACCCAAATAAAGAGTTGCAATTAATCGTGTCACAAAAGTTTTGTTGTCAACACTTTTAATATGCCAAATATAGTTTCCTTAGACCATGAGATTATATAACTCCCGTTCACCGGAGGAATACTTTGTGGACATCAAACGTCACTTCGTAACTGGGTGATTATAAAGGTGGCTTTCAGGTATCTCTGATGGTGGGTTGTTGGGTGATATGAATCGAGAGTGGAATTTGTCCCTCCATGTGACGGAGAAGATATCTCCAGGCCTTCTCGGTAATATAGCATCAAAAGTCTGCAGACATGTGATTAGGTTGTAATCACCGGGATCCTATATTATGGACGAGTAAAGAGAACTTGCCGGTAACGAGATTAAACTAGACATGGGGATGTCAACGATTATATCTCGGGCAAGTAAAATATCGTGAGACAAAGGGAATCATATATGAGATTAATTGAATCTCCGGCATCGTGGTTCAATCGAGAAAAGGTTTTCGTTGAGTGTATAGGAATTAATATGGGCATCCGGTCCCGCTATTAATTATTGATATGATCATGTCTATGCATTCTCGAACCCGTAGGGTCACACACTTAACGTTCCGATGAAATTAGGTTTTGCGATGAATTAAATGATGAAGTGAACGAATGGTGATTCGGAGTCTCGGATGGGATCCCGGACATCACGAGAGGTTCCGGAGGAGTCCGGAGAATAAGATTCATATATGGAAAGTGGTTTCCGGAGGTTTCGGAAAAGTTCCGGAAATTATTTATAGGGTACCGGAAGGTTCCGGAATGTTCTAGAAGGGTCTAGAAGTGGGACCACATATTGTATGGGGCCCACATGGACCAAAGGGGTGCTGCCACCATCTAGGTGGGGCGCACCACCTAAGGCCCACATGGGCTGGTGCGGCATAGGGAAAAAGGAGGGGAGTCCCACTCCTAGTTGGACTAGGAGTTGGGCCCTCCACCCCTTTAGGAAAAGGGGGCCCAAGGAGGAGTCCTAGATGGACTCCAACTTGGGGGGCAAGCAAGGGGGGGCCGGCCGGCCCCCTGCCCTAACCCTAGCCGGCCTCCTATATAAGGAGGGGAAGGGGGCAACACACACCTTGGTGGCTGCCCCAAGCCGCACCCCCCTCTCCCATCTAAACCCTAGCCGCACCCCTTACCCGAAGGGCTGCCGCCGCCTCTCCTCCACACCTAGCCGCACCCCCTAGCCCTAGGGGCTGCGTCACCTCCACCTCTCCCTCTCCTCTTGCTTGGCTTGGCGAAGCCCTGCTCGCGGAGATTGTCATCATCACCGGCACTACCGTCGTGCCGCTGAGATCATCAAGGCCACGTCCTCTCGCTTGCGGGATCAAGGAGTCGACGTCTTCATCGAGCTGTACGTGTGGACACCGCGGAGGTGGTGCCCGTTGTTGCACTTCACCGGATTGGATCTCGAGGATAATACATCTCCTCGCGACTAGACGAGTCTAGTTGCGGGGATCGACTAGCCAACCCCTGCACCGACAAAACGCGTTTGTTGATCTTCAAGGGTAAGAGATTGGATCTCACCTTCGCTATCTTCATCTCGTAGATCTAGATCCTTGGGGTTTATTCCGCTTGCCGCGTAGAAAATTTTTTTGTTTTCCATGCTGCGACCCCATCACTATGGTGATCTCAACCGAGGAGAATCCATGGGCACACATACACATGCAACCATACCACCTCCCTGCCTTCTTTCACCCTCTCTATCCACCTACTGTATGAATGAAATGGAGCATAAACACCTATGCATCCTACTTGGAGTTTCATCAAACACCTCAAAGGCATAGATAAAAAAGAATCTGCACAGAAAAATAAGAACCTATGGGATAAAATCAAATGATAGGAGTGGAGGAGAGAACTGGAAAAGGCAAATCAGGATGGCATCGGTGGCGTCGGTACCTGCTGAGAGGTGCAAACGCGGCGAGGTCGGGTGGGAGCCGAGGTAGCGATGGTGCGAACATTCCATGTGAGATCGCCTGTTAAACCCACCTGGTTTTCTTAAAATGCACATAGTAGAAAAAATATAATATTTTTTTGAGGTTGGAATTTCAAATGACAGCTAGTCCTTCGTGCATGACTGAAAAACAAATATTATAAGCAAATAACCCAGTTACAGGTCGAGTATGCATATATAGCTACAGATCTGGAATCTGAGTTATTTATTTTTTATTGTAGTCATTATGCTTATAGTCGTTCCCTTTGTTCGGGTATTTTGATTGGTTAAGAAAAGGTTGTGACCCACGATTACTCCATTACTATTGTGAATCAATTTTGGTCACATAAACAAATACCAATGAAGTAATTATTCCTCAAACCTTATTTTAATCAGAAACATACGCCGCCATTACATACCAGGACAGAGGGTAGTATTGGTTATAGTCCTGTAGGTTGTAGCTGA
>QRDG01001214.1:820774-911046 GCA_012064385.1 Puccinellia tenuiflora | reverse complement strand
TGCGTTTGGACAGATAGGCATACCCACAAGCAATACATAGCTAGACAACTCATGCGTGCTCATAGGTTCCTTCATGTGTGTCTCGTGAGGAGAACAGGTACCAAGGTCCTTGGTGAGTTGACGTGCACGGGCCGGTCCATGAGTTCAGAGCTCCTTGGAGTTGACACGCATGAGAGCTGACCCATGAGTTCAGAGCTCGGATTCCTGGGTTTGAGGCGCTGCTGGGATGCTCCCGAGGCAACAGGCACCATGCTCAGCCCCCGCTCGCGAGATACACAGGAGGGATCATACGATCAAGATGAAAAGCAATAACATAACTGCTTACCGAAGCAACAACACAGCTGGCGCGAAGCGCAAAGGTTCAAAGTGACCTGAAACAGAGGTTCATTACACTGGCGTGGCCAGAAATACAAAATCCGCCATGTCTGGGCATGGGGTTCCACATGAGTGGCTGAGACGCTCGCGGCCCGGGCGATGCATGTAGAGAGAGCTCAGAGAGGGGGGCCCCATGCGGGGGTGGCTTCGAAAGCCTGCGGTCCGCCATGGCTGGGCATGGGGATCCACCTCGCAAGGCATGGTGCTTGAAGAAGTCACCTTGCCGAGGCGCGGTGGCTTGGCAGTCTTCTCGAACGGCCCGCGGCAACGTATAGTAGAGAGGGGAGCCCGAAGTTTTTCCTCGTGGAGGACGATGGCGCAAGGCTCTCCCTTGATGCAAAAAATTGCTCGTCAAGGACGATTAGGGGTAGAACTTGCGCAGGTGCTGGGTTCCAGGGGTTGGCGACAGGTATACCGTCCTCCGTCTCGAGCCACGCGGAGCCAGGCCTGGCGAGTGCACGACTCTGTAGGGTCCTTCCCACAGTTGGCGAGAGCTTGTGGAGGCCTGCCTGGAGAGGATTCTCCTCAGGACAAGGTCTCCTGCTTCGAGAGTGCGCGGGCGGATGTGGCGCTATGGTAGCAACGGAGTCTTGCTGGTACCTTGCCACTCTCAGGGCCGCATTGCGGCGAGCCCCTCGCAGCAACAGGTCGTCGTTGCGGAGTTCGTCCAGCTCAGCCTCCTTGAAGGCCAAGACTCGTGGAGAGCCGTCGTGATCTCGCTGGGGAGGACAGCTTCAGCGCCATGACGAGGGAGAACGGCGTCTCACCAGTTGGCTTTGTTGCCGTGGTGCGGATGGACCAGAGCACCGAGGGGAGCTCATCGAACCAGTGCTTGCCGCTGGCCTGAGGCCGTTGAATCTCTCGTCTTGAGGCCCTTGGCACCTCGGCGTTGGCTCGCTCGGCCTGCCCGTTGCTTCGTGGGTGAGCCACCGAGGCGTAGCAGATTTGGGCGCCGAGGCTGCCGCAGTAGGACTTGAAGGCGCCGCTGATGAATTGCGAGCCGTTGTCGGTGATGATGCGGTTGGGCACGCCAAAGCGGCAGACCAGGCCCCTGATGAACTTCACCGCTGATTTCGCCGGGATGATGCGCACGGGTTCCACCTCAGGCCACTTGGTGAATTTGTCGATGGCGACGTAGAGGTATGGTAACCCCCGAGCGTTCGCGGGAAGGGTCCCAGGAGGTCCAGCCCCCAGACCGAACGGCTAGGAGAGCGGGATGGTTTGGAGTCCTTGCGCGGGCTGGTGGATCTGCTTGGCGTGGAATTGGCAGGCGTCGCAGGATTGGATGATTGCGGCTGCATCTTGAAGCACTGAAGGCCAGTAGAAACCACTCCGGAAGACCTTGCCTGCGAGGGTGCGTGACAATGAATGGTGGCCGCACTCTCCGCTGTGGATGTCGTTGATGAGCTGGCGGCCCTCCTCGGCAGGAACGCACCGCAACGCAACCCCATTGGGGCGCTTACGGTATAGGTCTTCGTCGTGGAGGCAGTAGGACTTGGCCTGGCGAGCAACCCTCTCGGCCTCTGCATCATCTTCAGGGAGGACTCAATCTTGCAAGTAGCTCTTGATCTCGTCGATCCAACCAGTGTCTTGGCGTACCAGGGTCATGTAATGCCCCGGGGTTTTTCCCCAAATTAGATTTTTGTTTGTTTTTGTTTTTGCATCATCATGACATCATCATGCATTTGTTGCATTTGTGTTTTTTGCAATTCCAAAATAAATAAAATGGGTTTATTTTATGTCATTATCACTGTTTTTTCCAAATTATTTTTGCAACCAAACAAAATAAAACCAACTTGATTTCTTGCCAAGCAATTAAATAAGTTTTGTCAAATATATTTTTTTTAATCTTGGTAAAACTATTTTTTGTCCTTCTTTATTTTATTTCTTAACATCTCCTTTTCTAAAATTTCTGTGGAAAAAGAAAAATGCAAAAGAAAAGAAAATCTAGAAAAGGGCCGCAGCCCACCTTACCTTTTCCTTTCCCTCTTCCCTCTCCTTTCGGCCCATCTCCCTTGCAGCCAACAGGTTTGAAGTCTGACGACGTTAGCTTGGGAATCCCTCCGGCTTGGCCTGGGCAGGGATATGGTGCCTTCGTTTATCTTCAGGACTCTTAGTCCATTTGTAGTCTGTCCGTAGTCGGACGCTACCCCGCTTCCGTGTTATTTGGATCTTTGTATTGTATCTTTGCTCTTGACTCGGCGAGTCATTGTTGTATATATGTTTCTTTTCTGGGTTCCATCGAGAACTGTTGTAATGTTATCACTATTCCACCCGCATAACGTGTGTGTTGTGACGTGCACGTTATGCCTGGTGGGCATCCTTTAGGATCGTTATTATGCGGATTTGGCTGGAACGCTAAAATCTGCATAGTACCGATCTTGGGGCATTACAAAGTGGTATCAGAGCTCTGGTTTTTCGATACCCCGTGGGTCCGCTCTGCCTGTAGGATACCCTAGCTAATGGTCGTTGTTGTAGAGTGTCCAAACTATTTTACTAAAAGCTATTTGAAAATATCTCAATAGGAATTCTTGTTTACTCCTTACCTCTATTCTGTTCCTCCTCTTACCTTATATGATTTAAATCTTCTATCTTATCTATCTTCCGGTTATAGTATCCTCGAGGGTGGACGATCTCTTGCCTTCTACCTAATAGGTTCGATCTTCAACGTGATCTCGACGGATGAACATCGTCATCGACGTAAGTAGGAACCTCTTGTTAGTGGTGTCGAGAAGATCAACATGAAGCGAGAAGATTCGATACTATACCTTCCTCCTTTCCTCTGACGGTAGCGTGGATCTCGGGCGAGATCCCTTGTTAGTGGTGTCGGTTGTAATGCCCCGGGGTTTTTCCCCAAATTAGATTTTTGTTTGTTTTTGTTTTTGCATCATCATGACATCATCATGCATTTGTTGCATTTGTGTTTTTGCAAATCCAAAAATAAATAAATGGGTTTATTTTATGTCATTATCACATGTGTTCCAAATTATTTTGCAACCAAACAAATAAAACCAACTTGATTTTTCTTGCCAAGCAATTAAATAAGTTTGTCCAAATATATTTTTTTAATCTTGGTAAAACTATTTTTTGTCCTTCTTTATTTTATTTTCTTAACATCTCCTTTTCTAAAATTTCTGTGAAAAAGAAAATGCAAAAGAAAAATAAAATCTAGAAAAGGGCCGCGGCCCACCTTACCTTTTCCTTTCCCTCTTCCCTCTCCTTTCGGCCCATCTCCCTTGCAGCCAACAGGTTTGAAGTCTGACGACGTTAGCTTGGGAATCCCTCCGGCTTGGCCTGGGCAGGGATATGGTGCCTTCGTTTATCTTCAGGAATCTTAGTCCAATTTGTATCTTGTCCGTAGTCGGACGCTACCCCACCCCCTTCCGTTGTTATTTTGGATCTTTGTATTGTATCTTTGCTCTTGACTCGTGAGTCGTTGTTGTATATATGTTCTTTTGTGGGTTCCATGGAGAACTGTTGTAATGTTATCACTATTCCACCCGCATAACATGTGTGTTGTGACGTGCACGTTATGCCTGGTGGGCGTCCTTTAGGATCGTTATTATGCGGATTTGGCTGGAACGCTAAAATCTGCATAGTACCGATCTTGGGGCGTTACAGGTCATCAGCAAACGATCGCCTGAGGGCAGCCCGCAGTTTGGTGCTCCACTTGATGGGGCTGGTGGGAGCTCCTCATTGATGCTCATGTTGACCACTGGTTGCTTGATCGAGGCCCTGGCGAGTCTCTCCTCGAACACTCCAGGCTTCTGGGCTTCCCTCCTTGCTGCTCGCCTGGCGATTTCATCTGCTTCTTGATTTTCTCCTCGTGGGATATGCTTGAGCTCCATGCCCCTGAAGTGCTTCTTGAGTTTGCGTACCTCTTCAAGGTAGGCCACCATGTAGGTGTCCTTTGGCGTGTAGCTTTTGTTGGAGAAGTTGACGAGGAGCTGAGAGTCGCCCTTAATGAGGATGCGCTTGATGCCGAGGGCAATGGCAACTCTGAGCCCGGCGAGGAGGCCTTCGTATTCAGCAATGTTGTTGGAGACCTTGTCGCTGTCCTTGAAGTACAACTGGACGGCGTAGTAGAGCTTGTCGCCTGTTGGTGAGGTCAGCACAGCACCAGCCCCTGCACTCCGGCCGCGAAGGCGCCGTCGAAGTGCATGGTCCAGTAGCCTGGGCTCCGTTCCTCCTGAGGCTGTATCTTCCTCCTTTTGAGGCTCTTCTTCATGCGTGTCCGTCCATTCGGCCATGAAATCAGCCAGCGCCCTGCCCTTGATGACCCTTGTGGTGTCAAACTCCAGCTCGAAGGGTGCAGCTCGATGCCCCAGCTTGCGACGCGATCTTCGCATTTGGGTTGCGCAGGACTTGCTCCAGGGGGTACAAGGTGACCACCTTGATGGGGTGACCTTGGAAGTAGTGCGCAGCTTCCTGGAGGCGATGAGAGCGAGAAAAGGAGCTTCTGCTGCATGGGGTTAGCGCTCGCGAGCGTCCCGCAGCACTGTGCTTACGAAGTACACGGGATGCTCGACGAGGGTGGTTGTGGCAGTGGTTGGCTCCTCTCGAGGCTCGGTGGAGTCCTTGTCGAGGTTCTCTTGAGGCCCCACTTGTAGGGGCTCGGCATGGGGCTGGAGGCTTGACGAGGCTGCTTCCTTGTCGTGGAGTTCTGGGCTTGGCGAGGCGGGGCTCTGCTTGGCGAGGACTGGCTCCTCCCTTTCAGCCACCAAGACCGCGCTTGCCGTCTGAGGAGTGGCTTGCAAGATACAACTTCAGAGGCTCGCGAGGGCGTGGGGCAACCATGATGGGTGGGCGCGCCAGGTACTTCTTCAGGTCCTCAAAGGCTTTTGCCGCTTCAGGGGTCCACTTGAAAGGACCGGACCTCTTCATGATCTTGAAAAATGGCAGCGCCCTCTCGCCGAACTTGGAGATGAACCGGCCAAGGCTGCCATACATCCCGCCAAGCGCTTCATGTCCTTGAGGCGACGAGGAGGCTGCATCTCTTCTATGGCTCTGATTTTGTCGGGGTTTGCTTCGATGCCACGATGGGACACCAGGAATCCGAGGAGTTTGCCTGAAGGGACCCCGAAGACACACTTGGCGGGGTTCAGCTTGATGTTTACCTTGCGCAGGTTGGCAAAGGTCTCCTCGAGGTCCTTGATGAGCGTGTCCTTCTCGCGGGTCTTGACCACGATGTCGTCGACGTAGGCCTCTGCATTCCTTCCCATTTGAGCCCCCAAGGCGATCCTCATGCCGAAGGGCATGCAGACGTAGCAAAACACACCACAAGGGGTGAGAAATGATGTCTTCTCCTTGTCCTCCTTCGCCATCTTGATCTGGTGATAGCTTGAGAAGGCATCCAGAAAACAGAGGAGTGCGCAGCCGGCGGTGGAGTCCACGATCTGGTCGATCCTCGGGAGGGGATAGGGGTCCTTGGGGCAAGCTTTGTTGAGGTCAGTGAAGTCGATGCAGAGGCGGCTTCCTCCAGTGTGCTTGGGGACGACCACACCGTTGGCAAGCCAAGTGGGATGGACAACTTCCTTGATGATGCTGGCTTTCTTCAACTTTTCTACTTCTTGGACGATGAAATCTTGCTTCTCTGGCGCCTAGCGCCGCGCCTTTTGCTTCACGGGGCGTGCGTTTGGACACACGGCTAAGTGGTGCTCGATCACCTCCCTCGGTACTCCGGACATATCTGACAGTGTCCATGCGAACATGTCAGAGTTTGCCCTGAGGAAGGTGACGAGCGCGCTTTCCTATTTGGGAGGCAGGTTGGCGCCGATGGTGACGCTAGCCCCCGAGCCGTTTGCCTCAAGAGGCACTTGCTTCGTCGCGGCCTTCTCCTGAGAGAACAGCTGCTTCTTCTTCGCGGGGGGCCTCGGGAGGGGTTCCTCGTCCTCATCAGCGGGTGACGCCACCGCGGTAGCCTTGTAGGCCGCTTGCGCAGCTTACAGGGCGTCTGAGACCATGCCGCGGATGACGATGGTGCCACCCGAGCCAGGGAGCTTGACGAGGTTGTAGGCGTGGTGGGTCACCGCCATGAACTTGGCGAGGGCGGGGTAGCCGAGGATGGCGTTGTAGGGCAGGCCGATGTGCGCGACATCAAAGTCGATCAGCTCGGTGCGGTAGTTGGCTTGCGTGCCGAAGGTGACCACGAGCCTCACTTGCCCCAAAGGGGTGGTGAGGCCCTCTGTCACCCCCGAGAAGGGCCTGGTGGGCATGAGCCGCTCGTAGGGCACCTGAAGCTTCTCGAAAGTCTCGACAGAGATGATGTTGAGGCCAGCACCCCCATCGATGAGCGTCTTAGAGACGGCGATGTTGTTGATGGTGGGGGTGCAGACCAGCGGGATGGTGCCAACAGTCGAAGTGGACTTGGGGTGGTCACTGGAGTAGAAAGTGATGGGTACTGGGCCTCAACCCCAGGAAGCGTTGCCTCGATCTCGCGAGCGAATTGCTTGAAGTGGCGGCTGGATCTGGGGGGCCTGAGCCCCGCCGAGGATGCAAGCGGCCCCGCGAGGCACCTGGTAGCCCTCAGGAGTCTCGGCAGGGAGGTTGTCGTTCGCGGGCTGGGCGGCGTTGGCTTGAGGGTTCTGCTGGTAGTTGTCGTCGTAGTTGTTGTTGTTCCAGCGTCGCCCCCCACGGCCGCCGCGGCCGTCGCCGCGGCCGCCGCGTCCTCGCTTCCGCTCATTGGCCTCACGAGCCTCGCGAGCCTCGCGAAGCCTCTTGAGGTCGTAGCAGTCCTCGGTGGCATGGGAATGCCTATTGTGGTATATGCAGAAAGGGCGATCATCTTTCTTCTCGGGGCCCGCGGCTGGGGTGGCAGCGCGAGGCTGCTTGGCGTCAGGTTCAGTCGCGAGGAACGCAGTGGTCTTGCGCTTCTCGGTGGATTTCTTCTTCTTGGACCCCTCGGCAGGGTCCCCTGGCTCGTTCTTGACGAACAAGCGGCCCTCCTCAACCTTGGCGCACTTGTCCGCCAAGTCGAAGAGCTTGACGACGGTGGTGATGTTGTCGTGGATGCCAAGCTTCTCGAGCATCCGCACGTCCGTGACTCCAGCCTGGAAGGCCGAAATGACCTGCGCGTCGGTGGCGTTGGGGATCTTGTTGCGCACCTGGCTGAAGCGCTGGATGTACTTGCGGAGAGTCTCGCCAGGCTTCTGGCGTACGGCGCGGAGGTCGTTGTACGTGAGGCCGCGCTCGTACGTGCCCTTGAAGTTGGCGATGAAGCACCGGCAGAGCTCCTCCCAGGTGTTGATGGACTCGGTGGGGAGGTTCGTGAGCCACGAGGACGCGGAGTCCTTGAGGGCCATGGGGAACCAGTTCGCCATGACTCTGTCGTCGCCCCTCGCGGCCTGGATGGCCAGAGTGTAGAGCTGCAGGAACTCCAGGGGTTGTTCTTGCCGTCGTAGCGCGGAGGGAGATCCGGCCTGAACTTGACCGGCCAAACGACGCGACGGAGGCTGCGAGTGAACGCGGCCGTCGTGCCGTAGGTGACCAGGCCGTTGGCGAGGGTGACGCGGAGGTAGCGCCCCGCGGTGGCGACGTCCTGGACGGCGCAGTTGTGGCGGTTCTGCCCGCGCTCGATGCTCACGCATGCGTCCTCGGGGGCTCGCTGCACGATTTGGCAGTCGTGCGGCGACGACGCGTGCAATGCAGCGCGGTTGTCGCGAGGAGGAGCCCCCGCTGGAGCAGGTTGCGGTGGAGCTTTAGCGGGCGCGGGATGACGAGGAGGTGCGGGAGGTGCGCCGTGTGCCACGTCCCCCACGAGCGCAGAGGGAACCAGCGAACGAGATGGTGCAGGAGCGGCGACACGAGCGGCGCCGACGAGCTCGGAGAGGCGGCTGAGCCAGGCTTCTTGGGCCTCCGGCGTGGGACGGTACTGCAGCAGCTCCTGCACCATGAGAAGCGCAGTCGCCGGGCTGGGCGCAGGGCGGCCCAGCGAGGAGGCAGCACGGTCCCGCGACGGGTGCAGGGAGGAAGCTTCCTCTTCGCCGAGGTTGTCCTCAGCGTGGTCATCGATGTCGTCCTCTAGATGCTCGACGCGGGGCTCGGGGTCGACACGGCGCTCCGGAGCGGCGCTCCCGCGCGGGCGGCCGCGCGGGTTGCCAGCAGGAGCGGTGGCGGCGCTGGCCGTCCGACGAGCGAGACGTTCAGCGCGGGAGATGCCGACCATGGCGGTGTCAAGGTTGAAGATGCGCCTCAGCCCCCTACCTGGCGCGCCAAATGTCGGAGATCTGTCCCAAGAACTGGGTGTGTCTCACAAGGTATCGAGTAAGGGGCTGAACACGGAATCAAACAACCCTCAACGTGCCTCGGCGACGATGCTCACTGAGATCGCTACGGGATGGCACTGCAGAGATGAACACACAGAGTTTACCCAGGTTCAGGGCCCTCTTGGAGAGGTAAAACCCCTACGTCCTGCCTTGGTTGTATTGCACTGCTTGGAGAAGTTACAGTACAAAGAGAGCTTGGCGAGCTCGGAGTGGCTAACAATGGCTAACCCTAGATCTGGAGCTTGGGAACTTGGAACCAAAAATTGAACAGCGCTAGGGTTTCAGATTCAGAACCCTTTGCCTGAACGTGCTCCCCCTCCTTTTATAGGTGTCTCGGACCTCTTCCCCCAAATGTCTTGGCGGGAAGGGTTACCACATGGCGACGAAGGAGGAGGCAGGGTGCTCGATAAAGGTGGAGGCCATGGACGCGGTCCATGGCAGGCGAACGGCGTCACCAAAGCTGGAAAAGCCACCGTCCAGCCAGGACGATGGGCTGGCGCTGCTGAGGTGGGAGGTGTCCCACGGTGACGTCGCCCTTCGAGGGTAGCTGCAGACGGTCCCCTTATCACCAAAGTGGCAAGTCTCGTTGTCTGCTTTGCTTGGTGCTGCTTTGTTGACTGCTTTATACACAAGAACGGCAACTGCGGCGTCGTCGTCACCGCACGCAGATGCGCGCGTCACTCTGCAGCGGGCGCAGAGCCCATGTGCGCTCTGTCGCGAAGACAGAGCTGGCTTCATGGGGAAGGAACCCCGCGAGGCCGGAGGCCTCGCCGAGCGTTTCGGCATGATCCTCTCGAGGCGTCCGTGACGCCCTCTCGAGGAGAGGTCCCTCGCGAGGAGAAAACCCTCGCGAGGCTCGCCAGGCTTGGAGAGACTGGTCCTTAGCGAAATCTTCTGAAGAAAGTCATGGGCCCTGGCAGGCCGGCCCGTGGTACCCTGGTTTCCACTGTGCTGACAAAAGTTGTGACGAGGCCAAGAAAATCTTGTGCCCCTTTGATTTACCGCACGAAAAATACCACGTGTGCATCAATGACTGTGTGGGGACCCCGGACCAGCTGTCCGAAATACCCTTGTGCCTACATCAGCGATCCCATGATCAGTGTGTCGCTGAGCACAATCAAACTGGTAATCAAAGAACATCCATAAATACCGAAGGAATTTACTTACTTTATCGAAGTCATACTCTTCAATAGGTACTTGTAGCGGAAATCACCATACAGCGTGGAGCCCAAGTCATTCGCCTTAACCCTACAGGCAACTGACTGGGAAGCGCCCTAGCTCGCATTGACGTCATTCCTTCTCCTCCTTCAAGCTACTCTTCCTTAAAATCTGGCTAAGACAATAGCCAGGGACGAAACCAATATGAGTACAATGGGGATTGTACTCGCAAACTACTCCTCTACTGAGTATGCACCAGTTTTAAGTTGTTTCCTATAGCACTTTTAGTTATTACTCTAACTCTATATCTTTGTTGAAAAAGACCTCTATATCTTTGTTGAAAAAGGTAAGAAGGATTCACTACTATCTTTAGAGAGAATTACAATTTTATTATTTATCCAAAATTCCTCCTCTTTCCCGACCACGACTCATCATGGTCACTTTGTACCTCCACAACTCATACCACTCCATTTGGTATAGTTGGGTAACATTATTTCCTTATTTTTCCAATCTTGCACATTTTATCAAAAACTTTTGCACATGGTCTAGTAGGGCCTCCCAACTGTCCATATCCGAGGACTCGGCTATTCGAATAGTTTTACCCTCTGCAGAGGTAGCACGCTTTTCCCACACCCATCCGGTGGCTCATCGTGTCTGCCACGTCCCGCCATACAAGGTGTATGCGAAGTTGAGCCACCGACCATAGCCTGTCCTTTGCTCATGCTAGTATAGGACCCTGCCCGTACGAATTCACCATTCCTTCAACACCTAGTACAGGATCCTCCGTCGAGGAACCTAGATGTAAGGACTCGTAGTTTTGCCCGGCGAGCACGAAGCCCTTCAATCCCTCAATCCCTCAGATTGCCGGGACCCAGGTCAGGGGTAGGTCGCCATGACCATCCCCTCATGCATAACGGAGTCGTCTCCGTCGATGAGGTATCCAGTACTAACACGAGCAAACTATATGACTACGCCCGTTCCCATATTTGGGTAGATGTGGTCGCACAGATTATCGGCTGGTCGACGTAAGTACTAGGACACAATGTGCATTTTCCATAAACAACACCATTTATCACTTCTCCACTTCAACACCGACAATTCGGCATTTTCTCATCAACTAGGTACTTTAAAAAGGAGTTTGGAATAAATCATATTTTTCCCATCCTATAGTCTTAAGTATCTACTCTACATTCTACATAGGGTGATAAAGCAGTTTTCATATCCTTTGTGAAAAGGCTTTTCAGAAAATCAATACCACTACTTTAGGAACTTGCATGTGATTAAATTAGAGGTATGTAAATGCAAGCTCAGCGAAGTAGCTTGCCTTGCTCAACAAAGTGCTCGGGTTCCGGCTGCTCGAAGTACTCTCCTTCCTCGTAGACTCCGACAACGTTCTCGTCTAATCGATAAACAAACAATACAAGCAAACAATCACTAAACTAAACAATCAAGTATCACATCACAATCAACATGACATCACAATTAGATACTGAACACCCAAGATAACACAATTTGGTTTCAAATTAATTTAATTATCCATTATTTAATTGTGTCACAATTAAGGCAGAAACTAGGGTTTCATGTTTAATTGCATAACTTGTGTTCTGTTGGTCACAAAAATATGAACTAAAATTCTACAGATAGCTACTGATGTGTAGAGGACAACCCAATTGGATTTAATTCAATTGAGGTTATTAAGTTCCCTGGATAAATGTTTTAATCCAGAAGGTTAGTTTTCTTGTTTTTGCTACAACTCAAGTTAATTGTATTCAAAAATTAAATCCTTCTAGGGGTAACTAGTATTGCTTAAATTTGAGCTAACAAAATTGGTTTGACCTCATTTGGATTAACAGGGTATTAGAAACAAACAAGTTTAGGTTTCATACCTTCTGTGGCATTTTGAATATCATTATTTATTAATTAATCTAAATGGGGTGAAACCACTTTAGTGAGCTAGATATTTTCATAAGCTTTCCAGAACATTTTCATTTGCTATTTTTAGATTCCTAGATCTCGAGATATTGATTTTTAAAGTTCTAACCAAATTTCTGACAGAAAGTTTCACTCTGTTAAGTTTAACAGCTAGCACATTTGTCATTTTTATTTTGAATCCGGGATTTATCCAACAAGATTATGGCCTGCATCTATGTGAATATGACATGTTATACTAGCTAAATCATTTTAGTTTTCTATTTTTAGGCCTCTGGTGAAATAGGAATTTACGTGGGAAGTTGGCTATCTCTGTTATTTCATGTGTTGAACTGAACTGATTAGCTATCTTTTTCATTTTAAATCTTTTACACAGATTTTATTTTGGGGTTCTCAATTCTTGTTCATGGTAGTATACTAACTATACTAACATGTCATACCAAGACAAACTCCTAAATAAAATTAGGTGAATTTATACTAACAGCTAAAAACAGAACTAAATATCTGTTTCAGAAGTTTTTCTGGAACAGACAGAACATAGCTAATTTGCCTATTTATTCGAGGATGCTAAGTTAGTTATTTGGAAATACAAAACATGCATTTGAATCTATGATACTAGGTCTTTCCAACCATATGAAGTTTGTAATTTTAGGTGGAGCCGATTTACCATAATGTGCATGCAAAGTGGGCTACTCTAAACAGATTTCCAGACTTAGCAGTTTTTCAGAAAATCGAATCGGGCGGGAACTAACCAGGGCCGTTGATCTGGAATCCGACGGCCCACGGCCATCTTCCTCAGCCCGACGGGGCAGAGAACAGGGAGAGAGAGGGAGCGGCCGGGAGGCACCTGCCGGCGGCGAGGGACTCCGGGGCGGCTTGGGGTTGAGGGAGGGTGGTCGGGGCAGCTCCTGGGTGGCGGTGGCGTCGCCGGAGACGCACCACCGCGGCGTCACGGTGCGGTGGCCGAACAGCTCGGGGTGGAGCTCCGGCTGCTCCTCCGCTGCACCTGGGTGGAAGAGGGGAGTGGTGGTGGTGGTGTGGTGGAGGTTGGAGGCCAGGGGTGGCCTTTTATAGGCGGGAGAGGCACGGAGGCGAGAGGATGGTGAGGGGGGGTCCGGGCGGCCAGACCATGCCGCGGGTGGCACGGGTGCGTGCGGGGCGTCGTCGTGCGGGGCGAGGGAGGCACGGGCGCGGCGCCAGGGGGTCAAAGGAGGTGTTGCGCGTGCTGGAGCGGTCGGGCGCGTGCTGGTCGGGTGTGTGCCGGACGGGGTGGCTCCGGTGCGGGCACGCATGCAACCTGTTCGACAGGGTGTCGGCCGGTAGTTCACCGGAGAATGCGGGCAGGGGGAGGGGCCTGGAACAAGGATCTCGAGTTGGGGAGCATCTAGAGAGCAAGGGGCAGCTCCAGGACGTGGTGGTGCAGTGGCTTGCTGCTGGTTTGGTCAAGTGCCCATGGTGGTGGCCATGTCCATGGCATGGCTGTTTAGGGCTAGGGTTTGGGGCATGGGGGTGCTAGGTTTTTGTCCAGAACATGCAGGGTGCGCTGGGTGTGCTGCTGGACAAGTTGGGGACAGCAAGGGAGCAAGTTTGGGCTGCCATTTGAATATAGGGTATAGGGCACCATTTTGCACTATTTGCAACTATTAGGCACTTTAATGCTAAAGAAAAAGATGAAGTGCAAGTGTGCAAATGTTGTGGGAAATAAGTATAGGTGTTGGTGATTTTTGGTGCTATGATGGAAATTATTTGACAAGTGCATCATAGCACATTTTGTGATTTGGTAAAATTAAAGAAAGTAATAGAAATGTAAATTTAGATTTTTGAAATTATATTTTGAAGAGGGAAGAAATATTAGAGCAAAGTGGGAGTGAGCACTATGTCACCCCACTGATTTTTGGTTTAAAAGAAAATATTAATTTCTCACTGGGAGAAATTTGTTTGTCACTTGTCACCCTGATTTTATGTGTTGATGTTTTCATTTTGTTTCTTTTCCTTCCTTCATAATTTTATTTAGCAAACACCCACATCAAGCAACAAAACACAACAATATTCACATCACAACCATGACCACACAATTCAAACAACATGAATTAATCTCACCACCAATTCCATAATTCACAATACTATCTTATAAAAAAAAATGATCACACTCAATTATGTCAAGATGAGGTTTAAGAAATATCTCAACTCATAATTTAATTGTTTTCAAAAAGGTTTGAGAAAGGAAATATGTGGGGTAATATATTTCCCACTTGAGTTGTTTTCAAATGGAGTGGAAATCAGGGTTTATAAAATGGGAGTTGCATATACATGCAAAATATCATGGTTAGCTTTAGATAGGAGATAACATATAGATCTCCATATTTTTGGGAACACATAATTTTGGAAATACTTTTACTTTCTCAACTAAAGGGTATTTTATTTGTTGCTGAAATCAAACATCATTGAAATAGACTTTGGCCAAAATAAGATTAGAAAAAGAATATATGGAATCTACTCTTGTCATAACATGAGCACCAAGTTTAATATATTTTTACTTGGGCTGGATTCTTGGATTAATATTTACTAGTCAAACAACATAAACAACAAGTCACACAAGGTCAAACAGAACAATATAAAGGAAAACACAATCATTAGTGTAGTAATTTCAAAAAAAAATTGTTGGTTCTGAATTTTGGGTCTTGTTAATTCTTATTATAAATTTGGGATGTTACAAATCCTTCCCCCCTTAAAATAAATCTCGTCCCGAGATTTGCCCGGGGGTACAGGGGAGTACGAGGGCACGGGTTTTGGGCTGGCTATTCTTCTGAGGTCGTTGCTTCTTCAGTGAAGTTGCCAGGTGAGATATTGACAAATTGATGTTGCGAGGTCGTTTCTTGTCGATAATTTTCTCTGACGGGTTCAGATCCTGGATGATAGGGTTGACTTGACGATCGATGCTGATGGATAGTCTTGGTTGGCTGTTTCCAGTTTCTACGGGGCTGAGGCGCAAGGAACTAATTATTACCACGTTCTGGTATACCTATTGCAGGTCTTCCCCCCTTAAAAAGGGGTTTTTAATCGGTCTTGCTGAAGTTTGTTACTGGAGTTGACTTGGAGGCATTGTTCTACTAGACGATCTTCGTCTCGGTTGTCACTCCTTGGTGCTTGGGGTCGGTGCAGATATCACTTCCTGATATTGTCGCCTTACGAGGGTTGCAGGAGGGGGCGCGTGGTTTTCAGGATGTGTCGAGTCTGCGTACTCGACTCTCTCTGGTTTCCCAGTTAGAAGAAGGATGTTAAAAACTGCTAAGGGCGTCTGAACTAGCTTGGTGGTCGACGTTGTCCACAGCAGGTGCTTATGTCGTTTAATTCTTCTGAGTATTCCATTGGTTATTTGTCTTCATGCTTGTCCTTCTTTAGCTGAGTAAAGGAGGAACTTCATTGCTGACTTCCTTGGTTCTTGAGCTTCATGAAGCGTTGGTAAGAATCTTAAGAAGTACAGTCTAGATTATCGAGTTTCCAGAGGAATCTAAAAGTCAGTTTGAGTATCCTGAGTAGGTGGTTTGGTTTGCTGTTTTACGAGGGTGCAAGGGTCGCGTTCTCAGTTAACCTTAAAAAGTTAGAGAAAGAGCTTCATGTCAACAGTCGCTGCTCGTGCTTTATTGAATCCTCCTTTGGTGTGACTGTTCGAGCCAAGTTGAAAAAGGATGATTGCTAGATAGGTAACGTTGACGGTGCTTGCTTCCTGGTTCAATTCTGCGCAGATGGTCTCCAGTGTTGATCGACTTCGGCCTTGATGATGGCGATCTTCTTACTACCAACTATATAGGATTCTTTCTATATCACCCCTCTTTTTGTCAAAACTTGTGGTTAGATAAGGCCAGTTAGTACCGTCACAAACTGGGGTCAGATGTTAAATCTAGAATTTGGTAATTGGGTTCAAAAAGTCACTGCTTAATGGACCTTAGAAAAAAGTTAGTGAATAATCTTGACACCAGTTGTTTTCCAAGCAGGTACCTTTGTCTTTCTTGTTTCGCTTAGTTGAGTCGGGTTGAGCTAGGATTGTTGTTCGGCAGATGGCGTCGATGGCGTCCTTTTTCCTGGGGTAACTCCATGTTGACGATCTTTAAAGTTGATTTCCTTCGGGTTTGTTGGTGGCGATCTCCCTTGGATGAGTCTTGTGCTTGAGGCTTCATATAATCTTCAGAAAATCAGCGGCAGGCTAGGGTTCTCATCCATCTTTCCCAAGTTTGCGGTGATAGGTAGGAGTTAGTTTTATTTCACGGGACAAATTTGGGTAGGTCAACCCTAGCAAGGTTAGCGCAAGGGATTAGGGTGCCACTAACTGCTCATCAAGCGGGTAGGTACATGATCCTCTTTGAAACCCATCATTACCATCGGTCTCTGAGCTCGAATCTTCATAGCAACTCTTATGCACTCCCTGAGTTCCTCTAGTTACCAATTCTAAATGAGCCTCCTTATGTTTCATGTCAAGGTTTGTGGTCCTAGGAGATTAGCTGGTACTATCGTGGACTTGAGTTAGTTGTTAACCTAAAGTTAGATACGATAAGTTGGTGTGGTATTCTTGTAATTTCACAAGTAAATTTCTGGCGAAGTGAGTCTCGTGTCTTCACGAGGTTGGCGTACAATTGCAGCTTCCTTCAAGATCTTGACGCACTTGCTCCAGATGGTGCATGAAGTCCATTGTCTGACTTGCCGGTTAGGTTACAAAAATTTCTGGCTATTTGGCTATGGATCGGGGGTCTTTTGTATCTGGCGGAACTGTCAGATCTTGAGATGAGAGGGAAAATATTTTAGAAAGATTCTCCTTGTCGGGTTTACATCCGCAACAAGGTACAACTATGGCGAAGAGGTCAAAATTGTTTTTTTTTGTTAGGTGGCAAAAGGAAACTAAACTTTTCTTTTTATGAAAACTCCTTTTCCCATCTCACAAACAACACACAAGCAGAGTTCACACAAGCAAGGTGCACACAGGGTACGTCTAGTACCAACAGACGCCTAATACTCGTGGTAGTCGGGGGTAACCTAAGTTCCTATCATAAGTTTTTCCTATGGGTCGTTGTTAAACATGGTTGGTGAAGTCTTCATTTTATCGCCTTAGTCTTCAGCTGGAGAATTTGAGATCGTTGAAGTGGCAACTTGGGTAGAATTGTTGACATTGAACTGAGGTCTTCGGAGGTCTCTTTCCTTGTTGACATTGACAATCTTGGCATTTGCAAATCAACCACCCTGAGGTTGAATGTTGAGTATTTGTGATGGAAGCTTCTTCTTGTGGGTGCTAACTAATTAGGTCTCACTTGGGTTCATCGTCAAGTATACTCTTGGTTTTGAACGGGTAAGAGATAACAGAAGATTCCTTGGAAAATCTTAAAATAGAGGGGTACGACATTGAAATATTTGAGGAGATGAGAAGAGCGAAGCCATTTTCGGACTTCTCCAGATAATTTTTTTTTTTTGGTAGTAATATATTTTTACCAAAAATATTTGCTTTCCTAACTAACGTCCATGCTAACTAAGGTCTCCTACAGTCAGGATTGCTCTGATACCAAGTCTGTGGGGACCCCGGACCAGCTGTCTGAAATACCCTTGTGCCTACATCAGCGATCCCATGATCAGTGTGTCGCTGAGCACAATCAAACTGGTAATCAAAGAACATCCATGCATACCGAAGGAATTTACTTACTTGATTGAAGTCATACTCTTCAATAGGTACTTGTAGCGGAAATCACCATACAGCGTGGAGCCCAAGTCATTCGCCTTAACCCTACAGGCAACTGACTGGGAAGCGCCCTAGCTCGCATTGACGTCATTCCTTCTCCTCCTTCAAGCTACTCTTCCTTAAAATCTGGCTAAGACAATAGCCAGGGACGAAACCAATATGAGTACAATGGGGATTGTACTCGCAAACTACTCCTCTACTGAGTATGCACCAGTTTTAAGTTGTTTCCTATAGCACTTTTAGTTATTACTCTAACTCTATATCTTTGTTGAAAAGGACCTCTATATCTTTGTTGAAAAAGGTAAGAAGGGATTCACTACTATCTTTAGAGAGAATTACAATTTTATTATTTATCCAAAATTCCTCCTCTTTCCCGACCACGACTCATCATGGTCACTTTGTACCTCCACAACTCATACCACTCCATTTGGTATAGTTGGGTAACATTATTTCCTTATTTTTCCAATCTTGCACATTTTATCAAAAACTTTTGCACATGGTCTAGTAGGGCCTCCCAACTGTCCATATCCGAGGACTCGGCTATTCGAATAGTTTTACCCTCTACAGAGGTAGCACGCTTTTCCCACACCTATCCGGTGGCTCATCGTGTCTGCCACGTCCCGCCATACAAGGTGTATGCGAAGTTGAGCCACCGACCATAGCCTGTCCTTTGCTCATGCTAGTATAGGACCCTGCCCGTACGAATTCACCATTCCTTCAACACCTAGTACAGGATCCTCCGTCGAGGAACCTAGATGTAAGGACTCGTAGTTTTGCCCGGCGAGCACGAAGCCCTTCAATCCCTCAATCCCTCAGATTGCCGGGACCCAGGTCAGGGGGTAGGTCGCCATGACCATCCCCTCATGCATAACGGAGTCGTCTCCGTCGATGAGGTATCCAGTACTAACACGAGCAAACTATATGACTACGCCCGTTCCCATATTTGGGTAGATGTGGTCGCACAGATTATCGGCTGGTCGACGTAAGTACTAGGACACAATGTGCATTTTCCATAAACAACACCATTTATCACTTCTCCACTTCAACACCGACAATTCGGTATTTCCTCATCAACTAGGTACTTTAAAAAGGAGTTTGGAATAAATCATATTTTTCCCATCCTATAGTCTTAAGTATCTACTCTACATTCTACATAGGGTGATAAAGCAGTTTTCATATCCTTTGTGAAAAGGCTTTTCAGAAAATCAATACCACTACTTTAGGAACTTGCATGTGATTAAATTAGAGGTATGTAAATGCAAGCTCAGCGAAGTAGCTTGCCTTGCTCAACAAAGTGCTCGGGTTCCGGCTGCTCGAAGTACTCTCCTTCCTCGTAGACTCCGGCAACGTTCTCGTCTAATCGATAAACAAACAATACAAGCAAACAATCACTAAACTAAACAATCAAGTATCACATCACAATCAACATGACATCACAATTAGCTACTGAACACCCAAGATAACACAATTTGGTTTCAAATTAATTTAATTATCCATTATTTAATTGTGTCACAATTAAGGCAGAAACTAGGGTTTCATGTTTAATTGCATAACTTGTGTTCTGTTGGGCACAAAAATATGAACTAAAATTCTACAGATAGCTACTGATGTGTAGAGGACAACCCAATTGGATTTAATTCAATTGAGGTTATTAAGTTCCCTGGATAAATGTTTTAATCCAGAAGGTTAGTTTTATTGTTTTTGCTACAACTCAAGTTAATTGTATTCAAAAATTAAATCCTTATAGGGGTAACTAGTATTGCTTAAATGTGAGCTAACAAAATTGGTTTGACCTCATTTGGATTAACAGGGTATTAGAAACAAACAAGTTTAGGTTTCATACCTTCTATGGCATTTTGAATATCATTATTTATTAATTAATCTAAATGGGGTGAAACCACATTAGTGAGCTAGATATTTTCATAAGCTTTCCAGAACATTTTCATTTGCTATTTTTAGATTCTTATATCTCGAGATATTGATTTTTAAAGTTCTAACCAAATTTCTGACAGAAAGTTTCACTCTGTTAAGTTTAACAGCTAGCACATTTGTCATTTTTATTTTGAATCCGGGATTTATCCAACAAGATTATGGCCTGCATCTATGTGAATATGACATGTTATACTAGCTAAATCATTTTAGTTTTCTATTTTTAGGCCTCTGGTGAAATAGGAATTTACGTGGGAAGTTGGCTATCTCTGTTATTTCATGTGTTGAACTGAACTGATTAGCTATCTTTTTCATTTTAAATCTTTTACACAGATTTTATTTTGGGGTTCTCAATTCTTGTTCATGGTAGTATACTAACTATACTAACATATCATACCAAGACAAACTCCTAAATAAAATTAGGTGAATTTATACTAACAGCTAAAAACAGAACTAAATATCTGTTTCAGAAGTTTTTCTGGAACAGACAGAACATAGCTAATTTGCCTATTTATTCGAGGATGCTAAGATAGTTATTTTGGAAATACAAAACATGCATTTGAATCTATGAGACTAGGTATTTCCAACCATATGAAGTTTGTAATTTTAGGTGGAGCCAATTTACCATAATGTGCATGCAAAGTGGGCTACTCTAAACAGATTTCCAGACTTAGCAGTTTTTCAGAAAATCGAATCGGGCGGGAACTAACCAGGGCCGTTGATCTGGAATCCGACGGCCCACGGCCATCTTCCTCAGCCCGACGGGGCAGAGAACAGGGAGAGAGAGGGAGCGGCCGGGGAGGCACCTGCCGGCGGCGAGGGACTCCGGGGCGGCTTGGGGTTGAGGGAGGGTGGTCGGGGCAGCTCCTGGGTGGCGGTGGCGTCGCCGGAGACGCACCACCGCGGCGTCACGGTGCGGTGGCCGAACAGCTCGGGGTCGAGCTCCGGCTGCTCCTCCGCTGCACCTGGGTGGAAGAGGGGAGTGGTGGTGGTGGTGTGGTGGAGGTTGGAGGCCAGGGATGGTGAGGGGGGGTCCGGGCGGCCAGACCATGCCGCGGGTGGCACGGGTGCGTGCGGGGCGTCGTCGTGCGGGGCGAGGGAGGCACGGGCGCGGCGCCAGGGGGTCAAAGGAGGTGTTGCGCGTGCTGGAGCGGTCGGGCGCGTGCTGGTCGGGTGTGTGCCGGACGGGGTGGCTCCGGTGCGGGCACGCATGCAACCTGTTCGACAGGGTGTCGGCCGGTAGTTCACCGGAGAATGCGGGCAGGGGGAGGGGCCTGGAACAAGGATCTCGAGTTGGGGAGCATCTAGAGAGCAAGGGGCAGCTCCAGGACATGGTGGTGCAGTGGCTTGCTGCTGGTTTGGTCAAGTGCCCATGGTGGTGGCCATGTCCATGGCATGGCTGTTTAGGGCTAGGGTTTGGGGCATGGGGGTGCTAGGTTTTTGTCCAGAACATGCAGGGTGCGCTGGGTGTGCTGCTGGACAAGTTGGGGACAGCAAGGGAGCAGGTTTGGGCTGCCATTTGAATATAGGGTATAGGGCACCATTTTGCACTATTTGCAACTATTAGGCACTTTAATGCTAAAGAAAAAGATGAAGTGCAAGTGTGCAAATGCTGTGGGAAATAAGTATAGGTGTTGGTGATTTTTGGTGCTATGATGGAAATTATTTGACAAGTGCATCATAGCACATTTTGTGATTTGGTAAAATTAAAGAAAGTAATAGAAATGTAAATTTAGATTTTTGAAATTATATTTTGAAGAGGGAAGAAATATTAGAGCAAAGTGGGAGTGAGCACTATGTCACCCCACTGATTTTTGGTTTAAAAGAAAATATTAATTTCTCACTGGGAGAAATTTGTTTGTCACTTGTCACCTGATTTTATGTGTTGATGTTTTCATTTTGTTTCTTTTCCTTCCTTCATAATTTTATTTAGCAAACACCCACATCAAGCAACAAAACACAACAATATTCACATCACAACCATGACCACACAATTCAAACAACATGAATTAATCTCACCACCAATTCCATAATTCACAATACTATCTTATAAAAAAAATGATCACACTCAATTATGTCAAGATGAGGTTTAAGAAATATCTCAACTCATAATTTAATTGTTTTCAAAAAGGTTTGAGAAAGGAAATATGTGGGGTAATATATTTCCCACTTGAGTTGTTTTCAAATGGAGTGGAAATCAGGGTTTATAAAATGGGAGTTGCATATACATGCAAAATATCATGGTTAGCTTTAGATAGGAGATAACATATAGATCTCCATATTTTTGGGAACACATAATTTTGGAAATACTTTTACTTTCTCAACTAAAGGGTATTTTATTTGTTGCTGAAAACAAACATCATTGAAATAGACTTTGGCCAAAATAAGATTAGAAAAAGAATATATGGAATCTACTCTTGTCATAACATGAGCACCAAGTTTAATATATTTTACTTGGGCTGGATTCTTGGATCAATATTTACTAGTCAAACAACATAAACAACAAGTCACACAAGGTCAAACAGAACAATATAAAGGAAAACACAATCATTAGTGTAGTAATTTCAAAAAAAATTGTTGGTTCTGAATTTTGGGTCTTGTTAATTCTTATTATAAATTTGGGATGTTACAAATCCTTCCCCCCTTAAAATAAATCTCGTCCCGAGATTTGCCCGGGGGTACAGGCGAGTACGAGGGCACGGGTTTTGGGCTGGCTATTCTTCTGAGGTCGTTGCTTCTTCAGTGAAGTTGCCAGGTGAGATATTGACAAATTGATGTTGCGAGGTCGTTTCTTGTCGATAATTTTCTCTGACGGGTTCAGATCCTGGATGATAGGGTTGACTTGACGATCGATGCTGACGGATAGTCTTGGTTGGCTGTTTCCAGTTTCTACGGGGCTGAGGCGCAAGGAACTAATTATTACCACGTTCTGGTATACCTGTTGCAGGTCTTCCCCCCTTAAAAAGGGGTTTTTAATCGGTCTTGCTGAAGTTTGTTACTGGAGTTGACTTGGAGCCATTGTTCTACAAGACGATCTTCGTCTCGGTTGTCACTCCTTGGTGCTTGGGGTCGGTGCAGATATCACTTCCTGATATTGTCGCCTTACGAGGGTTGCAGGAGGGGGCGCGTGGTTTTCAGGGTGAGTCGAGTCTACATACTCGACTCTCTCCGGTTTTCCAGTTAGAAGAAGGATGTTAAAAACTGCTAAGGGCGTCTGAACTAGCTTGGTGGTTGACGTTGTCCACAGCAGGTGCTTATGTCATTTAATTCTTCTGAGTATTCCATTGGTTATTTGTCTTCATGCTTGTCCTTCTTTAGCTGAGTAAAGGAGGAACTTCATTGCTGACTTCCTTGGTTCTTGAGCTTCATGAAGCGTTGGTAAGAATGTTAAGAAGTACAGTCTAGATTATCGCGCTTCCAGAGGAATCTAAAAGTCAGTTTGAGTATCCTGAGTAGGTGGTTTGGTTTGCTGTTTTACGAGGGTGCAAGGGTCGCGTTCTCAGTTAACCTTAAAAAGTTAGAGAAAGAGCTTCATGTCAACAGTCGCTGCTCGTGCTTTATTGAATCCTCCTTTGGTGTGACTGTTCGAGCCAAGTTGAAAAAGGATGATTGCTAGATAGGTAACGTTGACGGTGCTTGCTTCCTGGTTCAATTCTGCGCAGATGGTCTCCAGTGTTGATCGACTTCGGCCTTGATGATGGCGATCTTCTTACTACCAACTATATAGGATTCTTTCTATATCACCCCTCTTTTTGTCAAAACTTGTGGTTAGATAAGGCCAGTTAGTACCGTCACAAACTGGGGTCAGATGTTAAATCTAGAATTTGGTAATTGGGTTCAAAAAGTCACTACTTAATGGACCTTAGAAAAAAGTTAGTGAATAATCTTGACACCAGTTGTTTTCCAAGCAGGTACCTTTGTCTTTCTTGTTTCGCTTAGTTGAGTCGGGTTGAGCTAGGATTGTTGTTCGGCAGATGGCGTCGATGGCGTCCTTTTTCCTGGGGTAACTCCATGTTGACGATCTTTAAAGTTGATTTCCTTCGGGTTTGTTGGTGGCGATCTCCCTTGGATGAGTCTTGTGCTTGAGGCTTCATATAATCTTCAGAAAATCAGCGGCAGGCTAGGGTTCTCATCCATCTTTCCCAAGTTTGCGGTGATAGGTAGGAGTTAGTTTTATTTCACGGGACAAATTTGGGTAGGTCAACCCTAGCAAGGTTAGCGCAAGGGATTAGGGTGCCACTAACTGCTCATCAAGCGGGTAGGTACATGATCCTCTTTGAAACCCATCATTACCATCGGTCTCTGAGCTCGAATCTTCATAGCAACTCTTATGCACTCCCTGAGTTCCTCTAGTTACCAATTCTAAATGAGCCTCCTTATGTTTCATGTCAAGGTTTGTGGTCCTAGGAGATTAGCTGGTACTATCGTGGACTTGAGTTAGTTGTTAACCTAAAGTTAGATACGATAAGTTGGTGTGGTATTCTTGTAATTTCACAAGTAAACTTTTGGCGGAGTGAGTCTCGTGTCTTCACGAGGTTGGCGTACAATTTCAGCTTCCTTCAAGATCTTGACGCACTTGCTCCAGATGGTGCATGAAGTCCATTGTCTGACTTGCCGGTTAGGTTACACAAATTTCTGGCTATTTGGCTATGGATCGGGGGTCTTTTGTATCTGGCGGAACTGTCAGATCTTGAGATGAGAGGGAAAATATTTTAGAAAGATTCTCCTTGTCGGGTTTACATCCGCAACAAGGTACAACTATGGCGAAGAGGTCAAAATTGTTTTTTTTTGTTAGGTGGCAAAAGGAAACTAAACTTTTCTTTTTATGAAAACTCCTTTTCCCATCTCACAAACAACACACAAGCAGAGTTCACACAAGCAAGGTGCACACAGGGTACGTCTAGTACCAACAGACGCCTAATACTCGTGGTAGTCGGGGGTAACCTAAGTTCCTATCATAAGTTTTTCCTATGGGTGACCCAACGTTTCACCAGCTCCAGAAAGATCCCGGGTCTTCGAAAACCGTCTACATCGGCCATCGAAGGTGGCTACACATTAAAGACTCGTGGAAAGGCGTGGAGACCTTTTCAACGGCGAAGAAGAGCTCCGAGGACCTCCACGTAAAAGGTGCGGCGAAGAAATATATGATTTGTTGAATAAATGGGAAGAGTGCCCTCGGCCGGGAAAGAAGCAAAAGGCGCCAAAACCACTCCTGGATGTATGGAAGACCAGGTCCGTGTTTTGGGACTTGCCGTACTGGCCCATCCTCGGTACGCCTCATTGCCTAGATCTAATGCATATCATGAAGAATGTGTTCGAGAGTCTGTTTGGCACTCTGCTCAACATGCCGGAGAGGACGAAAGATGGGCCGTAAGCAAGAAGCGACCTGATACATATGGGTATCCGGGAAGAGCTTCACGGAGGACGCCCGACTATTGATCATGACCATTCGGAAGAGGAGACGGACGGTCCCAAGGGCAAAAGGGTTAAGAGGAACGACTATTACTGCCCCCCCTCCTGCTTCACTCTAAGTCCGAACGAGATCAAACAATTGATCAAGTGCCTTCTAGGAGTCAAAGTGCCTTTGGGTTACTCGGGGCTAATAAGCAGATTTTTAGACCCGCAAAAACAAAAGTTCAGTGGGATGAAGTTTCATGACTGTCACGTGATGATGATGCAGATACTTCCAGTTGCGATCCGAGGGACAATGGACAAGCACGTCCGTGAAACCCTTTTTGGCCTCTGCAACTTCTTCGACGTGATCTCCCGAAAGTCAATCACCGGAAAGCAACTCTCAAGGCTGCAGGAAGAGATCATCATGATACTATGCGAGCTTGAGATGTACCTCCCGCCCGCATTCTTTGACATATGTGTGCATCTGTTGGTCCATATCATGGATGATATCATCCATCTCGGGCCGTTGTTCCAGCACAACATGATGTCGTTCGAAAGGATGAATGGGGTCATCAAAGGATTCGTCCGTAACAGGGCCCATCCGGATGGAAGCATCGTTCAAGGCTTTCTCACCGAAGAGTGCACCTCTTTCTGCACGAATTTTCTGGATGTGGAGGACCCTGTTGGTTTGCCCGGAAACAAGCACATTGGCAAGCTCGATGGAGCAGGTCACAAAAATGGCCGTAGGGAGTTGCATGTGTACCACGCTTCTCGACGCACCGATTTTAACAAGGCAAACTTAGTGGCTCTCCAACACATTCAAATTGTCGATACTTGGGTGGAAAAGCACAAGAGCCTGATTGAGAAGAAGTACACTGACCAGGACAAGCGGAGGACAGAAGGAGAAATAATCAGAGAGCACAACTCCTCTTTCTTGCGTTGGTTCAAAGATGAGCTTGACGCTCCGCCCCCAACGGCTATTGCGGAAGCTAAACTCTTATACGCCTTTTCACGTGGCCCCGCCCCCAACCTCGCGACGTTTCAAGCATATGATATCAACGGGTTCACTTTCTACACGGAGCAAAAGGACAAAACTTCGGATTATCAAAACTCAGGGGTAATGATGGAATCCTACACCGGTGACAAAAAGAAGAAGTCATGATGTGGGGCTAAATTATGCAACTGCGACCAAAAAAGGCAAGAAGAATACCAAACGCTGAGAAAGACGCGTTGTGTCAGCATTGCATGCGAAAATATATATGTATCTCTCTTTTGTATCGGACTTGTTTCGATGATGATCAAGTGACGTGATATTGTACACTAATTAATTATATATATGTACCTCATGTTATGGGTTTCATTATATCATTAAAACTTACACTTTTTTATTAAGACACTTTTTTCAAAATTTGACTAATTTTAAAATCATGAATTAGATAACAAATCAAGAAAGGGATAAAGAAAACAAGAAAACAGAAAAAACAATAGATGGAAAAAACATTGGAAAAGAAATATAATAATAAAAAGTGGTTCCAGCAATCAAAATAAAAATAAAATAATTGGGAAAAAATAATAAAGAGATAAGAAAAAAAACCTTACCACTGGAGAACGTGGGTCTCTGTTCGCCAGCGGTAACAGGCTTACCGCTGGCGAACACGCGGTCCTGTTCGCCAGCAGTAAGGCTCCCGCTGGCGAACTAGAATCCTCGTTCGCCAGCGGTAAGGCGCCCCCACTCTATATGGACTTAGCCGCACACGGTTTCGATTCAAACCGTCTCCTTCTTCCCCGCGCGCGCATGCTCGTCTCTGCCTCTTCTTCCCCGCCGCGACTGTGCCTCCGGCCGCCATCCCCCGTGCATGCCTCCCGCCGCCCCCCCCCCCTTCCCCCGTGCCCACGCACGCCGCTCACCGCCGCCGGCCCACTTCTACTCCGCCCCGAGCCTCGAGCTCTCCTCCCAGTCACGGCCGGCCACCCCGCCCCTAGATGGTTGCTAGTGGTGGTGGTGGTTGCTGATGGTGGTTGATGGTGGTGTGGTTGTTGGTGCTGGGAGCCGTAGTTGTCAACGCGGTACACGATGCGGCCATCGGAGTCGAACACCAAAATGCTTAGGTTTCAGGTTTATGTTTCAATTTATATTTAGGTTTTACGTTTAGGTTTCAATTTAAATTTAGTTTTAGTTTTAGGTTTGAATTTAAATTTAGGTCTAGGTTTAAATTTAGTTTAGGTTTAGATTTAGGTTTAAATTAAATTTAGTTTTAGGTTTTAATAATTCAAATGTTTCAAAAAATGATTATTGGGAAATTATTAAGAAAAAATGATGCATGAATATTAATTATATTGTTTGCCATATGCAGGAAGTTTAGAAGGACCTCGACGCTGTTGTGTGGTGGTGAGAAGGACCTCGACGCTGCTGTTCAGTTTTCAGGTGAGATGATGAGATTGTCGGTGGTGGTGATTGGTGTGTGCTGGTGGTGGTTTTGTGGTGAATGTGGTGGTGGTGGATGTGGGGATGAATTTGTCGATGTGGTGATAAATTTGTGGATGTGGTGGATGTTTTTTGTGGTGAATGTGGTGGTGATCGAGGCCCTTTGAGCCCTTTTAGAAAAGTTTGTAGGTACCCCATGAGCCCCTTGAGATTGCCGGAATGTTGATTAACTTCCCTTCCGGCAAATTCGGGTACATATGCCCTATTTTTAGCAAAGGTCATGCCGAAATTTTCCGTGAATTTTGGCATGACTTTTGCTAAACAATAGGACATATGGAGTACCCGAATTTGCCGAGACGGAAGTTAATGGACATTCCGGAAAATTTGGACTCATGGGGTACCTTAGTATTTAATTAAGTGGTTTATTCTTATATTTTTTTTACTAACTTTGACTTAATAATTCCCTCGACAGTGCGAAGATCGATGGCTCACAATGACCAGGCCGGGGGTTCTCGGACAGGAGGCGACAATGGATACATGTCGATGCTTGCACAGTACAAGCATGCCGACGACGAGGAGATCGAGCATGCGGCCGATTATGAGATGGAGGCCCCATCCGCCTAGCGTGGTGATGCTGGGACCACTACTAGTGGCGCCGAGGAGGGCGGCCCTTCTGGTAGCAAAGCCAGAAGAGAGCATAAACGCAAGAAGAGGGAACCAAACAAGATCGGTAGCACCCAAAATGCATTCATAGAGGTGGACCCTAAAAGCGGTCTTCCTACAAAGCCGGAAAAATATGTCAAAGGGTACGGCATCCAGCTTGGATGCATCACTCGGGAATAGGGGAGAAACAATGACGACAACCTAAAGGGGAAGGACAATGAAGGTTTGGCCACCTACCTCATTGATAAGGTGCACATACGATTCAAGTTCCCGGCACCCTGCGATAACAAGGATATCAAAACAAATGTTGTTCACACACAAGCCCTCGGCAAGTTGGGCAAAGCCTTGGCAACTTGGAGAGGAGATGTGAGGAAGATGATTGAGGAAGAAGGTGCCGGTTTCGACGAGATCCACAAAATGTGGCCCAGCATTTTCGAAGAGGATTTTGAAGAATTCATGGCCATAGAAGCCACTGCTGCAAAGCAGAAGCAGAGGCAGTTGGGGAAAGACATGCAGAAGAACAACGTTGCTCCCCACAATCTCGGAAGCCGGGGTTACGCTGGAAAGGATCCAATTTGGCAAAAGGAGGACGCATGAATGGAAGGACCGAACCCCTACGACAAGATCAAAGACCCGCTCGCCCGGAAATTTGTTAGGGCCCGATTCAGGGATAATCCCAAATCGCCCGGGGAGCTTGTCTTGAACGCCAAGGTGAAGGAACTTGAGAACAAAATTCTCAACGAACAAGAAAAGGATGAACAGGATCAATCCGAAGCCTCCTCGGACCAGAAGGGCCCATATCAAACACCTTTCCTTAGGGCTCTAAACGAGACAAAAAATGTGTCGCCGGATAAAGTGCCGCATTGTGGCCGTGTGGTCGGCGCCGGAATGGGTCATAAACATTCCTATTACTTCCCCGACTCCAAGGAGAAGCGAAAGGAGTGGAAGATGGCCGAACAATCGAAAATGGATGCGTACATCGATGCAGCGGTGGAAAAAATGCACAACGCCCTCCTGCCCAACCTCTGCATGTCCATCGGGGCTTGGTTTGAGGGGGGCAAACAAGGGCCTCCCCCCGTGATCAGCTTAGCAGGCTCCAGCAACTCGAGCGGTGTAGCGCCTGTTGTGCAGAGCACGGCCGGCAACAACGCAGATGGTAGGGAGGAATCGCCGGCCGTCACTGCGCCTCAAAGATCAAGCCCTCCCGTCTTTATTACCCCGCCGGCGACCTGCGGTCCGTCGCCGTTAGCCGAGCTGAACGCCATCACGGTAATTAAGCATCGTAAAAGCCTCGACAAGATACATATTACTTCATTCTTTGGCGCCCTCTCTAATGCCTTACACGTGTTTTCGCAGGCCGACGAGACGAGATGCACATTGCTCCTTCATGTGAACGGTGAGCTGAAGGACGTGGCAAAGGGTAAGATCGTGACACCTCTCAACCGCATTTTCCACGACAGGCCTATGGCCGATGACGTGTTCAGGGTTGCAATCAGCCGGCATTTATCGCGTTGAGGTAGTTTGTATCCTCCTTTCCAACTGGATGAAGCCGATAGCGAGTTAAACCTCAAACAATGCGTGCTTTGGCCCATGATATGGCCAAAAGCACTGATTCGTGTGGACCCTTCTGTCACCACCCCAGTGCAGCAAACACGGGACGAAGAGAAAGCCAATGATGGCGATGATGACCCCAATGACTTCCTCGCTGATGATCCTTATGATGACGGAGCTCACGATGATAGATATGCTGGCGAGGGTCCAGTTGACCATGATCTCGGGGAGCAAAAAGCTGATCTTCCAGATAAATATCAGTGCACGAAGCGTCTCTTCTGTTCTCAAGATACGCCAGAAGCTGCCCCCGAGCAAGTTGGTTTGAGCCAGGACACTGTCCAGGAAGCCATCAAGGATGCGATGGCGCCGAAGGAGCCTAAGAAGACGGGATGAAAAAGATATAAGAAACCTACCTTTGTTGACTCCAACAGCCAGTCGAAGCCGCCGCGCCGGGTAATGGAGAGGTTACCCATCGTCGACTGGCATTTGGTCCATCATATGGGTAAAGCAATGATGCCGCCGAGGTTGGTAAACCTCTTCACCGGGGACATGGGGAGCCTCCATGAGGGTGTTCTTTATCATGAGGAGAGGCTTCTCAAAGAGGAACATCCAACATACCCGGTTTTCCACGCAAAGGTGCCAGAGATAGATGGCTTCGGCTTTGTCACTAAAGACTCCGGGGACGTGATCCTCCTAAGATTTCATGACATCTTCAACATGTATCACATGTACGCTCTCCACCCATCGATCGTCCGCCTGGTTGCCCTTAGTATGGCGCACCAGATGTTAAAGGAGATTACCCCGGGCATCGCGATACTTGACCCCTACTACATGAAAGAAATGTTCCTGAGGACCCCTAAGGGTAGGGCAAAGGTGTCGCGGTACATCAGAGACTTCTTCACTGCGCATCATGAGAAGAACATCTTTCTCGTGCCTTACTTTCCTAAGTAAGTCATTCGCTAACCGTCATAAAATGCTTTTGTAGATTTCCATTGTTATGCTATTTTGCAATTTTGAGGATGATGGTCTCTTTTGAACTGTTTTGCGCAGTAACAACACGGCACCCTCATCGTCGTGTACCTGAAAGACTCGTATGCCGTCTATCTCGACACCGGGAGTGATGTGAATAAGGATAAAGACTATACCCACATCAAGGCTGTTCTGAATGAATCTCTTAATGGCTACGCCCGAAACGAAGGCGTCATGAAAAGAGAAAAAAGAGTGCGAGGCAAGTTTGTATTCAACCATAGAGTTATGTTCCCCTGCATCAAGCAGTCGCCACGCAGTAAGATGGAGACATGGTACCTCATCAATCACATGCAGGAGTTTGTAAAGGATCAACAACAACTGCAATTTCCTTCTGCTATCGACAGATGGTGCAACGGCTTGGTAGATGCCAGTGATGCTCGTATCAGACAAGAGTTCGGTCGCATCCAGCAGGTGATCACGGGAATCATCTGCAACGATGTCTTGCCTCGCTCCGGGGTGTACTTCAACGACTTTGCAGTACCACCGAACGACGAGATCGAACATCGCTTAATAGCGCAGGGTGATCACCGGCCATTCACTATAGATGGTGTTCTCCCGTTCCCACCGAAGACGTGCAAGAAGAAGTGATCGAAGGTATGTGTTGTCTACTTAGTACGATAGATGAACTTGTGTTCGTAAATTATATCCGTAAATTAACTTGTGCTTCTAAAGCCGTTGAACTTCCATGTGTGATCGATGCTATTTAATTAGAGTTGTTTTGTTTTGTTTCGTCGTTCTCTCTGAATGCCGATGATTAAAATGAAGTGACACCGCGTGATCCCGGGGATGGCGCTAGTGAGCCTTGTGATATGCACGAATACACATCTTGTGCATCCTAGTTGACTCACTCGCACCATCCCTGTAACTTCTGTGTGTCCAATATAATTAAGTATGAGGCACAAATCCAAATCATGTTTGTTTGTGTTTCATCTTTCTCCGAGAATGCGGATGTTTAGTTTTGTACTCGTTTTCTAGAATGCCGATGATTAAAATGTCATGACACCGTGTGATACAGGGATGGTCTAGTGAGCCTTGTGATATGCACGAGTACACACATCTTGTGCAACCTACTTGGCTCGCTAGCACCATCTCTGTGATTGGTGTGTCCAACCTATATATGAGGCATGTTTTCGATTTTGGTGCAGTCATTTAACTATTATTTTATTTGTGTATAAACTCTTTCTCTTCTTTTCTTTGCCTAACACTTTTATCTTTGCCTCGTGTACAGAGAGATGAAGATGTCCGAAGCAAGCAGGATGAGAGGGCTACAACTACAAGAGCTACAAGAGTAAAGTAGAGGCGGAGCGGAAGAGAGGAAGAACATGCATATATACTCTTCTTCTTCATCGCCATTGCAATTCTCTTGTCTGTGATTGTAGTTTAGATTAGTACTTGCTTTTGAAAACTTGCGACCTAAACTATCGACTTCCGGAGATTTGTGTGTATTCATGCATATGTATGCAAAATATTGGGTCTCACTTGTATATTTCGACTTGTAATGCATGTATATATCTATTTAATTTGGTCACTTGTCTATTTGTATCTATTTAAATTCTATCAATTATACTGTTTCTGTCAATATATATGTATTTATCTGTATATATATTCCTGTAATACATTTCTGCTTTTATTTTAAAGGCTGAAATATATATTAGTGGCGAACAGGTGTCTGGTCCGCCAGTGGTAATCTCTGGGTATACCGCTGGCGAACAGACTCTCTGTTCGCCAGTGGTAAGTGGCACCTCGCTGGCGAACAAGGAAGGGGTTCGCCAGTGGTAACTTACTTACCGCTGGCGAACATGATGTTCGCCAGTGGTAAGCTGTTACCACTGGCGATAGTAGCGCTGGCGAACCGCATGTTCGCCAGCGATAGCAAAAATAGGTTCGCCAGTGATAGGCTTTTTTCTACTAGTGACTTGTCTTGTGATTGACAATGTCTAGTGAGAGCGGAGCATCCTATGGAGGCCATGATGATGAGGAGTACGTGATGAGCGACAACAACTACGGTGCCCCAAGCATGGATGAGATGGTGGACCACGACATCGAGAACTCTTCCACGAGCATGAACTACATGGTGGAGTACCACCACTACCACGGCGATGATGTGGCAACCGTCTACGACATGGAGGGCTTCACCAACGTCGAGTCCACAAGCATCAACGCCATGGTGGACCACTACTACGACTACAACTCCAATATCGTGGTGGAGCCGCACATCAACTACTACGCTCACATGCAAAGTGCCCGTGCACATAACCCACCATCAAGCAACGTCAAGAATCTTCAATAAGGCTCTACACACCATGTTGATGATGATACCGACGATGAGTCTCCACCTCGACGATCCTCAAGGCCACAAACTCAAGAGCGCCACCCCCGTCAAGCACATACATCGTCACAAGATCTTCGACAAGCTACATCACCATCAAGACGACGGCCATCACAAAGTGCCTATGCACGTGAATCTTCGGTGTCGTCTGTCTACTCAAAATCATCATCGACGGCACAATGAGGACTCAAGCTACTCAAGACCACGCCATCACGCATCTACATCAACACACAAGATGGCGGTAAGTACGTATAATATGGAGTCTCCTCCGTGTGCCACAACCAAAAGGGCGTCCAAGAGTAGATCAAGCTACACGAAGGAATTGGAAAAACTCAAGGCCGGCCTCGACAAGATGAGGGCCACACGCAAGGACGACTACGAGAACGACAAGCTCATAACGGACCTCAAAACCATCCGCGAGGATTTCATTGCCGGTTTATCCAAGTTCTTCAAGCCCTCACAAGATGGTGACCAAGAGGATGGCGAGAAGACGGTCGAGCATGGGATTTTCCCTTCGACCAAGGAGGCGAGCATTAAAGATGCTACCACTTGTGGCAGTGAGCCAAGTGGAGAAGCCGAGCATGGGATGTTCCCTTCGGCAAAGGAGTTGAGTGATGATGCCCATCCTACGGCATTCATCTTTGGAAGCTAAATGGTTGAGGAGGTTGAGAATGGGATTTTCCCTTCAACCAAGGAGGCGAATGGAGTTGAGACTACCGAGCCTATCCTTATGTGCACGAATGATGAGATGGCACCAATCCTATGTGAGTATGAGAGCCACTTAGACCATTGAGTGAGAGTGATAGTGAGTTGAGTGCCTCCACCATATGTGAGGTTGAGTGCTTCCACTTTGAGGGAATGAGTGATACACCACTTGAGTTGGGAGAGGTAGTTGGTAGGTCAAGTGAGGCCATTTTGATTTCTAACAACTTACCCTCTACCTCTAGTGTGTTCTCTCATATTATTCTAGGTTCCTTGGATGATGAGACGCCATCCTCGACATGATGGTGCCCATTATGAAGAAGATGTACATGGAGGATGAAGACGATGCCACCCCATGTTTACGTGAAGATGTATAAGTCGGCCACATGGACGCTGCTACTTCTACCACAACACCTACTTCACATGAGCGGGACTATAAAGGTACGCATATGGGTGTTGATGATGCCATGATCCCACTAGTGGGCATGATGACTTGTGATTGCTTGCATGCTATGGATGATCCTTTTGATGTCACCTATGCTTCTTTCATATTCTCATGTGATACTTTGCCCGAAACCAATGTTGATCATGTGGAATTACCTATTTGTGATGATCTTTCCATATACATGCCTTGTTATGAAACTTTCGAATTTTCTCCCATTGTTGCATCCAATAAGTTGAACAATTCCTCTTTCCAATGCTGGTTTGCAATAATGTTGCTATGATATCTTATGAGAATTCCCCCATAGCTTTCTCAAAATTTGGAGATTGTTCCTCTTGCCATTTTGAGAATTTCCCCCTCTTTTTGCATAGTGACCAACCACATATGTCATACATTCCTTTTGATTTTGGTGTGTTTGGTGATGTGCAAATGGAGAGACACATCATGATGGATGATGTGTTCATGTACCATTCACACAATTTCTTTTTATGGAATTTCGTGTCTAATGGTTCCCGCATGATAATGTCAACATCTATTGAACATGAGTTGAGAAAAAGAGCTCTTGTGAGCATCATACATGAGAGTAGTGAATCGAATCTGGCTCTACTCCTTTTTCCATGTTTTGCATCAAACAAATTGAACAATTGCTCTTTTCTTTGGTTTGTTTGCAAACATGTGAATGATTTCGGTTCCCCTTGTGACATGCTTGTTCCCTTGTTCCTTCATGTCGATGATTTATGTGTTGCAAAAAGTATGATGACCAATTGTTCTTTCCGTTGGCTTGTTGCAACCATAATGATATTTCTAACATGTCTTGTCATGAGCTCTTTGGATTTTATCCTACTGGTGTTGCAACAAATTTGTTGAAAACTTGCTCTTTCCTATGTTTTGTTGGCATCCATGGTGATGATAAAAGCATCCCTCATATTGTGTGGTTCACAAACTTCTCTTTGCGATGTGTTGAATGCAATGGACTTCATATGGTTCACAATGAGATATGTATCACACCCTTCTCAACCTTTCTTTGAGATTTTGTGTTTCCCCATTTTGAGAATGTCTCAAAGAGTTGCTTGCATATTGACCTTGCTTTGGCATTATCTTGCATATCCTTGTGTTTTTCTAACGGTGCTATGAGCAAGATTGGACATGTCATCATTGATATGCTCCTCCATCATGCACACACATGTTTTCCTTGGTCTTTGGTGCGTGTAGGTAAAAATGGCGGCATGGTGACTTCCACTTCAACGACAAGCCAACTATCTCCTTCACACGGTGAGGACGTGCTAGCGTCGAGGACGAAGCTTTTCGAAGGAGGGGGAGATGATGTAGGCGGACCCATGTCCACCACAATTACAAGCACCAAGTCACCATGGACCTCTAAGGTGAACTCCTTCCTCTATGCGAACCTCGATACATCGCCTTTGGATGGTATACTATGTGAGCGTTGGCCCTTGTGCATTGTTAGGGTGAACATGCCAAGTACGGATGTCAAGGGAGATGCTGAGGAAGCCCAAGAGTTGAAGCCATCCAAGGCATACGTGTGGACGAGGAGGAAGAAGCGACGAGACGAGGAAGCGGCAACAAGAGCCACCGGACCATCCGACCCAATCCACCGGACGGTCTCGGGTACTCGCCGGTCGGCCGACGCCTGGAGCCAAACGGTCCGGCGCCTGGAGCTGGAGCGCACGACAACGTTGCCACCAGACCGTCTGGTCAATGATGCCGGACCATCCGGCGCCTGGTCCAGACGTGCCACAAGAGCAACCATCGGACCATCCGGCGACTGAAGAGGCCGAGCCACGCCACGCTGGATCGTCCGGCGTGAGAAACACCGGACCGTCCGGTGACCCCCTGCCTGCGCGCAGTAAAGGGGCCTTTGGCCCATGTATCCCTCTCCCACCTAGCCCTTTGGGCCTAGCCTATAAATACCCCCATACTCTTTAGATCTAGGGTTAGACAAGAATGAACTAGAACTTGAGCATTGCTCTCTCCCGTGAAGGGCTCCTCCGAGGAGGATGATGTACCTCTTCTTGTAGCTACTCTCTCACCGTGGTGATTCAAGTAGAAGAAGCCAATCTTTCCCTTGGGATTCTATTGGATCGGTGGACTGGCCGGTAAGGGAAATCGGTTTCATTGAGTGTGTTGTTGACTTGGGTTTTGAGATCCGGAGGCTACTCTGTTGGGGTTTGTTGCCGGGTGATTCTCCCTCGTAGGCTTCGCGATTTATCTCCACCTTTGCCCCTTTTCCCCTCGTGTTCTTCACCGTGTTCATCGTGTTCCTCCCATTTTTTCCCTCACATCCCACACGAATCCGTGAAGATCGGGCCAACTGTATATCAGCGTCTTGACCACGATGTCGTCGATGTAGGCTTCAACGTTGCGGCCCAGCTGGGGCCCAAGGCACGCCTGCACGGCGTGCTGGAAGGTAGCGCCAGCGTTCCGGAAGCCGAACGGCATCCGGGTGTAGCAGTAGCAGCCCTTGGGGGTTATGAAGGCTGTCTTCTCCTGGTCCTCCACCGCCATCATAATCTGATGATACCGGGAGAAGGCATCCAAGAAACACAGCGACTCGCACCCGGCCGTGGAGTCCACGATCGAGTCGATGCGCGGCAGAGGGAATGGGTCCTTGGGACAGGCCTTGTTCAGGTCTGTGAAGTCGATGCAGAGCCGCAGCTTGAAGGTCATGGGCTTTGGCACCACTACGGGATTGGCCACCCAAGTCGGGTGAGGAACCGCCGTGATGAGGTCGGCTTCTATCAGCTTGTCAATCTCGGCGACGATGAACTCCAGCTTCTCCTTGCTCTGCTTCAGCAGAACTTGCTTCACGGGGCGGGCATCCGCGCATACGCCAGTTTGTGCTCAATCACCTCCCTTGGTACGCTGGGTAAACCTGACGTCTCCCATGCGAAGACATCAGAGTTTTCCCGAAGGAAGGCGATGAGCGCGCTTTCCTATTTGTCGGCGAGGTGAGCACCGATGGTGACGGTGCGGATCCCATCTGATGAGGACATCCCTAGTCCTTTACCATCTTTTCCTGATGATAATGTTGCTGCACAAGATAAACCTAATGAAGTGAGGATTGGACCAATAACAAGAGCTCGAGCCAAGCTACTTGAGCAACAGGTGAACTCACTCTTAATTGAATCTGATGTTTGTGTTGATGAGAACTTTATACTGCCTAAGTCTGTGCATTTATGTATGATCGGGTTTGTTGATAACACAAGCATTGGAGGAGGAGAGAGTTGCAGCAAGAACTGATTCCCAATATCAGTGCACGAGGGAGGAGAGGGAGGAAGGCACACAAGTCATTGGAGGGAATTACCAAGGCCACGCAAGTACATCAAGTGCTGCACAAAGACTTCACAAGTATTTGGGTGCAACCCATGTTGGGCCTGCGTGCCACATAGTTGGACCGAATCCTATTGGGTCGGTTTGTATCGTAGAAGTCCAAGTCCAAGTCGAGTCAGACTTTGTTTTGCTGCTGGTTGTACCGCACCCCTCCTCTCCTTAAATAGATGAGGGCTGCGACCTAGATAGGTTAGACTACGTTAAAACTAAAACCCTAGAATTCGAGACAGATTGCTATAAGCTTTTTCCTCTGAATTTATCCCCACTAATTCGCATCGATCTGGTGGTTTGTTCTACTGTAAAGTTTGCGTGTTATCTGTTGTTCCATTGGGAATAAGGAGGTACAGGACCGTTTCATAGTCGACGGCTGCGTTGCGCAAGAGTGTAAGATTGCGAATATCCAAAGGTTTTGAATTTGTTGCATTGGCAACGGGGACTAGCCAAGGAGAGATCATGGTGTTCCACTAGTTATCAATCATCCATCGATGTGCTCAACGAGAAGATCGGGCATCCCCTTATCATCTTGGTATCAGATTTTCGGGTTCCTCGGTGAGCAATCCATCCCATAGATTAGTTTACTATTTTTTTGTCCTATCCAAAAAAATCCTCACAAAAAGATTAGGGTTAGAATCGCCATAGCCTAGATAGCATCGAGTGCATCTTCTAGTTGCTGATCGTTTTTCCACTTTGTGTTGCCTTTTTCTCGTGTTTAGGAGTCTAGGTTTTGCTTCCGTGTTCATCATCTAGTTCGAGTCGGAGTCCAACTATCAAAAATCCAAAAAAATAGTCAATTCGAGTTCGAGTCGGAGTCCAACTATCAAAAATCCAAAAAAATAGTCAATTCGAGTTCGAGTTGGAGTTTGAATCGGTCTGCCGCGGTACACGATCTCGCTGTTTTCTCTGCCGCGATCATCGTTTCATACTTGGACTCTGTCGCGCGCGCCCTGCTGCAACACGATTTCCTTTCCTTTTCTCTGCCGCGACACAAACCATAGTTTGAGTCGACCTCGGACTCTGCCGCGACACATTTTTCCTTCATTTTCTCTGCCGCGATAACGATTTCTAGTCAGAGTCGGTTTCTTCTTTCTGTATTTGTGTCAATCCGAGTCCATCTAGTTTTTCTTTCCTTTCTCCGTTTGTCAACTTTAGCCACGGCTTTCTATATATAGTTGTTGTAGGCACTTACCCACGAGACTAGCATATTCGTGCTCTAGGGCTGCTCAAATAGGAAACTTTGGTGTGACGTTTACTGTAGCTACAGTGCCGAGTTATATATATAAAAAAAGAGAGAAAAAAAATAGAAAGGGAGCTGAAAGTTTGTTCATATCTATAGTAGTTTGGAGCTGTTTAACGTGTTGTTTACACCTTTTAGATTGAGCAATCTTGTGCCCTTATACTTTGAGCTTTGCTAGTGTGTCTCTTGTGCATTGCAACACGAGCATTTTTCCGACATATATCATATTTCTGAGCTCAATTTTCAGAGTTGCTTTGCCCCATTTATCTACACCGGGTGCGTTTCCAGTGTGTCATACGATCGGCACTAGGATTTGTTATTTGGTGTTGTTAGGTATCCAAACCAAGCCCCACCATATACCCTTGCTTGTCGTGTGATAATTTGGACCCTCGGTATTCGCTTTGTTACATCCGTGCATGCACAGTTTTCTACCAGATTTGTAAGTACTTTCTATTCACTTTGGAACGGTAAGATTCACCTTTCTTTCAGTTTAGAGTGAGTTGTGAGAGTATCAACCAAAATCCTATTTTTGTTTGCACTAACCCACTAATCATGTCTCTTGAGGATGTTAAAGTGCAGGCAAGAAAGGATCCTACGGCTGTTGTGCATTGGAATGAGTATGAGGCACTTCGCGACACATTGCAGCGCAAAATCACAACTGAAATTGACCCAATAAATGAGGATCTGCAAAATCTTAGTGTTCAAGTTGATGGACTTGCAGCCGTGGCTGAGGCAACACAAGCTCAAGTCACAACTATACAGACATCCATTGATGCATTGACACAGCAATTTGCGGAGCTGCGTACACTTTTTCAACAACACCGAGTTGGAGATGATGATCACAGTGTCAATGGCGACGATGAGCATGCTGCTGATGCCCAGCGCGACAACCAAGAACAGCTCGGCCACGGAGGTGGTCGAGGTGATCGAGGACGTGGTGGTCGCGCCGGTGCTGGACTAGGACAAGGTTTTGCTCCTATTGATGCACGTCGGCACCTCGATTTTCCTGCTGCCCCACAGAACATAGAGGATGACGGGCTGGGCAAGCCTAAATTCTAAATCCCACAATTTACAAGGTCTCCTGATGTTGAAGAGTATCTTATTTGGGAGCTGAAGATAGAAAAATTGTGGAGGTTGCATGACTATACAGAGGACAGAAAAATCAAGTTGGCATCCTCTGAATTTGATGGTTATGCATTGCGTTGGTGGGATCACTTTGTTCGTACCAGGGAAGAATATGGAGAGCTGCCTATTGTTACATGGAGAACTATGAAGGCAGTGATGAGGATCAGATTTGTTCCATGCAATTACATTCGTTCTCTTTATGATAAGCTGTAGCAATTGAGGCAAGGTACCAAGACTGTGACAGAATACTTCCAAGAGATGGTGGTGATCATGCAACGTGCTCGTGTTCGTGAACAGCCAGAGCAGTCCATGCATCGGTTCCTCACAGGTTTGCAATTTAAAATCAAGAGCATCGTTAGACATCACCAATACCATGATATGAACGACTTGCTACATCATGCACTTGAGGCTGAGGCACAGCTAGGCGAAGAAGCACAATTTTTAGCACGTGCTACAGCTTGTAGTAGGTTTACTCAACCTGCTGCAAGCACGCCACAGCAGTCCAACAATTCCAATTTTCGTGGCAATTCTTCAAGCAAGCAAGATTCTGGTGTTTCAAGTGCAAAGACAGTTGCACAACCTGCTGCTAGTGCTGCTAGTTCCTCAATTTCTACAGGCCGAAACAGGGACATGAAGGGTCACACTTGTGGAGGCAAAGGGCACTTCAAGAAAGAGTGTCCGAACAAGAAAGTTATGATCATCAATGAGGACAATGAGTATGAAACCGGTGATGATGCTGATCCAGATTCTGTGGATTTGGATGATGATGGGTACTCAAGTGATGGTGCCCTTGATGCCTATGCCACACATTTGCCCACTATTGTTTATTCTCAAAACACTCTACATGTGAAATAAATTTCTGAAGATCAACGTTGTAATCTGTTTCAAACCAAGGTTGTAGTTGGTCCTCAGATGGCTTGCAAGGTTATAGTAGATGGTGGCAGCTGCAGAAATTTGGCAAGCAAGGATCTTTGCGCTAAACTGAAACTAAAGTATATACCGCACCCCAATCCATATTATAGACACTGGCTGAGCGACAAAGGGGAGATGAAGGTCAGCTATATGGTGCGTGTGGAGTTTCAAATTGGGCCATATAAAGACACCGTTGAGTGTGATGTGGTGCCCATGTCCGTATGTCATCTTTTGTTGGGTCGCCCATAGCAGTTTGATAGGAATGTTCAGCACAATGGAAGAGCCAACACATATCACTTGAATTGGCATGGGAGAGATATTACTATGAGGCCTATGACACCGTAGCAAATTGGTAATGAATCTCGTCAAAAAAATAGAACTGAATTTAGAAAAAAAGAGTGAGAGAGTAGATAGACGAGAGCATACTACCTCGGTGAGTGAGAGCCACAAGGCACACATGAACGAAAAAAAAGTGAGGGAAAGAGTCTTCTAGTCATGTTAGCCACCAAATCAGATTTGAGAGAGTTTTGTGAGAATCCCACCAAAGTCCCTATTGTGCTTATGTGCAAGGGAAAAATTCTGGTTTCTAATGACATGACCCCTCTTCCTCTTGATGTTTCTCATGTGTTACAGGAATTTGGCGATGTGTTTTCGGAGGAGGTACCCGCTAGTTTGCCACAATTGAGGGGTATTGAGAATCAAATTGACTTGATTCCAGGAGCGTCTTTGCCAAACCGAGCCCCCTACCGCACCAACCCCGACGAAACAAAAGAGATACAGCGACAAGTACAAGAACTTCTTGATAAAGGTTATGTGAGAGTAAGCTTAAGTCCTTGTGTTGTTCCTGTTATTTTGGTTTCTAGGAGAGATGGTACTTGGCACATGTGTGTAGATTGTAGAGCAATTAACAACATCACTATAAGATATCGTCATCCAATTCCACGTTTAGATGACATGCTTGATGAATTAAGTGGTGCTGCTTTGTTCTCTAAAATTGACTTGCGTAGTGGATATCATCAAATTAGGATGAAAGAAGGGGATGAGTGGAAAACTGCCTTTAAAACGAAATTTGGTTTATATGAGTGGTTAGTCATGCCTTTTGGGTTAACTAATGCACCTAGCACGTTCATGAGATTAATGAATCATGTTTTAAGGCAATTCATTGGCAAGTTTGTGGTTGTGTACTTTGATGACATATTAATGTACTTTGAGCATAGTGATCATATTAGACAAGTTTTGCAACTGTTGCGTGATAATAAACTATATGATAATCTTGCTAAGTGCACTTTTTGCAAAGACAAGGTCATTTTTCTGGGATTTGTTGTTTCTAAGCATGGAATAGAGGTAGATGAATCCAAAATTGAAGCTATTAAAAATTGGAATACTCCCATGAATATTAGTCAGATTCGAAGCTTTCTTGGTCTTGCTGGTTTTTATCGACGATTTGTGAAAGATTTCAGTTCCATTGCTGCACCTTTGAATGATCTTACAAAAAAAGGTGTTGAGTTTGCTTGGGGCGCAGCCCAAGATGCTTCTTTTGATGAGCTTAAACGCCGTTTGATTTCTGCAACTTTGCTTGTACTTCCTGATTTCCATAAGCAATTTGATATTGAATGTGATGCTAGTGGCATTGGAATAGGAGGTGTGTTGATGCAAGAGCGTAAACCGGTTGCATTTTTCTCTGAAAAATTAAATGGTGCACAATCGAACTATCCTGTTTATGACAAAGAATTGTATGCGCTTGTTAGAATTCCTGAGATTTGGCAACATTATTTGTGGCCAAAAGAATTTATCATACATTCTGATCATGAGGCTTTAAAATTCTTAAAGAGCCAATCAAATCTGAATAAACTTCATGCTAATTGGGTTGAATTCATTGAATCTTTCCCATACATTATTAAGTACAAGAAAGGAAAAGGCAATGTTGTTGCTGATGCTTTCTCTAGGAAAATATTTTGTTGACACATTTGGATGTACAAGTTCCTGGTTTAGAGAGTTTGCGTGATTTATATGCTAATGATGCTGATTTTGCCACGCCTTTTTCTAAGTGTTCTGCTGTCAAAGCGTGGGAAAAATACCATATACATGATGGATATTTGTTTCGAGCTAACAAGTTGTGTGTGCCAGAATCGTCTATATGTTTGCTATTGTTGCAGGAATCACATAGTGGCGGTTTGATGGGACACTTTGGACGTGAGAAGACGTTGTTGATGTTGGCTGATCACTTCTATTGGCCACGCATGAGGCGAGATGTGGACAGGTTTGTAAAACGTTGCATCACTTGCAATAAGGCAAAGTCCAAGTTGAAGCCTCATGGTTTGTATACTCCTCTTCCTGCACCTACTTCTCCATGGGAGGACATTAGCATGGATTTTTTGTTTGGATTGCGTAGAACCAGGAGAGGACATGATTCTATTTTTGTGGTAGTTGACGGGTTTTCTAAAATGTCACATTTTATTGCCTGCCACAAAAGCGACGATGCGTCATATATTGCTAATCTATTTTTTAGGGAGATAGTGCGCTTGCATGGAGTACCAAGGACTAATGTTTCTGATCGGGATGTCAAGTTTATGAGCTATTTTTGGAAGACGTTGTGGGGGAAGCTGGGAACGAAGCTGCTATTCAGTACAACTTATCACCCCCAAACAGATGGGCAAACGGAGGTGGTTAATCGCACGCTATCAACATTGTTGCGAACCATGATCAAGAAAACTTTGAAGGAGTGGGAAGAGTGTATATCGCATGTGGAATTTGCATATAACAGGGCTGTACACTCAACCACGCAGCTATGCCCATTTGAGGTGGTGTATGGTTTGAAACCCATTACGCCACTTGATGTGCTGCCACTTCCATCGCAAGAGAGGGTCATGATGGAGGTTTCAAAACGTGCTGATTTTGTGAAGAAGATCCATGACAAGACTAGAGAAGCAATTGAGAAGAAGGGCAAGCAATCAGCTCAGCGTGTCAACAAGAAGCGCAAGGAGGTGTTGTTCCAGCCGGGTGACATGGTGTGGGTGCACTTCCACAAGGATAGGTTTCCAAATCTGCGCAAGTCTAAGCTGATGCCGTGAGGAGCTGGACCTTATAAAGTGCTAGCAAAAATCAATGATAATGCGTACAAGATTGATCTTCCTGCTGTTGAGTTCTGTGTTAGCAATTCATTCAATGTTGCTGATTTGACACCATGTACCGGAGATGATCTTGACGCATCGAGGACGACGCCTTTTCTAGGGGGGAGGATGATAAGGACATCCCTAATCCTTTACCATCTTTTCCTGATGATAATGTTGCTGCACAAGATAAACCTAATGAAGTGAGGATTGGACCAATAACAAGAGCTCGAGCCAAGCTACTTGAGCAACAGGTGAACTCACTCTTAATTGAATATGATGTTTGTGTTGATGAGAACTTTATACTGACTAAGTCTATGCATTTATGTATGATCGGGTTTGTTGATAACACAAGCATTGGAGGAGGAGAGAGTTGCAGCAAGAACCGATTCCCAATATCAGTGCGTGAGGGAGGAGAGGGAGGCAGGCGCACAAGTCATTGGAGGGAATTACCAAGGCCACGCAAGTACATCAAGTGCAGCACAAAGACTTCACGAGTATTTGGGTGCAACCCATGTTGGGCCTGCGTGCCACATAGTTGGACCAAATCCTATTTGGTCGATTTATATCGTAGAAGTCCAAGTCCAAGTCGAGTCAGACTGTGTTTTGCTGCTGGTTGCGCTGCACCCCTCCTCTCCTTAAATGGATGAGGGTTGCGACCTAGATAGGTTAGACTACGTTAAAACTAAAACCCTAGAATTTGAGACAGATTGCTATAAGCTTTTTCCTCTGAATTTATCCCCACCAATTCGCACCAATCTGGTGGTTTGTTCTACTGCAAAGTTTGTGTGTTATCTGCTGTTCCATTGGGAATAAGGAGATACAGGACCATTTCGTAGTCGACGGCTGCATTGCGCAAGAGTGTAAGATTGCGAATATCCAAAGGGTTTGAATCTATTGCATTGGCAACGGGGACTGGCCAAGGAGAGATCGTGGTGTTCCACTAGTTATCAATCATCCATCGACGTGCTCAACGAGATGATCGGGCATCCCCTTATCACCATCGCTCATCAGTGCCACATTCTTGGTCATCTGCGGGTCGCCGTGGAATGGCGCCTTCTTGGAGGAAGTTGACACCGAGCCCCCGGGGTACCCTCCATCCCCGAAGAATGCACCGACATCAGCCTCCTGCACACCTTGACGGATACTCACTGTTGCCGCCACCGTCTGGTTCAGCTTCTGGACACAGTAGATGGTGTCGTCAACGTCGGCCTTGACCTTGATCACGCCCCACACCGCCGGAATATTCATCATGTTTTAGGCGAAGTGGGAGACGGCCATGAACTTGGCCAGGGCAGGCCGGCCGAGAATGCTGTTGTAAGAGAGAGGCGTGTCGGTGATGTCGAAGACGATCTCCTCGGTGCGGAAGTTGTTGGGATCACCGAAGATGACCGGAAGAGTGATCTTCCCCCAGCGGTCGAGTCACACTCTCGTTCATGCCTTGGAATACGCCGGTATCTTGCAGGCGGGACAGAGGGATTTGCAGAGTGGCCAAGACCTTAGTCGTCAGCAGGTTGAGGCTGGATCCTCCGTCCACCAGCATCTTGGTGACCTTGTAGTTGTGGATGATGGGCGACACGATCAGAGGCAGGGTCCCTACCCCGACGACGTTGTTGGGATGATCTTCTAGGTCAAAGGTGATGACCTGGTTGGACCAGTTCGGGGGCTTTGGTGGGGAAGAAGCAAGCGCATTCAGCTCCCGGACAAGCCTCTTGCACGCGCCGTTGGAGTGAGGCAGGGAGGCTTCCCCGTGGATGCACCCGAAAACTCCATTGACTTCCTGGAACAGCCCATTGTTGCCGCCTTGAGGAGCCGGAGCCTCCCCGTTGTTGTCGTGGGTGACTTCCTGGTTGGTGCGACCGTCGTGACTGCCGCATCCTCCTTCGTGTCCTCCGCGGCCACCGCCGCGCCCCACCCACGGCCGCCTCCGCCTTGGCGACCCGTGGGGCAGTCTCGAGCGATGTGCCCGTCGAGGCCACAGTTGTAGCAGCCGCCCGGGCTGACCCCGTCAGCTCGGCGCTGCTCCCGTATGGCGAGGTTCTTCATCTGGCGGAAGTCCTTGAACAGGTGGTTACCATCAGGGTGAAGGTGGCACCACGGATCTTCTTTCCCCTCGGAGGCAGAGGCTGGCTTGGCCTTCTTAGGGAGAGGCTCGGTGACGAAGATGCTCTTGTCGGGTCCAGGGTCCCGCTTCTTTCTTTTGGCAGGCGTGACCTTGTCCTCGGGCTCATCCTCCCCTGTCGTGGTGGGTTGCACGGCATATCCATCTAGGATGGAAAGAAGTGTGGGACAAGGCAACGATGGCATTCGCGCGGGATTGGGTAACAAGCACGCAAACACACGTGGTGTACCCAGGTTCAGGGCCCTCTTGTGGAGGTAATACCCCTACGTCCTGCTCTTCTTGTTTCTTATTGCCTGATCACAAAGTACGGGCTACAAAGTGCTCCTAGAGTTGTTTCAGGTGGCAGCCCGCTGGAGGTCCTAGCCGGCTGGAGGTTGATGATAATTCTCCCTTATCTACCTCGTCTCTTGTCTCATGTGTCTCTCTCAGTCTGCCCCACGCATGAGGCTCTAGCCCGCCTTATATAGGCAACGGGCTAGGGTTTTGGGTTACAAGGAAATTACAGGATTGTCCCTATGACATCAACTACTCTCTGGTCCGGCTGGAGCTCGTTGTCATGATTCTGTGCAGAGAACGCCCGACAGGAAGTACTGTTCACTGGGATCGGTTAGGCGGGGCTGGCCCACTGGTACGGAGCTGTCGGTTGGTTGGTCCGGCTGCAGTCCAGCCGGATGTTGGCGTCCGGGTGGACGCAGGCGGCGTGATTCAGCCGGCGTGGTCCAGCCGGCGCGGTGCAGCCAGCATGAGGAGTTTGAAGGAGTGAGCTTCTTTGGGGTATCTGGGGTTGATCTTGTAACAGCCCCAGATTAGTACCCTAAAATATGGGCCAAATTTTCACTTTTTGATTGGCATTGCATCATGGCATCCATTTAAATTGCTTAATTTGAATAAAGCAACAATTGTAAAACAACAAAAAGGGGAGCAAAACCCTTCCAAATTTTCCAAACCAAATACAATACTCAATTTGGTAAAACCAATTATTCTTGAGTCTCCAAATTGGTCAGGAAACTCAAGGATAAATTTTTATAAATAATTGCCAAAGGCTAAATTATTAACAAGCAACTAAATAAAATTGAGAATTCAATTTGGTTCTTTACAAACTCTATTTTTGGAACCAAGTTAGAACTTCCAAAAATTTCAAACTAAAATCATGGGGAGTTTCAATATGGTGGTGAGAATCTCCATGATTAATTTCACTATTTTTGGAAATGGTTAATTGCTCCAATTAAAGGCTTTTTGCAATTTATCAAAAATGACTAAATCTAAACCCTATGAACAAATGTTGCCCAAAACATTTTATTTGACCTCACAAATTTTTGTGGTGGTTCTAAAGGTTAATTCTAGCTTATATGAATTTTTCTGGGATTTTAGAAAATGTCCTGGGGCTCTAATTAAATGGTTTAACCCTGCCGCTGGGCTTGTTTGCACTTAATTCAAAAGTTCCAGGGGCCTTTTTGCAATTTCCTCTTTCCCTCTCTCTCCTTCACACCGTGGCGATGGCGTCCTGGCGCCATGCCTCCGAGCTGGCCGGCGCCATGCCTTGCTGCCGTGGCATGGTCGACTAGGAGGCCATGTCGCCCACCAGCTCCCTCCCCTTTCTCTCTTTCTCCTTCCCCGTTTCCTGGATCGTGTTCGACGTATACCTCGCTCCAGTGCCGACGCAGCCCGCCGCCGATGACCGCCGCATCGCCGAAAAACGGAGCGGCCCCAAGTGAATCGACGCCTGCAGGACGCTTCCCACCCTCTTCCTCTTCCTGCCGGCCGCGTCCCCGACATCCCCGCCACGGCCGTGTCGCCGCCGGCCGTTTCCCGGCGAGTTCCGCGCACCACTGTCGACTGGAGCCGTCCCGAGTAAATCGCCGCCGATAGGAAGCTTCGCCGCATCCCTCTCTTCCTTCCCGCCGTCGGAATCGGGCTGGGAGGCTCGGGATCGAGCGAATCGTCCTCGTCCTCTTCGGCCGCGTCCGCCGCTCGCCGGAGGCCGAATCCGTCGCCGTCGGCTGCTCCCTCGCCGTCGACGTCCACGCTCATGACTCAGGGTGAGCACCCCCTTCGTTTTAGCCTCTTCTCGCCCTCCTTTTCCCCCTCTCGCTCGCGACGTTGCCCGCAGTCGCCGCCGGTCGTCGCCGTTCTGCACGCCAGCGTGCCCGGCCTAGGCACCGGCCCGAGCCGGACGTGAGGCCGGCTCCCTCGGGCCACAGCCCGTCCTGGCTCCGGACTAGGCCGGCTCTGAGGCCGGCCTTTTCTGGCACTGCCCCGGCCTGTAAACCGGTCTGGGCCGACCTGTGGGCCGGCCCGTACAGTAAAAGCAGAAAATCGAAATTTTGGAAATAATTCATAACTTTTCAAATATTGGTTCAAATTCAACAAACAAAATACCAATTTGATCAGAAAGACAAACTCTAGCTAATGGACCAATTGAAATGTTTATTTGAAACCATATTTTGATAATTAATTAAGAATTCCTAAAATGGGTTAAATAATCCCAAATTAGGAAAATTCATAACTTATTAAATATTGATCCAAAAATTATGAATTAAATATCAAAGTGATCAACTTGTCAAATGCTATCAAACCATGCACTTCTCACATCATGATCACAATTTCTTATTTGATGTTTTCATAATTTGATTAAATGAATTAAATCTTTTATTTAATTAATATGCTATTTTATTCATCGGTGCTCCGAAAATTACAATTAAATTACCGAAATGATCGGAAGAACGAATCCTATCCATTCATGTCATGTTCATGCATGTTTGAGCCACTTCTATAATAATTTGATAATTTATGAAGAATGTGGTCACTAAGATAAATATGGAGTGGTGTCCAAATAATAGCACTAACTATTTGGAGCTCCATTTAATTTGTTAAATAAATTAAATGATATTATCCTTGCATCAATTGGACATGTCATCATGTGTTTGCGCATTGCACCTTGTGATCGTGTGATTTATGTGTTCTTTGTATTTCTCTTTTGGGTATCGATAGATTCCGGAGTCGAGGGTCTCTCTACTTACCCCGACGAGCAGTACTTCACGCCCGGGCAGCAAGGCAAGAGATAACCTAACCTTCTTGGCATACTAGCATCCTATGTTTTTATCAACTTATTTTATCCACCATAATATTGCATGCGATTCAAATGTCGTTTTGTTCGAGACATAGAGTATCCTATGAATGCATGTTATTCCCGAGCCAATCACATGTATCCCTACCTATGAACCCTAGTGTTGATGTGTTGGCCGGATACAAATATAATTGTTGGTTATATGCTTAGCCATGCTTAGACATGCTTAGTTGAAATACTAGTTATGTCCGTTATTGAATTCCATAATTATTGATGTTGATGGAATGATTCGGGCATGGTGGATAATTGTGATGCTTAATTAAAATGCTAAGACGGCTTGGGTGAGTTGCCATCGGGGATGGTCTTTTGCCTCACTCTAGCCCCTAGGTGCGAGTTCTTTACCTCTTGAACCAAGACGAGCGTGCTGCCATTGGTGGGTGTATGGGCGCCTTACTGACCGAATAATTTGTGAGGGGCTTGTCAAGGGTCCTCTAGTTCGAGTTTTCCATTTGCCGTGTGTGTGAGCGGAAAAAGAATTGATGAGGATGGTGGTGTTTAGGATGTGGCGGTGGGGCAGGGCGCTGGGAGCGCTGAACGTGTCCTTCCGCCACTGATGGTCCTTGAGTAAGCCTCATGCTTTGTAAAGGTCTAACCGCGCCCGCTCGCCGGCCTTCCCCGGAAGAGGGCCAACTAGGTGAGCCGGACGGTACCAATGGGTAAAATAGTACACCCCTGCAGGGTTAATCTTTTCGAAAAGCCGTGTCCACGGTTATGGACAACTTGGGAATAGACGATAAGATCATAGAGAATATTAACCTAATTGATATGGCAGCTAAAGGTTGCATTAATCAACGTGTGGTAAAGGTTCACTTCCTCGAGGGTGATTCGAGGGGGTGCCTTGGTGGAGATGAGTGTGGTTTGGTTGCAAGTAGGTTCGCCGAGAACCGAAGATGAAATGTTACTCTCTTATCCCTTTATAAAACTATTCTGAGTAGACGAATGCCATGTGTCATTTTTGTTTCGGTTTATGAAAATTAGCTTTAGGCAAAAGAGATACATATAAAGCTTTAGAGCCTCCGTCAGTCATTGGGCCTATATCGCCCTACTAAACTTGCGAGTACATCGTACTCAGTCTCTCTTTGCTGCCTCTATGATTTTGTATTTCAGAGGAGGACGACACCGAGCAGCTAGGTGGGTTCTTCGTTGACGTCGACTTCTAGTCTGGGGTTCCCAGGTGGCAGCTTGGGACCGTGGAACAAGCTGGCTGGGAAAGGTTTATTGTAGGCCTCTTAGGCCATATATTTGCTTCTTGTTGTTAGACAACACTACCCGCTTCCGCTTGTTGAATTGTTGGATCTGTGATCCTTTTGATGTGTAATATTTGTATTCTTCTCAATATATGAGTTGCTATATGTTTTGTGTCGTAGAGTCATGCAATGTGCCAGTTTGTTCCACAAGTCTCGATCTCTGTTTTATACATTGATGGCTGTGCCAACTACATGTCCTCTCTGTATAACTCCGGGGTCGGGGCGTTACAAGTTGGTATCAGAGCAGGACTGCCTGTAGGAAACCCGTTCTATTGGTCGATGTCGAGTCTAGTTCGTGAAAATTATTTTTAACCTAAAAATGAGTTGTGAAAACCCTCCTAGGATTCTTTTTACTCCTTATCCAATTCACTCTGATCTCGGTGTCATCTTACCTCTATTTGATTTTAACGGTTTTCTGATCGTCAGCAAATTCTAAATCTTTAGGATCACGGGGTTGGGTTATACTTTTAGTTACTAGTTAACTTTGCTTGCTTGCAAATTATAAATTCCAAAGAGAAGAAGTATTGCGGATCGTCAAGAAATTCCTTGCTTAGCCCAAGATCTTGAACCGAAGGTCCCGGATTGTGCTAGGGCTCAGGTGTAATGATTCATGAGGGGTGTCACCCTTGTGAGCATTATGCTATTGTGGGTCCCAGTGCATGAAACTGATCTTTAACCCAAGATCTTTTCCGTTGAACCCGGATGTTAATTCAAAACCCTACATCAGGTTGGCAAAATTGAAGTTGGTCTTCCAGCTCGAGGTTGCAGCCGTAATTGGTTTCCTCGACAATGCTCTTCTTCGTCACTAGCTTTAGCTAGGCTCTCTGTCATGGAATCATCTGAATCACGACGGGATTGCTCTTAGCGAGTTTTCTATCAATAATTGTGATCTCTCCGGTAACACCGTATCCTGAAACCCTTTCGGCACTAGTTGTCGGAAGAGTGCTAACAAAGGCTTCGGCAATATCCTAAATTGTTGTTAGCCCGTTCCTTAATCCAAATCTGTTATCAGTCCTCTATTTGCATGCGGACAGTCAAGTGTATCGTGCATTGGGGTGTTCTGATGCATGTTATTCTTGTGGTTCGTCAAGGCATTCCATTTCGGGATGTCAGGAGAAACAAACTCTGGTACCTTGTCCATTTCTCGGCCCGGTCAAAGTTTTGTAATTCGCGGAGTAAGATCTTGTCTAGTTCTTGTTCTGTTCCACCTTGGAGTGTCACCCTCTTTTATATCGAGAGGTCGTGCTTAGTCTCATGACGTACTTGATGAAGTGATGCTCCTACCCTTCCTTATCCATCTATCTCCGAGCTTTTCGGCTCGAGAGTGTTGAGGATGAATATCGTTGTGGTGATCGGATATTCTTAGCAACTGTGATTGCTTTTGAAATCCAAAGACTTGGTGACACTCTTAGAATGACTGGTAATCCAATCATCGAGCTGAGTTGTCTGTGTTGCCAGTCCATTCGTCTAGGTGCACCCTTCGGTCAACGAGTTAGATTCATTTCGAAACTCCCAAGACCGCATCTTTTCCTTGAAAGGCAAGTTTTCTCTCGCAACTAGTGACTTCTGTCGTTATGGATCCGAGTGAAGTTCGCTTTGTTTTTCTCGGGTTAAATCGCAAGTTGGGTATGCCTACGTGCATTATTGAGCTGGTAGGTTGTTACCTCCCGTTCGCTGATTAAGCCATGTGTGCACACCACGCCCTGACCGAGTCGTTCCTAAACAAGAATAAGTTGTCAATTCTCATCAGCTTACCGGTGTTTCCCAATCACGAATCAGTTGGGCTTCATTGCTTGGAGTCCATGTTGGTTCAATTTCCGCTTCGTAATCATGACCCAATGGAACTCCCAATCTACCTCGTTTTCTGGAGCTTGACAATGTAGCCATGTCTTGAGAAATTAGTGACCCTACCTTCTGTTAACTATCGCAATCTCCCCCTTCAGGTCGGTTGACGCCTTAAGTATCTGCACACCTACCAAACCCTGAATCTCAAGCAAAAGTGATGCTTGGAATCTATCAAGAGCATGACCTAAGCCTACGGGTAAACCCGACAAGTCAGGTGTTGTGGTTCACGCACCTTACCGGAAGGTCTTTTGACTAACTCTCCTAACTCTTTCCAAATCAACCACTATCCTTGAGAATCATGTGTAACTGGTTCTAGAAGTTTTCCCCTAAGGTCCTTTCTCTGTCTTCAAGTACGATTTTCGCTCGAGGATTGATTGAAGGCTATTCCGAAGCCGGAGTGTGATATCTAGAACCTCAAGGAGAACCTCAACATGGAGTTGCAAATATCTATCTGTCAATACTCCTACTCCGTCTATCTCGTGGCAATATCTCGTTATGAGGTTTTATTCTTATGGAAGGGTCTGGTAGGTCAAGAGCGTGGAGTCCGGAAGGTGTCCTTTCTCCTCGCGGTGCTTCAAGTTTCTTTGATCTACACCTCTTGGTGGTTGGAAGTATTGTCTTGGTCTTGGACCAATATCCTGAACAAGGTGGTCGGTTGTCCTATTCTCGGCTCGACCTTTGTTTGGTCAAGTCGTTCCTTGTTCTCTCAATAGCCTATGGTTTTGGGCAAGAGTCATTTTGTCTACCACCTTAAGTTATCTCCTGTTCTTTCCGCCTTTTGGCATGTCTTGTTAGTTAGCCCAATCTCTGCAACGAGGAAGATACGTGTTGTCATATTCTCCTCTTCCCTACTTCTACTCTAGAATCTCGGGACGAGATTCCTGTAAGGGGGGTAGAATTGTAACAGCCCCAGATTAGTACCCTAAAATATGGGCCAAATTTTCACTTTTTGATTGGCATTGCATCATGGCATCCATTTAAATTGCTTAATTTGAATAAAGCAACAATTGTAAAACAACAAAAAGGGGAGCAAAACCCTTCCAAATTTTCCAAACCAAATACAATACTCAATTTGGTAAAACCAATTATTCTTGAGTCTCCAAATTGGTCAGGAAACTCAAGGATAAATTTTTATAAATAATTGCCAAAGGCTAAATTATTAACAAGCAACTAAATAAAATTGAGAATTCAATTTGGTTCTTTACAAACTCTATTTTTGGAACCAAGTTAGAACTTCCAAAAATTTCAAACTAAAATCATGGGGAGTTTCAATATGGTGGTGAGAATCTCCATGATTAATTTCACTATTTTTGGAAATGGTTAATTGCTCCAATTAAAGGCTTTTTGCAATTTATCAAAAATGACTAAATCTAAACCCTATGAACAAATGTTGCCCAAAACATTTTATTTGACCTCATAAATTTTTGTGGTGGTTCTAAAGGTTAATTCTAGCTTATATGAATTTTTCTGGGATTTTAGAAAATGTCCTGGGGCTCTAATTAAATGGTTTAACCCTGCTGCTGGGCTTGTTTGCACTTAATTCAAAAGTTCCAGGGGCCTTTTTGCAATTTCCTCTTTCCCTCTCTCTCCTTGACACTGTGGCGATGGCGTCCTGGCGCCATGCCTCCGAGCTGGCCGGCGCCATGCCTTGCTGCCGTGGCATGGTCGACTAGGAGGCCATGTCGCCCACCTGCTCCCTCCCCTTTCTCTCTTTCTCCTTCCCCGTTTCCTGGATCGTGTTCGACGTATACCTCGCTCCAGTGCCGATGCAGCCCGCCGCCGCTGACCGCCGCATCGCCGACAAACAGAGCGGCCCCAAGCGAATCGACGCCTGCAGGACGCTTCCCACCCTCTTCCTCTTCCTACCGGAGGAAGGAATCGAGCCGGGGCCGCCGGAAACCGACGGCCGCGTCCCCGACATCCCCGCCACGGCCGTGTCGCCGCCGGCCGTTTCCCGGCGAGTTCCGCGCACCGCCGTCGACTGGAGCCGTCCCGAGTAAATCGCCGCCAATAGGAAGCTTCGCCGCATCCCTCTCTTCCTTCCCGCCGTCGGAATCGGGCTGGGAGGCTCGGGATCGAGCGAATCGTCCTCGTCCTCTTCGACCGCGTCCGCCGCTCGCCGGAGGCCGAATCCGTCGCCGTCGGCCGCTCCCTCGTCGTCGACGTCCACGATCACGACTCAGGGTGAGCACCCCCTTCGTTTTAGCCTCTTCTCGCCCTCCTTTTCCCCCTCTCGCTCGCGCCGTTGCCCGCAGTCGCCGCCGGTCGTCGCCGTTCTGCACGCCAGCGTGCCCGGCCTAGGCACCGGCCCGAGCCGGACGTGAGGCCGGCTCCCTCGGGCCACAGCCCGGCTTGGCTCAGGACTGGGCCGGCTCTGAGGCCGGCCTTTTCTGGCACTGCCCCGGCCTGTAAACCGGTCTGGGCCGACCTGTGGGCCGGCCCGTACAGTAAAAGCAGAAAATCGAAATTTTGGAAATAATTCATAACTTTTCAAATATTGGTTCAAATTCAACTAACAAAATACCAATTTGATCAGAAAGACAAACTCTAGCTAATGGACCAATTGAAATGTTTATTTGAAACCATATTTTGATAATTAATTAAGAATTCCTAAAATGGGTTAAATAATCCCAAATTAGGAAAATTCATAACTTATTAAATATTGATCCAAAAATTATGAATTAAATATCAAAGTGATCAACTTGTCAAATGCTATCAAACCATGCACTTCTCACATCATGATCACAATTTCTTATTTGATGTTTTCATAATTTGATTAAATGAATTAAATCTTTTATTTAATTAATATGCTATTTTATTCATCGGTGCTCCGAAAATTACAATTAAATTACCGAAATGATCGGAAGAACGAATCCTATCCATTCATGTCATGTTCATGCATGTTTGAGCCACTTCTATAATAATTTGATAATTTATGAAGAATGTGGTCACTAAGATAAATATGGAGTGGTGTCCAAATAATAGCACTAACTATTTGGAGCTCCATTTAATTTGTTAAATAAATTAAATGATATTATCCTTGCATCAATTGGACATGTCATCATGTGTTTGCGCATTGCACCTTGTGATCGTGTGATTTATGTGTTCTTTGTATTTCTCTTTTGGGTATCGATAGATTCCGGAGTCGAGGGTCTCTCTACTTACCCCGACGAGCAGTACTTCACGCCCGGGCAGCAAGGCAAGAGATAACCTAACCTTCTTGGCATACTAGCATCCTATGTTTTTATCAACTTATTTTATCCACCATAATATTGCATGCGATTCAAACGTCGTTTTTGTTCGAGACATAGAGTATCCTATGAATGCATGTTATTCCCCGAGCCAATCACATGTATCCCTACCTATGAACCCTAGTGTTGATGTGTTAGCCGGATACAAATATAATTGTTGTTTATATGCTTAGCCATGCTTAGACATGCTTAGTTGAAATACTAGTTATGTCCGTTATTGAATTCCATAATTATTGATGTTGATGGAATGATTCGGGCATGGTGGATAATTGTGATGCTTAATTAAAATGCTAAGACGGCTTGGGTGAGTTGCCATCGGGGATGGTCTTTTGCCTCACTCTAGCCCCTAGGTGCGAGTTCTTTACCTCTTGAACCAAGACGAGCGTGCTGCCATTGGTGGGTGTATGGGCGCCTTACTGACCGAATAATTTGTGAGGGGCTTGTCAAGGGTCCTCTAGTTCGAGTTTTCCATTTGCCGTGTGTGTGAGCGGAAAAAGAATTGATGAGGATGGTGGTGTTTAGGATGTGACGGTGGGGCAGGGCGCTGGGAGCGCTGAACCTGTCCTTCCGCCACTGATGGTCCTTGAGTAAGCCTCATGCTTTGTAAAGGTCTAACCGCACCCGCTCGCCGGCCTTCCCCGGAAGAGGGCCAACTAGGTGAGCCGGACGGTACCAATGGGTAAAATAGTACACCCCTGCAGGGTTAATCTTTTCGAAAAGCCGTGTCCACGGTTATGGACAACTTGGGAATAGACAATAAGATCATAGAGAATATTAACCTAATTGATATGGCAGCTAAAGGTTGCATTAATCAACGTGTGGTAAAGGTTCACTTCCTCGAGGGTGATTCGAGGGGGTGCCTTGGTGGAGATGAGTGTGGTTTGGTTGCAAGTAGGTTCGCCGAGAACCGAAGATGAAATGTTACTCTCTTATCCCTTTATAAAACTATTCTGAGTAGACGAATGCCATGTGTCATTTTTGTTTCGGTTTATGAAAATTAGCTTTAGGCAAAAGAGATACATATAAAGCTTTAGAGCCTCCGTCAGTCATTGGGCCTATATCGCCCTACTAAACTTGCGAGTACATCGTACTCATTCTCTCTTTGCTGCCTCTATGATTTTGTATTTCAGAGGAGGACGACACCGAGCAGCTAGGTGGGTTCTTCGTTGACGTCGACTTCTAGTCTGGGGTTCCCAGGTGGCAGCTTGGGACCGTGGAACAAGCTGGCTAGGAAAGGTTTATTGTAGGCCTCTTAGGCCATATATTTGCTTCTTGTTGTTAGACAACACTACCCGCTTCCGCTTGTTGAATTGTTGGATCTGTGATCCTTTTGATGTGTAATATTTGTATTCTTCTCAATATATGAGTTGCTATATGTTTTGTGTCGTAGAGTCATGCAATGTGCCAGTTTGTTCCACAAGTCTCGATCTCTGTTTTATATATTGATGGCTGTGCCAACTACATGTCCTCTCTGTATAACTCCGGGGTCGGGGCGTTACAGATCTCCCCAACACTAGCCCCCGAGATCGTGGAGTCTTGCTAGCTTGCTGGGAAGACTTTGCGAGCTTCCCCTTGTCTTGGTTGTCGCGGTCGAAATGTCGAAGTTGGAGATAGTGCCGGCTGAAACTGGAGTCGGGTGGAGCTGAAGCCAAATGAAGTTGAAACCCGTGTGCGGGGAAAGCTCCGTGAGCCCCCTTGATCTTGGCTGCATACTATTGAAGTTGACGATGGCTTGTCCGGTTGCGTGGAGCCGGAACTGAAGACCTTGGCGGCATCGCATGGGCGGCTTGAGGTTTCGGGTCGTGGCTTATGTCAGCCACGCTCCCACGTCTTGTCCGTCTGGGGGCTCTTCCCAGGAATCGAGGCAGAGCGCTTCGGCTTCGTCGCTGGGATCTTCTGTGGCAACCGTTTGTTAGTGGGATCCTTTGCGGGCGGTCCGGCCGTAACCGCGCGCCACGCGGCGTGCGGAGGCACGATTTTGCCCATGGCTCCCCGCTTTAAAAGAGGAAGGAGGGGGGACGGTACAAGCTACCGTTCCCCATTCTCTAGCTTGTGCCCTAGCATCGGCTTTCTTCGAGTGCATCGCATCTCCTCGCATTCTTCCAGCTTTTCCTTCTTCTTCTTTGGCGGCGCCCTTTCTCCGACGGGGAATCGAACATCAATGGCGAGTTCTGGAGCCTGGATGGGGTCCAGCGTTGATGATGCGGAGCTCAAGAGGCTCCGCAGCGGGATGCTTATTGGCCGGAAAGAGGAGGTCGGAACCCGTGTTCCTGCCGACGACGAGCTTTCACCGGTCGCGGCGGGTATTCTCCTCGCATCTGGCGAGGGGGTTGGCATTGCTGGTGAGCCCCTTCCTCCGGCAGTTCCTTGACTTCTACGGCTTGCAGCTTCACCACTTGGGGGCGAACAGCATTACGCTGCTCTCATGCTTCGTCACCCTCTGCGAAGCGTACCTGAGCCTCTGGCCCTGCATGGAGCTGTTTGGGATGTTCTTCTTTCTCCACGCCCAGACTTGTGACAAGAGGCTGCAGGAATGTGGATGCGTCTCCGTATCCACGAAGACTGTTCTCTTCCCCAAAGTTCATCTGCTTGAATCCGTCAAGAAGTGGCAGAGCAGCTACTTCTTTGTCCGGAATCTAACGACATCGGACCGGATTGGGCTTCCTCGATTCGTGAACTTACAGCCTGCCGACAAGGCCTGGAACCGGAAGACGCCTGTTGACGAAGGTCTGGAGGCGGCCGTGACGGCTCGGATGAAGGACCTGATCGTAGGCGGGCTAACCTCCAGGGACTTGACTCTAGCCTGGCTGGCTCGACGGGTGTACCCGTTGTAGGCTCGGGCGCACAAGATGTGCTTTTATTCGGGTATCCGGGATCCCACCCGGGCTTGCACGGTGGTCCTGGGGACAGACGAGCTGCGCCGCCTGGCCGGCCAGGTGATTACCGATGTGATCAAGCGGAAATGGTGGTTCGGCTTGGAGCCATTCTCTCGCGCGCGGCGCGCTCCTGTGGTTAGTTTCTTTCGCCGCTTCTTGTCTTGAGTTTCTTCGAGCCGGCTGGGGAATTGATCCGACTGGCGTGTCTTTGCAGATTTGCGAGCGTCAGAGAGCTGAAGAACTTGACGCCGTCTTCGGGGAGGACCGGCCCGGTCCCCTCCTTGAGGAGCAAATGGCTCCTGATGAAGAAAGTGCCTCCGACGATGAGGCGGATGACGAAGAGACCGCCTCGGACGTTGAGGGGGACGACGATTCCCCTGTCACGTCCGACGCGGGAAAGCGGTCGGACGGGCATGATGACTCCACGGAGTCGTCTGATGGCACCGCGGGTGCCAATGTCGAGGATGATAGCGATGGTGGTCGCGCCGTGGCGAGCCCCGCCCTGCCGACTCCGATTCCGACCGGGCCGCCCGCGGGGGCCCGGGTTTGGAGCGCGGTGAAGTGGCGCCAGTTCCGGCTCCCCGTGGTAAGTCTCCCGCGCCCGGCCTCGCCGAACAAACCAGCAGCGGTGGCGTGCGAGTGTTTGTCGTTCTCTCCAGTAGCTCCGATCCGAACTCTAAGGGTTCTTCTTCCGTGCTAGCCTCCAAGCCGGGCGTGTCCAGCCGCAGAACGAAGGCGCTGGAGGCGAACGTCCGGAAAGCTCGTTCGATGCCCTCCCCCCAGATTGCAAAGGAGAGGCGGTCGAAGGCGGCCGCCGACTCGGACACGGGCGAGAGCATCCGCAGGCGAGGAGGATCGTTCATGAAGCGGGGTGTGCTCCCCGCGAAGAAGCTTTCTTGGCGTCCAGCCGTCCGACTACAGCCGGCTTGACGCCCGCTGGGAAACTCACGGCGGAGGTGCAGGCGGATGCAATCGTGGCCGACATCAGGGCCGAAGTTGATGCTAGGATGGGGGAGAAGGCGGATGTCTCTGCCGGTGGCGCCAGTGCTGAGGTGATTGGTCACACTTCTGGTGGTGACTTCATTTATGACTTGAATCCGGGTGATTTGGAAAGGGAGTTTTATGCTTTTATGGTGCAGGCGGATTTGGCCAGGGACGCTTTTGACGCTGGTTTGACTATGGAGCAGCTGATGGCCCCGAGGGAAGTCGAGGCGAAGGAGGTGGCGGACGCGGATGCCGGGAAGACCACGGAAGCTGGTGTTGAGGCTGAAGTGACGCCGGCCTCCGCGAAGCGGCCGGCCGACGACCTTGTCGTTCCCGCGAAGGGCGCGGAGGCGCCCACCGGTGGCGTGAAGCACATGCCTGACGACGTGCCGACTCCTCCACCAAAGCGTTCGAGGAGGAGAAAGCCAGAGAACTTGGGCACGCGCGACGGGTAAATCTTCCCGTTGAGGCAGAAATTTTTGTAGTCCGTGCTTCTTGTGGTGATGCTTTCGTCGTTACGCAGGGAGCCGCTCTCGATTGACGTGGCAGCGACCAGCGTGGTGGTCAAGCCTGCTTCGGAGTCCGCCCCGAGGCCTCTGCGGCGCAAGCGGCTGGTCCACCTCCACAGGTGGCGAGGGCGAAGGCGAACATGGAGTCAGACAGCCGGGTACCTGCAGATGCAGCTCCCCTTGTGGTCGATTTCGACCCTCCGGTTTCTGGTGGTGGTGCCGAGGTGACGGCGGATGCCTTCAAGACAACTCCTCGGCCGGGCGCCGGGGCCGGGAACGACGCCTTCCCCATTCCTTCTTTGTCCGTGGCTGAGACGGCCAAGGACAAGGCCATCGCGGGGGCAACGGCTCCGCTTCCTAGCCCTCGTCAGTCGATTTTGGTGTGCACTCCTCCGTATTCCAGGCCGGTGCCGGCCCGGCCTGCCACTTCGGGGGAATTCCCCCTCGCCATGTTGGTGGAGCAAAGTGCTAGGGAGCAGCTGGCCGACGCCACGCTGCTCCGCTCCTCGATAGAATATGCTCTCGCCGAGGCGGCCAAAGAGGCGACGATGCTCAAGCGGGAGCTTGAGGCGGCTAAAGGTTTGGTTTCCCTTTTCGGTCGTATTTTTCCGTCTTGGTGCCTTGTCTTCTTCTTGTGTGGCTTGATTTGATAACGACTCGGCCTCTTCAGGCGACGCCACCTCTCGTGCCGGCCTGGAGAAGCAGCTGGCGGCTTCGGTTCCTCTCAGCACATATAATTTCCAGCTGAAGAAAAAGGATGCTGCCCGTGCACAGGTCGCGGCCGACCTCCAGGCGGCAGAAAAGGTGTCGAATGAGCGCCGCCTAGACGTCGTCCGGCTGGGTGAGGAGGTGAAGAGGCTACAGGAAGCTGAGCAGCGGAGGCTGGGCGAGGTCGAGTCCCTCCGGAAGAATGGGGATGAACTGAGGCGCCAGCTGAAGAAATCCATCGACACCAATGACCTTCTCGCTCAAACGGCCAAGGAACGTGAGCTCGAGCATGAGCAACTGGTGGGCGGTCTGATTAGGGAGGTTGAGCGTGTAAACGAGCTTATCCTTGGTACGTGATGTCTCCTTCTCTTTTTTCTATTGCTTGGAATCTTCTTCTCGGTCTCACCGGCTTGAAATGCAGGCTTTTATCCTGAGGCGGATGCGCAGGTCCAGAAGGACGTTGCCTTGGCGCACTCACGTCCAGAGTCTTCTGGTGCTGCCGCTGGGGCTGCGCCGTCGGCTTCCTCCCGTCTTCTCCAATTTGGCTGAGAATTCAAGCTGCTCAAGGAAGCGGCCGGTGGTGTCCTCGAGAACTTGTGGCCTGATGCTCCCTTGCCAACTGCTCTCCATGACCTGTCCGTCCGGCTTGAAGGAGCGCCAGCCGGCATCGACGAGCAGGTGGAGATGGCGGCACGAGGAGGCACCGACATGGCGTTGGCCTTGGTGAAGTCTTGGTATCCGAACGTGAAGATGGATACGCTGGTGGGCGGCTTCCGCACAAAAACGTCCCTTGCGAGCTTGCGTCCGGAGATCCTCATGGCTTCGGGGCGGATTGCTAAGGCGGTGGACTTGACGCAACTGGTGCCTGCTGAGCCTTCTACAACTGTGCAGCCGACTGAGGGTGCCGAAGCCGGCGACACTGCTGCTATGCTTCCCTGATTTGCCTTCTCCTCGGGATGTCGGGTGTATTTGTAGGAGTTGTTGTTTTGGGTTGACGACCGGTTTGATCTGCTACTCGTCGTAATGTGGATATGTTTCTTTGTTATTAATTGCTGCCTTTTGGAACGTTCTCTTTGCGCTTGTTGGGCCTTTGTGCCGGAATATGTGCTCATCTTGGTGATGATTATCACCATGTCTAGCCCCCGAATTTTGGGCCGGCTCGAGTATCGAGCCGGGTCGAAATTTTATGTCTTTTGTTCATCTTGCGCTCTCCTCCGTCGTCTTGATGACATGCAGCCCCCAAGTCTCAGACTTGGGGTGTAGTAGTTGATCGTCCGGGTGTGCGGAGCCGGCTTGGCGGCTGCGCAGCCCCCGGGAATGATCTTCGACGCCTTGATGACGCGCAGCCCCCGAGTCCGTGACTCGGGGTGGAGTAGGTGATCGTCCGGGTGCGCGGAGCCGGCTTGACGGCTGCGCCGCCCCCGGGAATGGTTCCTTTGCCGGCGGACGGCGTCGCAGCCCCCGAGTCTGTGACTCGGGGTGTTTGATTCGTCCGGGTCTGCGGAGCCGGCTTGGCGGCTGTGCAGCCCCCGGGTATATTTTTTACCGCCTTGATGGCGTGCAGCCCCCGAGTCCGTGACTCGGGGTGTTTGATTCGTCCGGGTCTGCGGAGCCGGCTTGGCGGCTGCGCAGCCCCCGGGTATATTTTTTGCCGCCTTGATGGCGTGTAGCCCCCGAGTCCGTGACTCAGGGTGTTTTATTCGTCCGGGTCTGCGGAGCCGGCTTGGCGGCTGCGCAGCCCCCGGGTATATTTTTACCGCCTTGATGGTGTGCAGCCCCGAGTCGTGACTCGGGGTGTTTGATTCGTCCGGATCTACGGAGTCGGCTTGGCAGTTGCGCAGCTCCCAGGTATATTTTTTACCGCCTTGATGGCGTGCAGCCCCCGAGTCCGTGACTCGGGGTGTTTGATTCGTCCGGGGCTGCGGAGCCGGCTTGGCGGCTGCGCAGCCCCCGGGTATATTTTTTGCCGCCTTGATGGCGTGCAGCCCCCGAGTCCGTGACTCGGGGTGTTTGATTCGTCCGGGTCTGCGGAGCTGGCTTGGCGGCTGCGCAGCCCCTGGGTATATTTTTTACCGCCTTGATGGCGTGCAGCCCCCGAGTCCGTGACTCGGGGTGTTTAATTCGTCCGGGTCTGCAGCCGGCTTGGCGGCTGCGCAGCTCCCAGGTATATTTTTTACCGCCTTGCTGGCGTGCAGCCCGCAAGTCCGTGACTCGGGGTGTTTGATTCGTCCGGGTCTGCGGAGCTGGCTTGGCGGCTGCGCAGCCCCCGGGAATGTATTTTCTGCTGGCTGACGGCGTGCAAAGGCCACGTGTCTTGCTTATCCTGGCTGTATTCCTGCGCCGACACTGTTTGCCTCCTCGGCTTCTCCACCCGGATTTTCTGTGGCTAACTGACCGTCTGGATCCTTTGCGGTTTGTGTCCTCTGTGTTGGTGGCCACGTGTCGCCTGGAGACGGGGTGTTGACGGTTGAGCTACCTTCGTGTTCCCTTATAAGTAGCGGTACGGGTGCATTTTTCTTGCTTCATCCTCTCCTCCACTTCGCTCCTCTTCATCCAGGCATGGCACCGAAGAAGGAGATCGGGGTGGACTCTCCCGTTGTGGCTAAACGCGGTCGGGGTCGTCCGCCGAAGAAAGACACTGGAGGACCCTCCAATGCGGCAGCAAAGCGCGGTAGGGGCCGGCCACCAAAGCTTGGACGCGGCGGCGGTGGAGATGCCACCGTTGCGGCGATTGGGGGTAACCGGAACCCCTCTCCTGCTCGCTCGGAGTCTCCGGTAGGTGGCTATTGGGACGAGTTCCCCATTTCAGAGTTCATCTTGACACTGTATGAGCCCATCCAGCGCATCCAGTGGCTTCCTCGGGCCGTCGCCGATGCACTGGAGGGGGAAGGTCCCTTTAGGTTCCTTCTTCATCGGGTTGGAGCTCGTCAGGGGCCTTGGGAGGTGCTTGCTCGCGTCGTCGTCAGCCAAGAAGGTGGGGAGGTTCGCCGGCGGGCTGAGTTCTTCTCCGGCTGGAAAGCCTTTGCTAAGTTCTTCCACCTGGAGCCTCCCTTCATCGTCCGCTTCCAGCTGAAGCGCCAGACTGGGGTCTTCTACATCAAGGTCTTCGACGGCTCTTTGTGCCTCAAGGAGTGGGAGTAGAGCGATGACGATATGACTCCACCTCCCGCTTAGCTTTAGGTTATCTTGTAGCCGGCTCGGCCTGTAGGCGAGGTTGTCCGCCTGTGGACTTCCTCCTTTTGCTCCTGTAACCTGCTTCCAATTGTAAGCCCTTATCTATGATGTTGAATGTCACTCGCTTTTGTTCTTGCATTTGTGTGCTGATGGCCGGCTTGATCTTTTGCACGTCGTCCTGTGTCCGGGTTGGGATCTCCAAAGCCGGGAAGCGACATTTTTGTGCGGGGGATGAAATGACGAAGTGGTTAGCTTGCTCTTTCGATTATGGAGAATACTTTTATTTCACTTAGCTCAATTTTACACTCGACTGTAGCCTTTCCCGCCGCCATTCGAGTGCACTTCACCGTCCAGCGGGATCATGCACGCTACTATAACGTTAGGGTCCGGTTTGTTGGGCCAGGGTTTTCTCAGCCGGCAACGATTTCTATTTCTTATGTCTTTCGCATACAGTCGGCCTCCATCTTATTCTCTTGCCAGCCTTAACCGGATCCGAAGAGTTAGCCGTTTAGCGTCTTGTAGTTAATCATCCGTAATAGGAGAAAAAGTTGCCGACTGTCGGCTTGGCCGAGTTTGCAGAATAGCGATTTTTCAGCCGGCAGTACTTTCCTTTTAATGTTTTTCACGTGGTTGGCCCCCTCCAGCTTATTCTCTTGCCGGCCTTAACCGGATTCGAAGAGTTAACCATTTAGAGGTTAGTCACGCTACACGGCCGCTAAAGGCAAGCTTGCCGGCTGCCAGAGCAGCCGGAAGTTTGAAAAAAGGGAAATGCAGAAAAATTGCGAAAAAACTGCTCATGTGCTCATCATTCTCGTTCCTTTATTGATAGCATGGGTGATACATACATGGTTCTTTCTCAAGTGTAGAATCAACGCAAGAGTGAAGCATTCCATGGCCTTTCCGTTTCATCGCCTTCCTTGTCCATCGCGGGCGTCGATCAAGTAGTAGGCATTGTTGATGAGCGCTTTGCATACGATGAATGGTCCCTCCCAGGGTGATGATAGCTTATGCATGTTCTTGGTGTCTTGAATTAGTCGGAGCACGAGGTCGCCTTCGCGAAAGCGGACAGGCCTGACTTGCCGGCTGTGATAGTTGCGTAGTTGCTGCTGATATATCGCCGACCTTGACTCGGCGAGCTGGCGCGCTTCTTCGAGCAGGTCCATCCCGTCTTCATAGGCTTGTTTAGCTTCTGCTTCCGTGAACAACATGATTCGAGGCGCGTCGTGTTCGATGTCGGTTGGCATGACCACTTCAGCTCCGTGGACGAGGAAGAAGGGGGTGAAGCCGGTTGAGCGATTCGGAGTTGTCCTTAGGCTCCAGAGGACGGATGGTAGTTCTTCTTCCCACACGCCGGCTGCCCGCTCAAGCGGTTCGAGCAACCGAGGCTTGATGCCAGATAGAATGAGGCCGTTTGCACGTTCAACTTGCCCATTTGATTGAGGATGTGCGACGGAGGCGACATCGAGCCGGATGCCGGTCCTGCCGCAGAACCTGGCGAATTCTCCCTTGAAAAAGTTTGATCCGTTGTCCGTGATAATGTTGTTGGGGTAGCCAAAATGGTAAATGATGCTCTTGAAGAACTTGACGGTTGTTGGTCCATCCAACTTTTTGATCGGCTTGGCTTCGATCCACTTCGTGAACTTGTCGACGGCTACCAGCAGGTGTGTCATGCCGCCACTGGACCTCTTCAGCGGACCGACCATGTCCAGTCCCCAGACGGCAAACGGCCAGGTGATTGTAATTGCCTTGAGTGCTGAAGCCGGCGTGTGTTTCTACGTTGCGAATCGTTGATAGCCATTGCAGAATCGGACCAACTGGTTTGCGTGCCAGCGCAGTCGGCCAGTAGAAATCGTGCCTGAATGCCTTGGCCACGATTGCTCTTGATGACGCGTGGTGGCCACATTCGCCTTGATGAATCTCCTTGAGGATCTTGATTCCTTCTTCTTGGCTTACACAACGTTGGAATATTCCAGAGACACTGCGCTTGTACAACTCGTTGTTGATGATGGTGTAAGCACTTGCCCGGCGTTTGATTTGCCTGGCGATGAGCTCGTCCGCCGGGAGTTCGTCGTTGGCGAGGTAGGTAAGGAAGGGTTGGGTCCATGGCGGAGCTTCTTCGATGACGAGGACCTCGACGGCTTCCGGCTTGCCTGAAGCCGGTCCGCCCAGCTCCGTGCCCGGCGGTATCCGGATGGAGTCGGAGCCTGGACATGGCGTGATAGATGGCTTGTACAGCTTCTCGAGGGCGACGCCGGGTGGGATTTCCTCCCGAAGAGAGCCAATGTTCGCCAAGGTGTCAGCTGCTTCGTTGTTGGAGCGGTGGATGTGGTGGAATTCACATCCGTCGAAGCATCCCGCGATTTGCTGGACGTAGAAGCGGTAGGCGGCCATGTTGGGGTCCTTGGCGTCCCAATGACCAGTAGTTTGCTGGACCACCAGATCGGAGTCTCCGTAGCAGAGGATCCGCTTGATGTTCATAGCCTTGGCGAGCTTGAGGCCGTGCGCGAGAGCTTCATATTCAGCTACGTTGTTGGACGCCGTGAAGTGGATTTGTAGCACATATTCGAGCCAGCACTCTTTGGGAGAGGTGAGGACGACTCCGGCGCCGAGCCCCCGGTATCTTTTGGAGCCATCGAAGTGCATGAGCCAATGCTGGCCGGAATCAGGTGGTGGTGGTATGTGGTCTGTCTCCGTCCAGTCGGCAAGGAAATCTGCCAGCTCTTGTGACTTGATCGCCGTTATCTTGTCATATTCGACTCCGTGTGCCGTCAGGTTGATCGCCCATTTCGCGACTCTACCGGTTGCGTCCTTGTTGCCTATGATCTCGTCGAGTGGAGCATCACTTATCACCTTGATCGGATGCTCCTGGAAGTAGTGCTTCAGCTTTTTCGTTGCCATGTACACGCCGTATACGAGCTTCTGGTAGTGCGGGTAGTTTTGCTTCGATTGCGAGAGCACTTCGCTGAGGTAATAGACTGGCCGCTGCACCAGCCGCTGCTTGCCGGCTTCCTCCCGTTCCACCACCAGGACGATGCTGACGACCCGGTTGGAGGTGGCGATGTACAAGAGCATGGGCTCCTTTGGAGCCGGCGGTGCTAGGACCGGGGTGGTGGCCATCGCGCGCTTGAGCTCCTTGAAGGCGGCGTCGGCCGCGTCGCTCTAGATGAACTTGTATGTCTTCTTCAGCAAGTGGTACTGTGGGAGAGCCTTCTCTCCAAGCTGGCTGATGAAACGGCTGAGGGACGCCAGGCAGCCGGCGAACTTTTGGATGTCCTTGACGTTTCTCGGTTGTCGCATGTTGTCGATGGCGGTGATCTTCTCCGGCTTGGCCTCGATACCCCATGCCGACACCAGGTAGCCGAGTAGCTGTCCGGCTGGAACGCCGAACACGCATTTCTCCGGGTTGAGCTTCATCTGGAAGCGGCGTAGGTTGTCGAAGGTTTCTTAGGTCGGCGAGCAGAGTGTGCTTCTCCTTAGTCTTGATGACGATGTCGTTGACGTAGGCGTGCACATTGCGACCAATTTGGTCGTGCAAGCATTTTTGCATGCAACGCTGGTATGTCGCCCCCGCGTTCTTCAAGCCGAACGGCATGGTGGTGTAGCAGTACAGGCCGTAGGGGGTGATGAAGGCGTTCTTGAGCTGATCGTCCGGGTTCAACGGGATTTGGTGGTAGCCGGAGTAGGCGTCGAGGAAGGAGAGGAGGGCACAGCCGGCTGTGGAGTCGATCACTTGGTCGATTCGCGGCAATGCGAAAGGGTCCTTGGGGCAGGCCTTGTTGAGGTGGGTGTAATCGATACACATCCGCCACCGCTTGTTCTTCTTTTCTACCAGCACTGGATTGGCTAGCCATTCTGGATGTTGTACTTCCGTGATGAAACCGGCCACAAGCAACCGGGCTATTTCTTCTCCTATTATCTTTGTTCTTCCCTCCGCGAAGCGACGTAGAGACTGTTTTACCGGCTTGGCATCTGGCCGGACGTGTAGAGAGTGCTCGGCGAATTCCCTCGGTACACCAGGCATGTCCTTGGGGGACCACGCGAAGATGTTTCGGTTCTCATGGAGGAACTCGACGAGCGCGCTTTCCTATTTGGGGTCCAGGCTCGCCCCCACGGTGACGAACTTGGACTTGTTGCTGTCGTCGAAGTAGATCTTCTTAGTATCTCGTGCCACCTGGAAGTTCGACTCGCTATCCGGTTTGGCCGACTCTAGTATCTCCAGCTTCTCTTCGCTGGCCTTGCACTTGAATTGTCGCATTTCCTCGTTGCAGACCATGGTCTCGGCCACCTTCACGCTGTCGGTGGCGCAGGCGATGGAGCACTTGTAGTCTCCAGAGACGGTGATGATTCTGCGTGGGCCTGGTAGTTTCATCTTGAGGTAGGCGTAGTGAGGTACCGCCATGAACTTGGCGAGCGCCCGCCGCCCAAGTATGGCATGGTAGGCACTGGCATGGTCGACCACCTCGAAGGAGATGGTCTCGCGGCGGTGGTTGCCCTTGGTGCCGAACAGGACGTCAAGCCGGATGAGCCCTATGGATGAGCCGGCTCGCCCCGGCACAATGCCGTGGAAGACCGTACGGCTCGGAGTCAAGCTGGAGTCGGAGATGCCCAGCTTCTCTAGCGTGTCGCGGTAGAGGATGTTGATGCTGCTACCTCCGTCGATGAGGACTCGTGAGAAGGTGCAGGCGCACTTGGGGGAGATGATCATGGGCTCCAGGACTAGAGCGTAGCCGCCTGGGTTAGGCATCAGCTCCGGGTGGTCGCTGCGATCCCACGTGATTGCTCCTTCCGACCAGTTGAGATACTGGGGGACGGGCGGAACCACAGCGTTCACCTCCTTGAATCGTTCTCACCGGCTTCGTTTGTCATCGTGCTCGCTGACGAACACAATGTAGGCCACGTCCGGGTTCCAGTATCCGTAAGGACTCCTTGGCGGTGGAGATGGAAGACGCTCCCTCCTTTGGTCTTCGCGTGGGTGGTCTTCGCGATTCCTGTCTTCGCGCCGCCTGTCGTCGCGTCTCCGATCATCCCGTCCGGCTTCATCCGGAGGTGGATGTGGATTTCGCCGTTCGTACGGTGGCGGCCTCGGACGGCCAAGGTTGCATTGCCTGACGGTGTGGTTTGCCGGCCGGTCGCCGTGGTTCCGGCATGGCCGATCGAGTAAGGACTCGTAGTTGTTCCTCGCCCTTGTCCAGCGCATGTCGCCGCTTGTCCTCATGCGGCGGTTGTCGAAGCCTCCTGCCGGCCTTCCCTCGGTGGTGGCGACGACCTTGGATTCGACGCGGTCGTCCGTTAGCTTGCGCTTGCCAGATGCGTCGGAGTCATGTCGGGTTGACCTTCCTCCCTCCTGGGTCTCCGTCCGTCTTCGGCGTGTAGCCGGCTCTGCCGTGATGATCCTTCCAGCTTCGTCGAGTCGGATCGGGTTGGTCATGCCCGCATCGGCGGTGGCGTACTCGTCGGCGATTGCCATGAGCTCCGCCATGGTCTTCGGACTTTTCCTCGGGAGCCTATGCTTGAGTAGCGTCTGATCCCGGCAGCCTTGGATGAAGTACTGGACGGCTTGGAGCTCCAAGATCCCTTCACAGGTATTGCGCAATCTGGTCCACCGGGTGAGGTAAGCACGGTCCGACTCACCTTCTTTCTGCCTGCACATCGCGAGCAGCTGGGCGTTGTCGGGGCGCAAGTAGGTGCCGGTGAAGTTGCGGTTGAACACTTCCTCGAAGTCCAGCCAGCTATTGACGCTTTCAGCCGGAAGGCTGTTCAGCCAGGTCCGAGCCGATCCCTGGAGCATGAGAGGCACGTAGCGTACAGCCACCCGCTTGTTGCCGCCTGCGATGTTGACTGCCGTGACGTAGTCGGCGAGCCAGTCTTCCGGCTTCGCGGTGCCATTGTACTTGGGTGTGTCCCTTGGGAGGGTGAATCCCCTCGGGAACTACTCGGTCCGGATGCGAGGTCCGAAGCAGCGATGCGCGGCGATATCTTCTTCCTCGATGATGCTCGACGCCTTGAGCGCATCGATGCGGTTGCGCGCGTCGTGGCCCGTTTCTGCGTGGGCGCAGCGGTCCGCAAGCTCCCAGAGCTCGCGGGCAGTCTCGACGTGATGGGTGCTCAGCTTCTCGTGCATCCGGGTGTTCCGGACGTTGGCGTTGAAGGACTGAATCACCAACTCCTCCTTGATGCAGGGTATCGTGTTCATCTTGTGAGTGAAGCGCTGGATGAACTTGCGGAGAGTCTCACCCGGAAGTTGCTTGAAGTCATGTAGTCGCTGGGAACTCCCAGGCACTGGTACCCGCCTTGGAAAGCCCCCAGGAACTGTTCCTTCAGCGCCCGCCAGGAGCGAATGGAGCACGTGGGAAGGTTGAGAAGCCACGTCTGGGCGTCGCCCTTCAGTTCCAGCGGGAACCAGTTGGCCATCATGACCTCGTCGGCCCCGGCGACTACCGCAGCGAGGGAGTAGAGGTGTAGGAAGTCCCGGGGGTTGGTGGTGCCGTCGTAGCGAAGAACGTTGATCTTGAACTTCTTGGGCCAGGTGGCCTGGCGGAACTCGGGAGAGAGGGCGAGGCAGCCCTCAGCGATGTCATTGTCCCGATCCTCCCGGCGATGACGTTCCCGGCGGCGCTCGATGCGGGTACGCATGTTCTCGTACAGACGGTTGTTAAGGTCGTTGCGCAGATCTTGGTTGCGTGTGGTGGATGACCCGACGGAGATGGTCTTGCCGCGGTCGCGGTTCAACCGATCAGCCGCCGGGGGACCTGTGTGTGGGAGGACCGTCTTGTCCTGGCACTCGCCACGGGGCTGGCCCCGAGGCTCGCGCGTCTTGTCTCCTCCTGCTCTAGGGCCGTTGACGGTGGGAGCGCGAGTGGGTTCGCACCCAGGACCGCCGTCGGCGAAGTTGAGGAGCCCCTCCACGCGGGACCTCCACTCCTGGTAGACCTTGGGATTGCTGGTGCTCGGGGGAAACTGCATCAGAGCCTTGGCGGTGACGAGGGCGTCGTGGCGGGCCTGCGCGTCCGAAGACTGGGGCGCGGTAGACTTGCTCTTGGCGCCTTGTGGACCCTCGCCGGCGCGGGCGTCGTCGCTCTTCTCCCCAGCAGTGGGTTCCTTGCTGGCGTTGTTGCCTATGCTTTTCTCTCCCCCCCCCCCCCCCCCCGAGCGCGACGGAGGAAACCCGACGGAGTTCCTTTGAGCATTCGCGCCCTCGGGCTCGCCGCTCTTGTGATTGCCACCCGCTCCGCCCGGCATCGCCTTCTCCGCAGGCGGTGGGGGCGGGGGAACGTTCCGGTTTGCCGCCGCAGCGCGACGATCCGCAGAAGCCTGAGTGCGCGGGGGCGAGACCGGCTTGGAGGCCGTAGCGTCGGACTTCTTCTTTGGCGGCATGCTTGGGGAAGAGCTTGACGCGGACCTCGACGAAGAACTTGAGGCTGATGAAGATGAATCCAGCACTTGCGCCCCCTACCTGGCGCGCCAAATGTCGTGTCTCGGACCACGGACACCAGGAGTAAAGGATACACCCTTTTTAGGTTCGGCACGGGGCGCGAAGGAGGCTGGAAGACACCTTCCCCGGGACTACCTCGCCAAGTTCTTCCGATCAACGTGCAAGCAAGCAACACAAGGACACAGAGAGTTTACCCAGGTTCAGGCCGCCCGAAGGCTAAAAGCCCTACTCCTGCATGTCTGGATTGAGTGGTTCATCATGGTGTGGCTTACAAGGTGGATCTCAGGTGAGAACCCGGAAGGTGGTGGCTAGTGGTAGGCGACGAGCAGATCCTACCTGGAGGAGATCACCTCTCGCTCTACCCTCTTCGCCCTAGCTAATCTGTCTTGTTCTCTCCTTGGTCCAACCTCCCCTTTTCCATGCTTTGGTACTCCTTTTATAGGCTAAGGGGATCTAACAGGAGCATGCGAGGAGCGTGGGGGGGTTTAGGCGGGAAAACCCCCCGGTGGTCTTTAGGAGGCGACGTGGCCTCTTCTCGTCCAAGGATTCCTCCAAGGGTTTAGGTGCGGTCATCCACCTTTTGGAAAGCGGGGCGAACAGGGGCTGACACCCCCACCGGCCATGTCCCCGCGCGGCGCCTTCACCTTCTTGGCGCCCAAGTCTTCTAGGAGCTTCCTAGCTGAGCTGGTAAGCTTATCTTTATAGTTGTACGGAGGGAAAACCCGAGAGCGAGCCTGGCCTCCTGCCGGGCGTTCGGGCTCCGGGTCCTCCGCGTTGTTCACCGGGTTGGAGGTGACCCCAGAAGGTCACCTGGTCCTTCAGCCGTGGTTGTCGATGTCGCGCTTGTCCGATACCCGTGGGGCGGCCCACCTACCGGTCTTGATTGCATTAGGGGAACTCCATGTTCCACTGTTTCGACAAGCAATATCCAAACCTACTGAAGCACAACATTTAACGAAAACCGGCATACTTAGGAGCAGCACGGAAGGTCCGTAGTTAGCTAGAAATTTGTAACAAAATCTCATCTATGTTGTCGGGATCATAAGTTCACAATTTCATGGGAAGCAACAAATATTATCTGAACATTAGATCTAATCTAATATACTTGCAAAATGCGAAAAACGACTACGTCGTTCGAAATAAGGCACTTGATGAGAATATTAGAATACGCCATTTAATGTGACGTTTTTACTATCTCAGAGGCTCTGAGACAAATACGCCACGTCAAAAGGCTTATTTCAAATGATTTAATCATTTTTTTTTGTATTTCGCAATTTCATATAAGCCAAAATGGATGCCTCTTATCGCCCAAGTCTGGCGGTTTTGTGGAGGGGCCAGATCTGGTTGAATTTTTTTCAAGCGGCAGATTTGCCTAAGGACCATTTAGGACAAATTATTCTATTCCCGATTCCGTCCCAAGTTATGTTCTCCAAACCTGCTTCTCTACACAGTTTGTATGACATCTTTCCTCATCACGTTGCTATCATATGCCACTACAATTCATGCGAAATCGAGAAATGCCACTGCAATTTTCATCCTTCAAAAACGCCAGAAAGTGGCATTTTTAAAAGAATCTTGAGAATTGCAATGGCATTTCTCGATTTCACATGAATTGCAGATTTGCAGTGGCATATATCTAATTAAGCCAACAAATAAATATTGCATTTCACAATTCAAAATGCAAGAAAATCCTTATTAACAACGTTGTTTGACAACACAATGCAGGCTTTCACTATGACATGGCATGTAGTTGTGATTCTGTTGAGTTGTCTATACGATATACAGTAATATGTCAAGAAAGTTACACAATGACCAAAAAGGAAAATAATAATAAATAATCCAAGGAATGAATGAAGCTGCATGTTACATTCTCATCTCGAGGTCAGGGGTCAGAGATTTCCTCTTCAATCTGTGTTCTGTTCCAACCTCATGTTGCTCACTTGTATCACCTTCGTCGTCACCGTTGGGGTCTTTCGGACCTAAGTTCAAATTTAGGTCAGTTCCACCAACGTTATTGCCAGAATCTTGAACCTCATCTGATACCTGAAATAGGATGTGTATACTCAATTCTCAATTCTTTTCTCCTTACTTTAGAGGACTTCAGATATGAAAAAGACCATCTAAACTGTGTTTGTACTTGCAGTACAACAGATGAGAAAGAGTATGATGGGGAAATTGTCCTGGTATCGTTCCAGAGGGGTTGGAAAATGGGCTCTTATTATCTAGTAATAAAGTTGGGTTATATGTCAGGGAGAGTGGGATCCAGATTACTACTACTTGGACAGATATTATCAGATGTCACTTACAAGTTTTAACTAATTAATCTGTACTTGGAAGGCAAAAGATCAGCAGAACTGATTAGCAGAGAGACCAAAACAAAGAGAATGTACAACCTCTGTTCCGTAATGTAAGACGTTTTAGCATGCTAAACTAGCTTGCTAAAACGTCTTATATTATCGAACAGAGGGAGTACATAAAGTTCAAAACAGTGTTCTTGGAAAAAGACTGCACAATGAACAAGATTATTTTCATAGTCAAAATGTAGATAGACTAGCAGAGACGACCAAAGTGTGTATATGTTGATATATTTCAATGTGCCATCTGGACGTGCTGGAGATTTACTATACATTTTTATTTTAGAAGGAAAGAGATACAGTTTAGTGAACCAGAGCTACCAAGGCATATGAAGTGTGACACTATGACCAACTATTTGCATAAGCATATAGCATTACTTGTGAGAAAAATCATGAAGCGTGATTGGCACTGGTATTCTCATATAAATACTTATTTTTCAAAAAAAATGGATGTTAGATGACAAAATATTGCAAACACTACACTACTCAAAATATTTGGAACACTAAACTACTCAAAATATTTGGAACACTAAACACTCAACACAACCTAAACTAAAAACCTACTCTAGGTCTACGTCGGGAGGGCTCGCTGGGTCAGCCTTGCCGCCGTTCGCCGCCGGCTGGTGTGCGAAGTGTCTCCTCTCCATAGTTACTTCGTGTGCCAGCCGGTGCCTCTCCTCCTCTTTGTCATTGCTTGACGTGCCAGTCAGTGCCTCTCCATGGCTGCTTGGAGCCACCGACGTCTCCTCTCCTCCCCTAGCGCCTGGTGGTGTGCCTCCTCCATCTCTTGGAGGGCGGCGTGCTCTGCCTCGCTCCGGGATGCTACAGCTTGCTGCTCGGCGGACGGCGATCTCCGTCACACGCTGCTCAATGAAGTCGTTCGTCTCCTTGACGGCCACCACCCTCAGCCGCCGTCCGTGCCTCTCCCAGTACGCCGTAGGAGGCAAACATGGCTGCCAGCTCCATGAAAAAGCCGGCAGCTCGTCCTCCTCCACCCCCGTCATCCACGCCCTCATCGTCGTCCTCTTCCTCCTCACCGGAGGAGATGGGTGCGGTGGCGGTGGAGGGGAAACTATGTGTGCGGGTGACAGCGATCAGGGTGGCCCAGGATGTGGCCAGCTGGTGAACCATTTTTTGGCGAACTATGCGTACGGCAGAAGACGGTGGCACAACGGGCCCATCTTTATAGGGGAGAAGAGATTGAGTGTGAAACGATGGTGGGAAACAGTGGCACAAGTGGGAAGTGGCAGGTGGATTGGGAGGCGGTGTGTTGTATTAAATGTCGATGACGCTTGGGGGCCGTACCTCCGCCGCGTCAGTAGTGGAGAAGGCTGAGGCGCCATTTAAACCAATGTGACCGGCGTGCGGATGACAAGATGGGTCCGCCTGTCTAAGGCCCTGTTTGGTTGGGCTTATTTCTAGCTTTTTAGACTTTGGCTTATAAGCCACAAAAGCACTTTAATAGGTTAGGCTTTGGCTGGACATTGTTTCATGACGGTATAAGTCAGAAGCCAACATAAAAAGCACCTATTTCGGTGCTTTTATGGCTTATAAGACAAATTTAAGCCCAACCTAAGAAGTCTACGTATCGGCCGTGTCCGGCACCCCAACCCGGTCACGAAAGTTTGGGGTGAATGACTGAACATAACCATCACTAACAAATTCTACAGCTGACTAATGAAAATGTTACCTGAGATTCATCTATAAGTGTATCATCAATATTAGTTTTTCCATTAGATTGCTCGGTTTCAGTAGATGAAGGTTCTCCATCATTAGCCTTGTTCTCATCATCAGATTTGGCAGATTCTTGTCTTTGATCTTCGACTATAGAAACCTGTAGTGTGTCCACACTCAGTAAATACACATTGACAAAAGTATCAGAAAAACAAATAAGTGAAAATACAAGAGTTTGGAGGTAAATGTTGTCACCAACAGTGAGTCAACTTGTCAGTGCAAGCATATGATGAAAAGGGGGACACGGTAACGAACACGGTGAGCCTGTACTTCTACATGAAGTAAACGTGCCCCAAGGTTGAACGTGCTATGTTTACGACCCATGATCACTTCAAGACTATACATAATATTTGAACTAAGCTAAACAAATAATTCTCAGGGCGATGCTACACCTATTCAGATTTCAAAATAAAAAGACTAATGTAAATGGTCAAAGAAACTTGCTGATGATTAACTAAGTAATAATTGTAGGCAAACCACACTAATTCTTATGAGCAAGTAGCACTGTCGAAATAATTATTACAAGTTCAGGACAGGGGAAACACCACAGCTGTACAAACCCCGCAAAAGAACATCTCTATTGCACTTGCAAATCCACAGATGCTCAAATGTGTTTCAACCATATGGTCTCTTATTTTTTGCATCACCCCAAAATACACTTAATATAAGAGGTCAATTAACATTTCAAGAGATAACATTCAGAAAACTGGATCGGCAGAAAAATGAATCTTTAAGCAAGCAGGAAAACAAAATTAAGCTACAGATACATCAGGACACCAAATCGGACCCACCGAACTACCAGAAACTGACCACATCAAATCAAACCAAAGAAGCATACAAGAAGAATCCTCACCGGCACGTACCGCCGTCTTCTCGTGGCCGACTCCGCCGGCACCGCCGTCGGCTCCTCATCTCCTCCACCCCTTCCGTTGGCGCTGCCGTTGAGCGGGGTCCACTTGAACAGAAGGAGGTTATTCCCGCGGGATCCGGTCCCGGTGGAGGAGGCAGCGGCGGAGGCTGCCGTGGCCGTGGCGGCGGCGATGGGGACCCACTCCTTATGCCACTTCCTGACTGGCCCAGTGAAGGTCGTCGCAGGGCCGTAACGGGCCGAGGAGCGCCCCAGCCGCGCGCCCACGCCCTCCATGGAAGGGAAGGGAATTCCTGTGACGGGCGGCGGATGCGGCGAGGAGCGGCGGGTCAACGTACGATTGATTAAGTACACCGAAATAATTCGTCGCGACTCGCGATAGAGATCTAACACCAGAAAGGGTGGGTCATTTGGGGGCTGCTTGGTTACTTTTTGGCTTAACTAACTACTCCGTACTACAGTACTAGTAAAAATCGGTTTTGCTGATTCTCACTTGACTGATAATTAGCTTAGTGTTCAGTCAACTGCTAAACCGTCTGATTAACCTCGCTTTGAGATTCGCGTTTTCAGTGGGTCGAAACGTTATTTTTGCGCCGTGTTTTGGTGGGCTCACCCGCGTTGTGGGCTGTTGGGCTTTTGTTGATCTTGATTGTTGTTTCTGGGCTGCTTCATTGTTGGTCGTTTGTTTCGTTTTTGACCAGCAGAGCGTCTTTTGTGCAAGTGGACGACGGCGACCCCAAGAGGGGAATGGTGGTGTGGTGGCGACGGCGTCGGCGGGGAGTGGTCAGCGGTGGGGGGGGGGGGCGTCTGTGGAAGGCGCATGCCGACTGGAGTGGTCGGCGGTGGGCGGGGGGTTTGTGGCGACGTCGACGGGGGGTGACAGGGGGGTGGTCGACGAGGTGCGGGCCGACGGGGGGGTTGTCGATGAGGGACGGGCCGATGGAGGTGGTGGATGGGGGGCAGGGCGATGGCGACGAGTATGTCAGTCATTTTTCTTGTTGAGTCGGGGGGGTGGTTGCCGTGGGGCTGTCACGGCAAGTACTTCCTCCGGAAAGCTAAGTTGTGGGGCCATTGGCGACTAGGACACAGGAGTTGGTTAATCTCGACGAGGGGACAAGGAGTTTACCCAGGTTCGGCCCCTCTAGATAGAGGTAAAGACCTACTTCCTGCTTGTTCTTTATTGTTTTGGACTTGATGTCGATTACAAGGTTCCGACTTCTCTAACTTGAGAGTCGGCGACTACGGGATTTGTGGGACTTGAGAGCTTGTCGATCTAAGGTCCAAGGCCCTCCTTATAAAGGCGGCCAGGTCCCTAGACTTACAACTTATGCCAAGTTACACATGAACACGGAGTCTAGGTCTTCACCTTCCAAGTTGGTACTCCGGGTTGTTTTGGGACTTCAGTCTTTGCCGTGTCCTTTCCCTTCTGCTAACTCGTAACGGGCTGGTCGGCTTGTTCCTTGTCCAGCCCATGTTGCTTGAAGTGTAACCCGGCTTGGGCCTCCTTGGTCTTGGCGGGTCCACTTTTCGGCTCCATGGGCCTACCAGGAAAGTATCCCCCCATCAGTAGCCCTCGAATTTATCTTGGGCGTAGTCTTGGCTTTCTCGTCCGACTCCCTTTTCTCCGACATCTTCATTGAAGTTGATAACTCGGAAGTCGACTGCTGCTAGCTCCAAGATGAATTCCTGCACATAGATAACAAACTTGATAAAAACGAGTCGCCCCTCTCCATTACTCGAGCCCGCCACACTCGACCCCCACTCTTTGGTTGGCCTTATGGCTGTAGCCCTTTACGAGTTGGCTAGGAGGGGAACTTCTTTCTTGCAATGCTAAGGACTCATCCTTGAAACAAGTCGGCCCTTGCTGAATTATTTTTGTTATTTCATTTCTGCACGTGTCATCTGTTGACCGTGGTCTTCGTGACGCCTCGGTTTTGCCGCATCTCTGACTGGCGTATTTATCGCAACTGTTCCGCTATTATCGCGATTTTATCGTGAAAAGGCGGCGCCCTTATTCCTCTCTAGGGCTTATCTTATCCCCTTTCTGGTACTTAAACAAGGGGACCAGATATCATTTGTCCCCTCCGTTTCCACTTTCGTCTTCATCTTCTGTCCTTCCTCGTATGCCCGTGGCCGCTAGCCTATACGCACGTCTCTTTCACCTCGTTCTCCATGGCCCCCAAGCTGAGCAAGAAGAGAGGCAAGGCTAAAAAAGCCTCCCTCGAGGCCACGATAGATCTAGCCACCGCCGCCACCACCGCGGCTGCCTCCACCGCGCCTGCGTCTCGGCGCTCAATCTCTGCCAATTGGGACAGATCTATTCCGCCCCATGAAACCCTAGCAGAGTATGAGCAGACTGGGCTCATCTCCTCCGGCATTCCGTGGCGTGCCGCCGGTACGGAGACTGAGCCCACTCCGGCCACCGGGGAGATCGTCGTCTTCGGCGAGCATCTCTTCCACGGCTTCTCTCCTCAGGCTAACTTGTTCTTTCACCAACTTCTTGCCCACTATAAACTCCATATCCATGATTTGGCTCCAAATTCCATTCTCAATCTCCCTAATTTTGTCACGCTTTGCGAAGACTATCTCCAAATCAAGCCAAACTTAGATCTCTGGTGATGTAGCCCCACATGTGGACAACACCATGGACACCATGCCAAATGGCCCAATGACAAGATCAAGAGTAAAGGCTCTTCATGAAAAGGTGACCTCGCTCCTCTCGATGTGTGATCTCGACCTTCCTTTGAATGGCTTGCTACTTCATGCCGGTACCTTATGCATACTCAGGATCCACCCGGATGATGACCCACAATGGAGTCAAGGAGATGACCAAGAGAAGGTCCAAGATGATGGAGAAGATGGACAAGAGGAGATCCAAGAAGATGGACAAGAAGAGGAGGGAAGATGCGAAGACAGGGTGGCCGGCCTCCCAGCCGGCCTAGGCCGGCTCCAAGGCCGGGCCCCAACCCGAGGCGACCGGCCTCCCAACCGGCCCAGGCCGGCCTCCAGGCCGGGCACCCACCAGAAGCCACCGGCCTCCATACCGGCCCAGGCCGGCCCCCAGGCCGGGCCACACCCCGACGCCGCCGGCCCCCGCGCCGGCCACCCAGCCGGCCTCCAGGCCGGCCTAGGCCGGCCCCCAGGCCGGTCACCCACCTGAGACGGCCGGCCTCCAGGCCGGCCTAGGCCGGCCCCCAGGCCGGTCACCCACCCGAGACCGCCGGCCTCCAGGCCGGCCCCCAGGCCGGTTCCCCACCTTTCCTGCCCCGTTTTGTAATAGACTATAAATAGCTTTCCACTTTCCCCATTTCGAGGGCAGACTGAATCTGAGACTTGTGTGAGCTATGCTCCTCCTCCCTCGTAGCTAGGGTGCCTCGTTGAGGTAGATCTTGTTGTTGCTACTCTTTCACTGCGGTGTCTCTAGTAGTGCAAACCAATCTTTCACTGCGGTGATTCTATTGGATCGGTGGACCGGCCGGTAAGAGCAATCGGTTTCAACAAGAGTAAGTTTGGCTTTGATTCTTCGATCCAAAGGCTACCTTTTTGAGGGTTTGTTGTTGGGTGGAGTTCTTAGCAGGATTTGCTAGTTATCCTTGTGTTTTGCCCACGAATCTCCCTCGTTTCCCCTCATGTTCTTCGTGTTCCTCCCCGTTTCCCCCTCAAATCCGTGAAGATCGGGCCTAGCCCTACATCACTTGGTATCAGAGCCAGGTTTTCCACGGATTTGGATCGTGTTACCACCTTTTATTAGCCATTTCTCCACCAAAATTTAAGTGAGAGGCAAAATAGAAAAAGAGAGTAAGAGGCCAAAAGAGAAAAGCCGAGCCGTGATCCCAGTCATCCTCAAGCTCCAATTACCAATAGAGAAATGGGTACACTTGTGCAAATCGGGTGCTCCTTCCCATACACTTGAGCTAGTTGTCCTTCGAGAGGTGGTGCGGCACGAGCATAGTCTTCGTTAGGTCAAAGTTGCTCCTCCCTATAGTCGCACCATCCACGTTTGTCTCCACGTGTGAGTCTCCTTTGTTTCTCGGATTGTGTGGTAAGCATCTTTTGCTTCTTGATCGTTGTGGTTATCCTCCACTTATTGCAATAGCCTTTTCGTTTGTTTCGTTTCGATTTCTTGCCACTTTGCCTTACCTAAGCTCCTCATAAGTGTGTGTGTGAGTCGCTTTTGGATTGCTAATCAAACACTCTTACTCTTGTGTCACCGTCGTCTCGGAAGGCGAGTCCACTTGTCCAATACTATCAACCAAAGGTAAGAGTGGTTTTTAGCCACCCCATATTCACATATCACTTGTGTTTGCTTATCATGGCTAGGGAAGAACAAGACGCCGACTTCGGCAAACAAGCGGAGTCCCTTCGGAGGTACATCGACGACAACTTACGTCGCTATGAGGAGCGCCATCAAGCCGCTCAACATGAAAACAATGAGCGCTTCGCTCAAATCCAAGATTCCATGAGCAAGCTCCTCGAGCGAGATCATAGTCGCTCTTCAAGGTCACGTTCACGAAGCTCTCGCCACTCCACCGCAAGAAGCCACGCACGGAGTGAGAATGATCAAGGGCATCGCCATCGCCAAGAGATGCCTAATCAACAAGCGAACATGGATCCTCAACAACACCAAGACCAACATCGTCAAGAAGAGCCGCACCCCCACGCGATCGTACACCATCACCAACATCAAGATCGCCATCGACAAGAAATTCCAATTCCAAATGTTAACTTGGATCCCCCACACCGCCATGAGGACAATCGACATCATCGTCATGATCTACCTCCACATCGAGCCCGCCGAGTGCCATTGGCCGACAATCATGTTGATATTGAAGATGACGAGGATTATGTTCCACACCACCACCCAAGGCATCGTCACCGAGACCGCCATCGCCACCATGATGATGATGATGAGGATGATCACAAGAACCGCTTCAATCCGCCCAAGCTCGTCATTCCTAAGTTCCATGGCACCAACGACCCGGAGGACTACATGGCATGGGAATCCAAGGTCTCCAAGCTATTTCGAGTTTACAAGGTGCCGCAAGACAAACGAGTTGACCTCGCATCCCTCGAGTTCGAAGGCTATGCGCAACTATGGTGGGAACAACTCCAAGCATCCTTTGAAGACCCAATCGACACATGGAATGACATGAAGAAAGAAATGCACAAGCGCTTTGTACCACATCATTATGCACGAGATTTGTACAAGAAGCTACAAGAACTCAAGCAAGGTCTCAAGTCGGTCGACGAGTACTACAAGGAGATGGAGTCCACTCTCTCCCGTGCACACATTGTAGAGTCCGAGGAACAATCAATGGCACGCTTCTTGAACGGCCTCACGTACCCCATCAAGAAGATAGTGGAATTCCAACCTTATGAGAACCTTGTTGAGCTAGTTCATCAAGCCATGAAGGCCGAGCGCCAAGTCGCCGAAGAACTCAAGTATGTCAAGGCCAAGTCCTTCTTCACCACTAGAGCTTCTTCCTCAACACAACCCATCACTCAAGTCCAAGCTCAAGGCAATATCAAGAGTACTACACCGCAAACAACTACAACCTCCAAGAAGACGTCGCCCTCACCCCAAGCCACCAAGTCATATATCACTTGCTACAAGTGTGGAGGTCAAGGGCACAAGTCATTTGAGTGCACCAACAAGAAGGTGATGATCGTCAATGAAAATGGAGACTATGAGTCTATGAGTGAAGATGAGTACCACGCATTGAACAAGGTGGCCACGATGCAAAGCTTGGATGACGACGATGACTACATCTATTGTGATGGTGACCCCAACCCCACTCTAGTTGTCACTCGAGTCTTGACTACAATCAACCAAGGTGATGATGCTCAAAGGTGCAACTTGTTCCAAACCAAGGCCGGCATCAATGACAAATCAATCAAGGTAATCATTGATGGTGGGAGTTGTCACAACTTGGCAAGCAAGGATTTATGTGAGAAACTCAACTTGACGTACAAGAAGCACCCCAATCCTTACCATGTGCAATGGCTTAGTGACTCCGGCACCGTGAAGATCCAACACACGGTTCAAGTATCCTTCAAGATTGGATCTTACGAGGACACGGTGGATTGTGATGTGGTACCCATGTCGGTTTGCCACTTACTTCTTGGCCGCCCTTGGCAATTTGACAAGGCCGCTACTCATGATGGGCGCACCAACTACTATAGCTTCAAATGGAACAATAAGATCCTAGTGCTCCGCCCAATGACTCCGAGCCAAATCATCGCGACAATGCCAAGACAATTGTACGAGCGCAAGATAAACAATCCTCTAGTGAGTTGAGTGGTGAGAGAGCGAACCACATTCACGTGAGTGAGAGCCACAAGCCAAATGTGAGTGAGAAAGGGAAAAGAGTGAGTCCCGGCGTAGTCTTGTTAGCCACCAAAAGTGAGATGAGGGAAGTGAGAGCAAACCCATCCACTTTCCACTTCGTGCTCTTATGCAAAGGAGATGGCAAAGACACTAACGACTTAACCCAAGTTCCTCCGTCTATGTTGTCTATCTTGCAGGAATTCAAAGATGTCTTTCCGGATGAGCTACCTCAAGGACTTCCTCCCCTACGTGGCATCGAACATCGCATCGATCTCATTCCCGGCGCCCCTCTACCCAATAGAGCGCCATACCGCACCAACCCCGAGGAGACAAAGGAGATCGAGCGCCAAATTCAAGAACTCCTCGCCAAGGGACATGTTCGTGAAAGCTTGAGTCCGTGCGCCGTTCCGGTCATCCTCGTCCCCAAACAAGACGACACACTACGAATGTGCATGGATTGCCGTCCCATAAACAATATCACGGTGAGGTATCGACATCCTATCCCACGACTTGATGACATGCTAGATGAGCTTAGTGGTGCCACTATCTTCTCCAAAATTGATTTGAAAAGTGGCTATCACCAAATCCGTATGCATGAAGGAGATGAATGGAAAACCGCATTTAAAACAAAACTTGGTCTTTATGAGTGGCTTGTCATGCCCTTTGGTCTTTCAAATGCTCCTTCAACATTTATGCGTCTTATGAATCACGTCTTGCGCACTTTCATTGGCAAGTTTGTGGTGGTCTACTTTGATGATATCCTTGTGTATAGCAAATCCTTGCATGAACATGTCGACCATGTGAAGCAAGTTTTGTTGGCCCTTCGTAATGCTTCCCTCTTTGCCAACCTCAAGAAATGCACCTTTTGCACCGACAAGCTTGTGTTTTTGGGTTATGTAGTTTCTTCAAAAGGAATTGAAGTTGACACTTCTAAGATTGAGGCAATCACAAATTGGCCACCGCCAACTAACCTTGCTCAACTTCGTAGCGCTCTTGGTTTGTTTGGGTTTTATCGTCGCTTTGTGAAAGATTTTAGCACAATTGCTTGCCCTTGAATGAGCTTACCAAAAAGAATGTACCCTTCATTTGGGGAAATGCTCAAGAATCGGCTTTCAATGAACTCAAGAAGAGATTGACCGAAGCTCCTTTACTTGCTTTGCCGGATTTCTCCAAAACTTTCGAACTTGAGTGTGACGCTAGTGGCCTTGGCATCGGTGGCGTCCTCATGCAATGTGGCCGTCCCGTTGCCTATTATAGCGAAAAAACTTGATGGTGCTCGCCTAAACTACCCAATCTATGACAAGGAACTCTATGCCTTAGTACGTGTTTTGGAAGTGTGGCAACACTACCTTTGGCCCAAAGAGTTTGTTATCCATTCCGATCATGAATCTTTGAAATATTTGAAAACCCAAGCCAATTTGAACAAAAGGCATGCCAAATGGGTTGAATTCATCGAGTCTTTTCCCTATGTGGTGAAGTACAAAAAAGGCAAGGACAATATCGTTGCGGATGCTCTTTCCCGCAAGATGATCTTACTCACCCAACTTGAAATCAATGTTTTGGGTCTTGATGACCTTAAAGAACTCTATGCTTCCGATTCTTTCTTTGGTCCTATCTTTACCAAGTGCACAATTGACAAAGGTTGCGATGATTTCTACTTGCACAAGGGTTTCTTGTTTAAGGCTAACAAACTATGCATTCCCGAGTCCTCGCTCCGTTTGTTACTTCTACAGGAATCACATAGTGGAGGACTCATGGGACACTTTGGACGTGACAAGACACTCGCCATGCTATCTACACACTACTTTTGGCCACGGATGACGCGTGATGTGGAGCGCTTGGTGCGCCGTTGCCCAACTTGCCTCAAAGCTAAGTCCACGTTGAACTCTCATGGCCTTTATATGCCTTTACCAATACCACACACACCTTGGTCCGACATTAGCATGGATTTCGTCTTAGGATTACCTCGCACAAAGAATGGCAAAGATTCAATATTTGTTGTTGTCGATCGCTTCTCTAAAATGGCACACTTTATTCCTTGCAATAAGACCAACGATGCTTCACACATTGCAACTTTGTTCTTTAGGGAAATCGTTCGTCTACATGGAGTGCCAAAGACCATTGTTTCGGACCGCGATGTCAAGTTCACAAGCTACTTTTGGAAGGCATTGATGGCAAAGCTAGGAGTCAAGCTCCTCTTCTCCACCGCTTACCACCCACAAACCGACGGCCAAACCGAGGTGGTGAATCGAAGCTTATCAACTCTCCTTCGTGCATTAATCAAGCCAAACATCAAGGGTTGGGAGGAATGCATACCGCACGCCGAGTTCGCCTACAACCGTGCCTCCCACCGTGCGACCAAGCGAAGCCCGTTTGAGGTTGTCTATGGGTTCAACCCCAACACCCGCCCTAGACATCCTACCACTTCCTCTACACGAGCGCACCGACATGGACGTCGACAAAAGAGCCGACTACATGAAGACATTACATGAGTCAACACGAGCAACTCTAGAGGAGCACACAAAGCGCCAAGCCACCAAGATCAACAAGTTGAAGAAGCCCATGGTATTCGAAGAAGGAGACCTTGTGTGGCTACACCTCCGCAAGGACCGTTTTCCGGATGAAAGAAAATCCAAGCTTGCTCCTCGCGGCGACGGACCTTTCAGAGTGCTCAAGCGCATCAACGACAACGCATACAAGATCGACATACCAACCTCAAAGTACTTGGTGCATGACACGTTCAACGTCGCCGACCTATCCCCTTTCCACGGCGATGCAAGCGTCCAAGAGGATGACGAGTCGAAGACGACTCTTTCCGAAGGGGGGGGGAGATGATGTAGCCCCACATGTGGACAACACCATGGACACCATGCCAAATGGCCCAATGACAAGATCAAGAGTAAAGGCTCTTCATGAAAGGTGACCTCGCTCCTCTCGATGTGTGATCTCGACCTTCCTTTGAATGGCTTGCTACTTCATGCCGGTACCTTATGCATACTCAGGATCCACCCGGATGATGACCCACAATGGAGTCAAGGAGATGACCAAGAGAAGGTCCAAGATGATGGAGAAGATGGACAAGAGGAGATCCAAGAAGATGGACAAGAAGAGGAGGGAAGATGCGAAGACAGGGTGGCCGGCCTCCCAGCCGGCCTAGGCCGGCTCCAAGGCCGGGCCCCAACCCGAGGCGACCGGCCTTCCAACCGGCCCAGGCCGGCCTCCAGGCCGGGCACCCACCAGAAGCCACCGGCCTCCATACCGGCCCAGACCGGCCCCAGGCCGGGCCACACCCCGACGCCGCCGGTCCCCGCGCCGGCCTCCCAGCCGGCCTCCAGGCCGGCCTAGGCCGGCCCCCAGGCCGGTCACCCACCTGAGCCGGCCGGCCTCCAGGCCGGCCTAGGCCGGCCCCCAGGCCGGTCACCCACCCGAGACCGCCGGCCTCCAGGCCGGCCCCCAGGCCGGTTCCCCACCTTTCCTGCCCCGTTTTGTAATATAGACTATAAATAGCTTTCCACTTTCCCCATTTCGAGGGCAGACTGAATCTGAGACTTGTGTGAGCTATGCTCCTCCTCCCTCGTAGCTAGGGTGCCTCGTTGAGGTAGATCTTGTTGTTGCTACTCTTTCACTGCGGTGTCTCTAGTAGTGCAAACCAATCTTTCACTGCGGTGATTCTATTGGATCGGTGGACCGGCCGGTAAGAGCAATCGGTTTCAACAAGAGTAAGTTTGGCTTTGATTCTTCGATCCAAAGGCTACCTTTTTGAGGGTTTGTTGTTGGGTGGAGTTCTTAGCAGGATTTGCTAGTTATCCTTGTGTTTTGCCCACGAATCTCCCTCGTTTCCCCTCGTGTTCTTCGTGTTCCTCCCCGTTTCCCCCTCAAATCCGTGAAGATCGGGCCTAGCCCTACATCATCTGGCTTGAACTTTTTTACTGTAACCCTCAGTCTGAAACTTCTGCGGGTCCCCTGCTTCAGTGCGGAGCTATCGCTTTGCAACGGCGTCAGGGTTCCCCCTTTCCCAAACCAATCTTCCCTAGCCATGTCAAGGACTAGCAAAAATCCTTCTTCTACTGCAAGGATACGTCCCCTGAGGATGAGCCTCACCTCCCCAAATTCTCCCCGGGTCACCTGGAAGCAACTCCTGTTATGAAGGCGATATGCAAAGAGGAAGCTCACCCCAAGGTTGATGCTTTGATGAGCCGGCTCAGTGCCCTCGTGGCACACGGAATGGTCAGTATGGACCTGGTGCTATGCTGGACTACTTGGAGGATCCAGTCTCTCAGCCCCAGGACTCGGCTGATTGTCGACTACTCCCGGCGAGTCACTGACGACCTCCGGATGACTAAAAAGCAAGCCAGCCAAACTCACATCAACCGTTTGGTAAAGAAACTGACTGGCAAGGTGGTCAAGGACCAAGAGAACTTTGGTCTCTCTCCTTTCTGCGTTACAACTCCTCCACCAGCGGTAAGCCTTGCTCCATTTGTAAACTCAACTTGTTTTCCTGTCACTTCAACTTCTTTATATCTCACTATCCCTTTCTGAACTTTACATAGTTGAATGCTGACTAGTGGAAAGCGACTCCCGACTCTAAGGGAGCCGAAGAAGAAACAGCCAGAGCCGATGGCAATGATGGCGCTGACGAAGAAAACTAGGAGTCCTCACATGAGGTTCCTGCGGGCCCCTCAATTTCGGACCTGCCCACTGCTGCGACGACTTCCTCGGGGGAGTCGTCAAGTGATAAGGACCCGGCCCCGACTCCTCCGAAGAACCCCAGGAAGAGGGATCGGACCGGAGTTGCAAAGGTGCCGTTCTCTCGCCTTTCTTCAACTCGAAGTCAAATTAATAAAGGTAGCAAGTTGACGCAGGGCGTAGAAGCTGCGAGGAAGAGGAAACTACGCAGTGATGGTCCTGCTGAGGCCCCACTTGTGATTTCAAGTCCTCGCAAGCACAAGTCGTCCACTGCCTCTCCTTCCACTGCTTCGGACTCTTACAAGTCTGGCTTCGATAGGGGTTCCACTGACTCTGAAGCCTCTCTGGACATTGCTACCAATGCGGGGTAAGTCTTTCTGTCTGCCATGTTCCAACTTTTTTTGTCTAAGGATGACTTAAACTCCAACTTCTATTTGTATTCAACTTCAGAGCTCGCCCTTCCACCAAGGTTGCAAAGGTCAAGGACTTGACCACTGCCACCTCGGCTCTCAAGTCCGGGGCTCCACCGATAGCCTCTACTTCCACGAGCACGAAGACTGCCCCTTCAGCTCCTGCTTCTACTGGAGTCAACATTGATGCCTCAGCGGGAGTCGGCATTGCTGCAACTCCTCCTCCCACTTCTGAGTCCAAACTGGTGACTCGGGTTATCACCCATTTTGCTATGAAGCCCCAGCCTGAGGCAACTTCTCAATTTATTATGACGAGTCTCCCAAGGCAACTCCTCCTGACGATACCCAGGAAAACTTGGCCAAGTCCTAATGAGGACATCCCTAGTCCTTTACCATTTTCTTCTATTGATGAGGTTGCTGCTCAAGACAAGCCCAATGAAGTGAGGATTGGACCGATGACAAGAGCTCGTGCCAAGCTACTTGGACAATAGGTGAACTCACTCTTAATTGAATATGATGTTTGTGATAATGAGAACTTTATACTGCCTAAGTCTACGCATTTGTGTATGATTAGGGTTGTTGATAACACAAGCATTGGAGGAGGACCAGAGGAGCAGCAAGGATCGGAGCACAATGACACCTATGGCGCGAGGGAGGAGCGGGAGGAATGCGCAAAGAAGGAAGAAGAAGAAGCACAGGCAGCCCGGCCTGAGGCCGGCCTCAGCCCGGCCAGGCCGGCCAGGAACCCGAAGCCCCCGGCCTATGAGACGCAGGAAGGCCGGCCCAAGCCCGGCCTAGGCCGGCCAGGTGCCCGAAGCGTCTGGCCTCCGCCCGGCCCCAAGCCTGGCCTCAGATAGGTTTAGGCCGGGCATGTGCCCGAGCCGACCGGCCTCAGCCCGGGCCAAGCCGGCTAGGTAGTGCCATGCAAATCCTGGCCCGGCCTTGCCCCGGCCTGAGCCCGGCCTGGACCCGGCCTGCGCGCCAGATTTCGGCCGAACCAACTTTTGGGTCGGGTTGTACCCGTTTGAGTCCGAACCAAGTTAGGTTTTTGTGTTAGGTCGGTTGGCCCCCTATATAAAGCTAGGGCCGACTGCTAGAGAGAGGTTAGACCACGTTTTTTCTTAAACCCTAGATTGGATTGCTACAAGCATTCATTTTTCGCCGTGTTCCTCTTTGTTGCGATCAGGAATACAACCCCCCTCCACTTTGTTTCGATCTGGAGGTTATTGCTACCAAAGTTTGAGTGTGATCTGTTGTTCCATTGGGAATTAGTAGATCGCAGAAACCGCTTCGTGGCCGGCAGCTACGTTGCATCGGTGTGAGGCCTCGCGAATATCCATTGGGTTGAAGAGCTGTTGCATTGGCAACAGGGGAGCAGCCGGAGAGTTCGTCGGAATCTCGCAATTTACCCATCATCATCATCCATCTACCACTGCTCATTGAGAAGATCGGGCCACCCCTTATCATCTTGGTATCAGATTTCCAGAGTTTACTCGGTAAGCATCCACAAATCCCCGTAGATTTACTGTTTTTCGTCCTATCCAGAAAAAGCCAAAAATATTAGGGTTAGTTTTCGCCATAGCCTTAGATTACATCATTAGGTCAAGTACTAGTTGCTGGTCGTTTTCCTTTTGCGTATCTTGTTTCGTTGCCGAGTTGAATTGCAATCGGAATCCTGCCGTGCGTCCTGCCGCGGCACGGTTTCGGTCGTTTTTCTCGCCACGACACCAATTTTCACAGTTTTAGTAAAACGGCCATAACTTTTGCATACGAACTCCGTTTTCGACGTGCGACCACTCAAATCGCTCGTATCAAAAACTTCTATCCAACCAAACTGGCTTAGCCTGTTTATGCATTTTCGGCGGTCTCGGAATCCCCAAATTCGTCCGGGAACATCGAGTTTTTGGCCTTTGAAGTTCCAGTGTCGGCAAAAACCGAACTTTTTGGTGAAAAACTTAGATACATCCTTTCTACAGCACGTGATAGGAGCTTGCCCATATAAGACTAGCTACGTTTTGTGCTCACAGGCTGCTCTTGGACGTGTGTCTTGTTGCTTTTCAAGTTGTTGGTCATAAATAGTCAAAAAAAAGGAGATAGTTTAAAAAAAAGAGATAAAAGTGCAAGTGCTGTATATTTTGGTGACACTACTAGTCCTTGAGCAATCGTGTGCCTGTTAATCTGAGCTACTTGCTAGTGTATTTCTAGTGCTTTGTGACATCTTTGTTCATAGTTGCATTGCCCAGTTTATCTCCACCGTGTGAGTTTCCTTTGTGTTATACGATCAGCAGTAAGGTTTGCCTTTTGGTGTAGTTAGGTACCCCTACCAAGCTCCACAAAAATACCCTGGTTTTGTTGTGTAACACTTTGAGACCCATAATATTCGCTTCACCCCATCCGTACACGTTCTGTCCATACAAGTGGTAAGCTATACTATTCACTTTGGAACGGTAAGATACACAATTTCTTTTGGTTTGAGTGAGTTGAGAGTTTTCCACATACATATTTCTATATAACCTTTTGTGCACTAATCATGTCTTCAGGAGATGAGGATGATGGTGTTGTGAGGCAAAAGAAGGACGGCAACGCTCCTATTTGTTGGGCTGAATATGAAGCTCTTCGAGATCACCTCACACGTCAGTTCAGCACTCAATGTGACAGGTTACAAGCTAATTTGACTGCTATAGATATTAAGGTTGACAATGTGCTACAAACGGCAACTGAGTCTGCAGCTACCTTGACAGCGATTCAGAATTCTATTGTGCATTGAACCGTGCCGTGCGAGTGTTGACGCAGCGCAATGAGCAACCTGTTGATGATGCAAGTGTTCATGGTGATCACGGCGTTGATTTTGATGGAGAGGAGGATGATGAGCAAGCTGCTGCTCGTCGTGAGAGGTTGCAACGGCAACAACAACCACAACCACATGCTAATGGTGGACGTGGAGGTGGCCGAGGTGGTGCTATACCTCCTGGTCAT